>VZRN01004856.1:101097-113274 GCA_013397935.1 Dasyornis broadbenti
AGCAGTGCCAGCACAGGGGATGGGCACTGCCCTGGCCCTGCTGCCACCCCAGAGCTGGCACAGCCCAGGGGCCGGTGGCCTCTTGCCCACCTGGGCACACCTGGGCTCGTGCCCAGTTCAGTTCTGAGCTCTCCACGTGCCTCCATGGAGCTGTTCCAGGCGCCTCCTCCTGTTCCTGGTGCTCCTGCTGCTGCTCAGGAGCAAACGAGCCCGAAGCCACGCCGACAAAGGCAGGCGGAGAAAATCACAAACAACTTCTAATCCACCAACAATGTAGGTTAAAAACGTCTAATCCAAAAATAGCAGCCTAAATTTTTGCCAAAGGGAAACATTTCAAACATGTTTGGATCTGACAGTGCCTCTCTACCTGCCTCGTTCCATGGGCCTAGGCAGGAGGCTCAGGGTTTGATCTCAGTGCTCTGTGCTCTGGAAAACTGCAAAACTCAGTGGGTTTTACCAGCAGGTATGACAAATTTCAACGGTAATTTTACAGGGTTTGTAGTGATTTTAGAAAGAGTTGAAGGTGATTTTGTTCAGGTGGTCAGAAATAAATCAAACATAAAGAGAAGTTAAAAAAACAATCACAAACCTGAGAACACAAACAGATAATTGGGATTTTACAGATGAGAATGGAGGGAAACCTATCCCTGAGGAGTACAGCAACACCTGCTGATGATAAATACAATTTACTGCGTAGATTGTAGAGTTTCTGAGCAGTTTTACCAGGAAACCTCTGCTGGTTTTTATATAACAGGCAATTCCTGAGTGCCACATCTCCAGCAGGGCACGGAGCAGCTGCCTCAGCCGGCTGCTTTTCCAGCTGGGAAACGGAGCAGCAGCACCTGTCCAGAGGTTACTGTGCCTTTATCTCCTCTGCAATCTGCACAGCGCTCTCGACAAGGTGTCCTGGGAAACGTGGCTGCTTCCCTCTGGAATGCCAGCTGGGAATGGATCCACAGCAATCCACTGTAAACACGGCGCGGGAGGAGACGCTACTTCCCATGACTTTGTTCTGTCCTGCTCGGAGCTGACTCACCGGGAAGAGGCAAAGGGAACGTTTGGGATGTTCCCTGTGCCGGGCTGCCTGGCCACACACCCCAAACACACCGTGAGCCCATCCCGAGCCCATCCCTGTGCACGCTGCTCCTGCATCCCTCTCCAAGGGGCTCCGAGCTGATCCTTTGTCCCTCCCCGAGCAGCCCCTCCATCCCTTTCCCAGCTCTCCTGCATCCCTTTCCGGAAGGCTCCTCCATCCCTCCAAGCCGTTCCTGTCCGAGGTGATCCCGTGTCCCTCCTGCGTCGCTCGGAGCCGATCCTGCAAAGCTCTCGGAGCGGCTCCAGGGGCTGTTCCTGCTCCCGCAGCCGCTCGCGGGTCCCGGCAGCTCCCACGACCCTGCCCCAACCCCGACCGGGACAAAGCAGAGGAGCCCCTGGAGCCTCCCCGGACCCCGGGGCTGAGCAGGGAGGGGACAGGGGCAGGGAGCACAAACCTGCGCCGCGGCGGCCGCCCGGTGCCGGTGCCGGTGCCCGCTCATCCCGGCCCGCGGCTCCATCCCGAAGGATGCGCGCACGGCGCCGTCTCCAAGGGAACGGGGCCCCCACGTGACCGCGCATCTCCCGGGCAGCGGCAGCGCATCCCAGAAAATGCGTTCAGGCTGCCCCAGGCGCCCCGGGCTGAGCTGTCCAGCAACAAAGGGCTGAAGGGTTCTTCAAGGCTTTTTCAATTTTATTATTTTAGAAGTTGCTATTATTAATTTTTAAGTTATGTTTCGGTTTTGATGAGCTTTTCCGTTTTAATTTTCATTAGTTCTCAAGTTTTAATTAGTTTTATATTTTTCAAATCCACCCCATTTTGCTCTGTTGGAGGGAGGAGGCACCAGCCTGCAGCTGCCTGTGAGAAGCTCTTGAACAAACAAACAAAAACAGGGTCACAGAGTGACTTCGGCTGGAAAAGACCCCCAAGATCATCGAGTGCGACCTGTGACTGACCACCGCTTTTTATTTCACTCCATTCATCCCCTTGGATCAATTAATTTAAAATAAATTAATACAAAAGTACAAAACTTACTCTTCTAAACCCAATATTCATCAAAAGAAAAGGAACCACGCTGAAGGCAGTGCCACCCTCAGCTGGAAATGCTGGGGTTTATGGGAGGAATCTCGTGGTTCTCTTGAACCCATCCCACCCCTGCCATGGCAGCGACACCTTCCCCTGTCCCAGGCTGCTCCAAGCCCTGTCCAGCCTGGCCTTGGACACTGCCAGGGATCCAGGGGCAGCCACAGCTTCTCTGGGCACCCTGGGCCAGGGCCTCCCCACCCTCCCAGGGAACAATTCCTTCCATTACATTCATAAATGATTGATAAATTGCCACTATAATAGAGATTATTGCACCATGAAATGAGGCGCCTCTGGAAAATACAAACCAACCAAACAAACACTGAAATCCCACCCACTTCCTCCAGGCACTGAGGAGTTCTTCAGGTTTGTGTAAAGCCCCTTTCAACAAGTTTGAAAACCAGAATCACCCAGTCCCAGAAAGGGCTGGGGTAGAAGGGACCTTAAAGACCCACTGAGCTCCAACCCTTCCATGGGCAGGGACGGTTCCAATGGATTTATGGCACCAAGGAGGAAAAGTTACAACACCTTCCCTTGGCTGTTTATTCCATCTCTGTCTTGATCAGAAGATCCTTAACTGGAGTTTGTTTGGCTTCAGCCTAAGGATTACAACCAGGGCTCAGCTCCTTTTGAAGGACAAAAGGAATTGTAACCAATGCTCCGTGCCCTGCCCCTGGCTTGTTTCCAGCCCCATGGCTGTAAATACAGGGACTAGAGGGTGTTGATGGTTATTAAATCAGTGCTGGCCACATCCTGTACCTGGGTGATGTCACAGCCCCTCACACCACAGCCAGGGAGCTGCCTTGTGATACCAGGAAAGGACCATGGCAAGATCAACAAATAAACCAGAATTCAAAATAAATTCAAAATAAAACCCCCCAGAATCAAATCCCAGCACTGGGGGTTCCTGTTCATTCTGCTGGGTGATACCACGCTACCACAATATCACGATATCAGCACCAACCCTCCCTGGCCACAGCGCAGCTTCCTCCCCGGCAGCTCAGCCCCGTGCGCGCAGCCAGCGCCTGCCATGGAAACGGGAAAGGAGCTGAAAGCGCAGCCCAGTTCTGCTCTGGCAGGAGAACCAGGGCAGCTGCAGCACAACAGCACCAGCAGCCCAGCCCTGCTCTCAGCCCTGCAGAGCAACAGGGGAAGTGCTCCTGGCAAAACCAAACCCTCCGGTTGCTCCTGCCATGGCAGGGACACCTCCCACTGTCCCAGGCTGCTCCAAGCCCTGTCCAGCCCGGCCTTGGGCACTGCCTGGGATCCAGGGACAGCCACAGCTGCTCTAGGCACCCTGGGCCAGGGCCTCCCCACCCTCCCAGAGAACAATTCCTTCCCAAGATCCCATCCATCCCTGTGCCACCTCCAGAACACTTCCAGTCAAGGATTTAATGTCAGAAGTTTGTGTGAGGTGGGTGCAGAGCCAGGGGAACAGGGCCGTGTCATATCCTGAAACCCCTGAGTGGTGATGGAACACTTGAAATGATTCCTCCCAGGAAAGCTGATCCATGCAAACACCACTTCTGCTTTACCAAAGTACACGACAAAAAGGTGTTACTGCTCTCCGTCACATAGTCTGGAATTCCAGAAAAAGGGGGAGCCTGAGAATTCCACAATCACCATCAGTGAACTGACACCTAAACATGAATGTGATCTGCACGGAATTACTCTCTAACAGCCAGGAAACTCCCACCTGGACAGGATCCCTGAGGTTGGAAAAGCCCTCCCAGAGCATCGAATCCAAGCTGTGACTGATCCCCACCTCGTGCCCAGCCCAGAGCACTGAGTGCCACATCCAGGAATTCCTTGGACACCTCCAGGGATGGGGACTCCAAACCTCCCTGGGCAGCCCCTGCCAAGGCCTGACCTCCCTTTCCAGGAAGAAATTCCTGCTGCTGTCCAGTCTGAACCCCTCCTTGAGGCCATTTCCCCTTGTCCTGTCCCTGCTCCCTGGGAGCAGAGGAACAGCTACAGCCTGGAGGAGGATGCAGGGAGATGAGGGAAGAGCAGCAGAATGCACCACAAGAGCAGGAAATTGCAGAATTTCCATTTATTCTATTACTGACCCAGCCCAGCTGCAGGAATGCAGGTGAAGGTGGCTTCAGAGACACTCAGTTATTCCTGGAAATGTGAGTGGAGCCAATCCCTGATTCCCTCAGGGATGTACATCCAGGGCTCCAGCAGTGGATCCAGCAACAGCCCTGGCTCTGAGGGCCATTAATGTTTTTGTCTGCATTTTTCATATCTCTTAAAGCACCGAGAAACACGGAGATAAAGGAGCTTTCATCACACTGGGAACATCAGCCTGACTGGAATTCTGAGTGGATTGAAAACCTCCTTCTCCTGGTGTTAAAGGTTCAGTGGTGGAAATTCCAGCACCACGTGGGCAATCGATTCTAACAATTATTTCCTTACATTCGTTATTAAAAACATCTTGTTTTGTCGCCCAGAGCAGCTGCGGCTGCCCCTGGATCCCTGGCAGTGCCCAAGGCCGGGCTGGACAGGGTTTGGAGCAGCCTGGGACAGTGGGAGGTGTCCCTGCCCATGGCAGGGGTGGGACTGGGCGGCTCTAAGGTCCCTTCCCACCCAAATCACCCTGGGATTCCCTGATTCCCACATTTCACACTCATGATCCTGAAGGTGTCTCCCTTCAGCTGCTGCTCCGTGTCCTCTGCTAAGCCCATCTGCCAAAGCTCCCTGGCATTGCTGCATTTCTCTAGGATTGGGATTTTTGGAGCATTCCAACCGTTCCTTAACCCCCAGGGGCTGTACCTGCCTTCCTCGAGCCCTCAGCTGGAAAGCCGCCCACATTCCCAAACCTCCTTCCAGTCCTTGAACCATCTCCATTGGCTTTCCCAAGCTCTCTGGTCCTTCCACAGGGTTTTCCAGCCAGGATCCCACCACCAAAGGGAGCCTCTCCTGTTGATCCTCCTGGCTCTTGTCACCATCCTTGGTTACAGAATCACCCTGACAATGCACATTCAGCCAACCACAGACCATGCCCTCTCAAATTTGCTGTTGAGCCGTTCTACCCCACACATTTTCCCTTCAATTGGCTTCATTCCCAATATTTTCCCATTCCCCTTTATTTTATGTTTTGCTCCTCATGCAAATGAGCATTAATGGCACAGAACTCTGGTGAAAGCCCCCTCGCTACCCTTCCTCCGGCAGCTCCATTGAGGCCAAGGAGATAAACAACTTCCATGGAATCATGGAATCCCAGAGTGGATTGTGTTGGAAGAGAACCTAACACTGATCTCATTCCAAAGCCCCAGCCACAGATTCCTCCCCATCTCCTGTCTGGGTGGGGCTTTGTTTGTTGTTCTCTCAATATTCCAGTGCTCATCATGAACACGTGACGGCCACAACCCCACACCACTGACCCGAAGGAAGCTCCAGGCTGAGGGTGACCCCAGCCCGGCGCTCCCTTGGCATGGGGCACCTTTTTATCGAGTGTCCAGCAGAGCAGCTCTCCCTGCCCAGCCGTGGTGTCAGAGCCTGCCCTGGGTGACGCCATCCCTGTGTCCCCAGGCACTGACATCACCCGGAGCTGGTGCAGGGCCCCGGGAGCTCTGCAGAGTCTGAGACATCAGCGGAGTCTGACTGGGAAATCACCTCCACGTGCAGCTGGGACTGAAAACACAGACAGTGCAATCCAGAGTCCTGCTGGGTCACCTCACAGCATCCCAGAGTTTCTGCGGATGGGAAAGACTCCCCAGCACCATCGAGGCCAAGCTGTGCCTGATCCCCACCTTGTGCCCAGCCCAGAGCCCTGAGTGCCACCTCCAGGCCTTCCTTGGACACCTCCAGGGATGGGGACTCCAAACCTCCCTGGGCAGCCCCTGCCAAGGCCTGACCTCACTTTCCAGGAAGAAATTCCTCCTGGTGTCCAACCTGAGCCTGCCCTGGCCCAGCCTGAGGCCATTTCCCCTTGTCCTGTCCCTGTTCCCTGGGAGCAGAGCCCGACCCCCCCCAGCTGCCCCCTCCTGTCAGGAGCTGTGCAGAGCCACAAGGTTCCCCTGAGCCTCCTTTTCTCCAGGCTGAGCTCCTTTCCCAGCTCCCTCAGCCGCTCCTGGGGCTCCAGCCCCTTCCCGGCTCCGTTCCCTTCCCTGGACACCCTCCAGCCCCTCAGGAAGACGAGTCCCTCACCACCAGCTCATTGCACAATCGCTGCCCCTCTGCCAAACCACAGCCTGGAAAGGACTCACCAACAACTTCTAACGCATTTATTTACATTCTTTGCTACCAATTTTTGGGTTTCCTTCCTCCCTCAAAGAGCACAGCTGGTTTTTCCCCTTCCAAGCCTCGTTTTCCCTGGAACCCTTGGCCAAGTATTGTTAAACTGCCCCCAGTTATTAATATTTTCATTCTTTATTTACTCAGCTGGAGCTGATCTCAGCTCTTCCAGAGTCTCTCTCCCAGCATTTATTTGTAGGTGTTGATGTTGCTTCTCCTTCACACGAATCAATACAATCAACCCCTGGTCCCTGACAGCCAATAGTGACTGCCTGGGACCCGGAGCAATTCCTGTTTGGAGCCGAGTTCCACCAGGAAATCTCCACTGGCTCCAGCCCCTCTCAATAAACACCTCTCTGAGAGGCGTTTATTGTTATTTTTTTTGTTCCAGGGGTATCACAGTAGCCCCAAAGGCCTCATGTCCCTTATATAAAACCCCAGTAAGTCCTTTCTGTCCTACGTCCCTTTGATTTCCATGTGATTTGGTGTTGGATATAAATCACCTGCTTCCAGTATTTCTGCACCAGGCCAGTGTCTGTTGTTCCCAGAGCTGTCCTTGGACCATCAGGCCCTATTTCCCAATACTTTGGCTTTTTAGGGCATTTTTTTTTTAACATTTAATTAAAGATGTCAGCACAGAGCAGATGCCTCTGAGCTGCCGAGCTGCTGCCAGCAGCATCCAGGCAGCAAGCCCAGTCCCTGCAGGAGGTGCCCAGCCCTGTCCCCGTGTCCCTGCAGGAGATGCCCACCCCTATCCCCGTGTCCCTGCAGGAGGTGCCCAGCCCTGTCCCCGTGTCCCTGCAGGAGATGCCCAGCCCTGTCCCAGACCCTGCAGGAGATGCCCAGCCCTGTCCCAGACCCTGCAGGAGATGCCCAGCCCTGTCCCTGTTCCTGCAGGAGATGCCCAGCCCTGTCCCCGTGTCCCTGCAGGAGCTGCCCACCCCTGTCCCAGACCCTGCAGGAGATGCCCAGCCCTGTCCCTGTGTCCCTGTCCCTGCAGGAGATGCCCAGCCCTGTCCCCGTGTCCCTGCAGGAGATGCCCACCCCTGTCCCCACCTGTGCATCCCCAGGACCATCCACTCCTGCTGGGCTCTTGGGATCCTGCCCTGAGCATCCTCCAGCCCCTGCCAGCTGCCCCCTCCACCCAAGAGCCTCTGGGAACGGGAACAGCACTGCTGGATTGGGCAGGGAAAGGCAGTGAGGTGTTGGGAATGGGAACAGGCAATGCCAGGTTGGGAAGGGAAAGGCAATGAAGTGTAGGGAAGGAAAAGGCCATGAAAAGTTGGGAAAGGACAGGCAATGGCCAGCCCTGTCCTTGGGGGTCTGATGATCCATTTGTTGGGAGAAGTAGATAAATCCCTGAGGAGAACCGACTCCAGCTCTGAACTGAACAGCAGCAGAACTGACCCCTGAATTTGATCCAGTTTGAGTGCGATTACCCCAAGGAAACCAGGACAGAATTTATAATTGCATGGAATCAGATCAATCCCTCACTGCACAGCACCAAAGCAAGAGCTGGGAAAGGTGGGGAATCCTCAGAGAGGCAAGAACTGGAGGGAACAAGCACAGAGCAAAGCAGGAATCAGCTCCAGGCTGGGCTGGGACGAGCCCAGCGTGGCAACTACGGCTGCAGGCCAGGTCTGGAGCTCTACAGTGCTCACACCAGGAAGCCACACTACGAGAAGCTCCGCAGGTCTCACCTTTCCAATATTTTGGCAATTTAGCCTCCAGCTTTTCCTTAAGGAATGCCACACTGTCAAAGGAGCGAGCAGAAGAGCCAGTCAATGGAACCATCGGGATGTGGGAAGGGCCAGAGCAGCACAGCCTGACGTGGGATGGGCAGAGGGGAAGGGACACGCACGTCCCAACACCCTGGTTCTCCATTCAGGGATGGGGACAGAGAAACCACCTCCAGAAGAATCTGCACTGATGATGTCAAATAAAACCAGAGGAGCATCAACTCCCCTCACTCTCGGACCTGCAAATGGCTCCACACTCATGAAAATGGCAGTTCTCCATTTTCCTGGGATCAGATCCCAGTGCTGCTCTTCCTCACTCTCACCTACAGATGGGAGGAGTTTTTTCCAGTCTCTGTAGGACACTAAACCAGATTTATCTGGAGACTGACTTCAGCTTGTTTGGGTTTTTCTCCCAGGTTTTACTTTCAAGGTGAACGCTGGCAAACTGGGGAAGCAGGGTGCCCTGAGGCTGCTCAAACCAACACCACAGCAATGGTGCTCCACTAAAACCATCCCACGGCTCCGCAGCGAGCTCCCAACAATGCCATGGAGCAGGAACCACAGCACGAGGCCGTGGGTGTGAAGCCAGCACTCCAGGAAGCTCCAGGAGCTGACCCCTGCAGTGCTGCTGTCAGGCAGGGCACTGTGTTTGGCATCGCTCTGCTTGGATAATTTAATCTCTGACAAATGAGAAAATAGAGCCTGGTCTGACACGGGGATGAGTGCGAGGTGCCACTGACAGGGACAGGGATGTGCCAGAGCTGCAGGCAGGACGCAGCCAGGCCTGGCTCCTGCTGCACCAAACCTGCAGCTCTTCCCTTGTTAGAGGACACTTCACACAACCACGGCCCTCAAACGATTTTCCAGAGAAGCGATCACAACTCAGCATCGAAAAATCCTCATTCCCACGCCAGAGCTGCTTCCTGCCCCTCACGCCAGGCCCTGCCCGGCTCAGTGCTGAGGGGAGGGGATGGCTGAGGGAGGTACTCACACGATGTGGGCGAGGTCCAGGGGCTTCTCGGGCTGCTCGGGGAACAGCGGCCGCGGCGGGTCCCTGCTGGGGACGCAGCCCAGGGATTTGCTGATGGCGTGGCTCAGCTTCTTCGCCGGGGATTTCTGGGATTGGGAACAACGACAGGAGCCAGGTGAGGCTTGGGAAGAGCAGGGCACGATCAGAGAGAGGTGTGAAAGGTAACACGAGGGTGCAAAAGTGCAGAACACTCAGAAATATCCTGTTCCATTACGCCATTCCTGGGAAATCAGTGCAGACTGCAGCCTTTCCAGGAAGAAATTCCACCTGATGTCCAACCTGAGCCTGCCCTAATTCCTTTCAGGTTCGGGAATCTTTATCTATCAGCCCACAGCTCCATCCTGTGAAGCAGCAGAATTGTGTGAGGGCCCTGGAGAGCAACTCATCCAACAGCCCTTGGATCCCAGGGAATGCCCACTTGATCTTCTGCCCCGGGGAACAACTTCTGGGAAGTTTTTAAGTGCTCTAATGTTGAAAATTGAAAGTTTTAACAAAATTATGTACGATTAAGAAATAAACCAATTACCTGGGGGTTCTATCAGGAGTTAAGCCGAGGGGCAATCCCATCCCATTAAGGGATTTTTGCACTCACTCTCTGAACAGAGGGTGCCTTCTGAGGGGAGAGCAGAGGCCCTGGGGCAGGAGCAGTCACTTCCCAAATTTCTGTGCATTGCAGGCAAAGCCGAGCTGGGACACAGTGCTGGGACAGGTAGGAAGGAGCAGTTTCTTTATCTCCTTTCCCAAATTCCCTCGGTTGTGCTGAACGACCTCACACAACCAACGACCCTGGATCCTTGGGAATGCCAGGAACAAGGCTGGTGCCGAGTGTTGCCGAGTCCACAGGAATGGGGGCCTGCCCCAAGTCATGACCATAAAATGGGGTTTAAATCCCAGACGCACTCACAAAATGACGCCTGGAAATGATATTGCACCCACTGAGCTCCCACCAGTGACATGGGAGCCCTGGGGATGGCCTTTTCCAGCCTTCGTGATTCCGTGATTATGGGAGCTCAGACACAACCTGGCAGCTCCTTTCTCTGCTCTCACTCACTGCCACTCCAGGCAAGTGCAACCCCTGGCTAATTCCTCCTGTGGAATTCACTACTGCTCCTGTACGACATTCCAAAGCGGAATCAGGACCAATTCTCAAGGCACATTCAAATTAAAATTCAGATTAATTTTGGTTCACGTAGGAGCCTGGGCTAACCTTGGAACAGGAGTTACACCACAGTTACAGCAAGCAGCATCAGCAACTGGCAATTACTAACAATTAACACCATTTACTACCAGTGGAATAAACTATCAGTAATTAATAAACCGGTGAGAGTCCCCAGCTCGGGGAGCCTCGGTTTAGCAAAATGAGCAGGGGATAACAAGAAACTCTTTCTGGAGCGCTCATGCGTGAGGAAGATTTTCTGTCCATGGATTTAGAGGGTCTGTAGTATCTTGGGATGCATCCAAAGGATAAAGTAAAATCCCAGAATCCCTGAGGCTGGAAAAGCCCTCCCAGAGCATCAAATCCAAGCTGTGCCTGATCCCCACCTTGTGCCCAGCCCAGAGCCCTGAGTGCCACATCCAGGCCTTCCTTGGGCTCCTTCAGGGATGGGGACTCCAAACCTCCCTGGGCAGCTCCTGCCAAGGCCTGACCTCCCTTTCCAGGAAGAAATTCCTCCTGGTGTCCAACCTGAGCCTGCCCTGGCCCAGCCTGAGGCCATTTCCCCTTGTCCTGTCCCTGTTCCCTGGGAGCAGAGCCCGACCCCCCCTGGCTGCCCCCTCCTGTCAGGAGCTGTGCAGAGCCACAAGGTTCCCCTGAGCCTCCTTTTCTCCAGGCTGAGCTCCTTTCCCAGCTCCCTCAGCCGCTCCTGGGGCTCCAGCCCCTTCCCAGCTCCGTTCCCTTCCCTGGACACCCTCCAGCCCCTCCAGGTCTCTCTTTTTGGGAGGGGCCCAGAGCTGTCCCCAGCACTGGAGGTGCCCCAGCAGTGCCAGCACAGGGGATGGGCACTGCCCTGGCCCTGCTGCCACCCCAGAGCTGGCACAGCCCAGGGGCCAGTGGCCTCTTGCCCACCTGGGCACACCTGGGCTCGTGTCCAGCTGCTGGCACAGCACCCCCCAGGGCCTTTCCCAGTTTTCCAGCCCCTCTTTCCCAGCCTGGAGTGCTCCATGGGGTCGTGGAGCCCCATCCAGCCCATTCCCGGTGTGTGCGTGCCCTCTGCTGGGAAATGTCCCACCACGAACGGATTTCCAGGTCACTTGGAATCCGCTCCCACGTGATGTGTCCGTGCACGCGGCCGGGAACGTGCTGGGGGATAGGGACAGGGACGGGAGCGTCCTTGGGCTGGGCTGGACACAAACAGGTTCCCAACGCCTTCATCACTTCAGGGCATCTAGATGGGAATGAAATGAGGCAGGAATAGGGAGGATTGGACCCTGTGAGCAAAATCTCCTCAGCAGCTCTTACGGCAGCGCTGGAGATGGGAGGGGCTGCGTTCGCTCCACATCCGATTCTTATTCCATGGAAACACCTCCCAAGGGAGCCAGGGATGTCAGCAGTACAGAAACCCCGGACCAGGGCTCGGGTTTGCTGATGTGTGTCCAAAGGCACGGGGAAGGGGGACAGAAATCCCAAACATTCCATTCTTTCCAGCAGGGACAGCCTGACCCACCCCCAAACACATCCCAGGGACAGCCTCGGGATAGCCTGGATGTTTTATCCCGGAATTTGCAGTGACAGATCGTTAAAGTGTCACAAAGCAGCCCAGACCCCAGGCACAGCAAACCCTGGCCAATCCTCAGGCTCCCAGCAGCCACCCCTGGATCCTGGCTCCTGCTGTGTGTGCGTGACTCAGAGCCCCTGCCGGAGGCTCTTTAAAAGAACCAAAACTGGAACAGCCCCGAAGCAGAGATTTGGGAAGCGTTTCAAGGTTTTCCTCCCTCCAAACAGAGCCCAACAAGCAGCAGGTTCATGCTGCAAAACCTCCTCAAAAAAAGTGTTTTACCTGAACTTATCCAGGGTTTTACCTGAACTTATCCAGGGTTTTACCTGAACTTATCCA
>VZRN01004856.1:113287-143368 GCA_013397935.1 Dasyornis broadbenti
TCTATAAATATATACAAATATAAATATATATCTATATATATAAATATCTCTACTGTGGGTAAAAAAATTAAAGGTACCTCAGAATTGCAGGAAAAAGAAGCTATAACAACTATCTAAATAATAACATATTAATATTTATATAAACGATAATGTTATGAATAAGTATATTGATCATATTAATCACATCTATGGAGATATTATATTATTAATCTTATTCTGGGTCGTAGGGCTCCAAAATTTTGAAAATATACCAGGCCAGACTGAATCGGTCCTGGCTGCACTGAAAAGCCAGGAAAGAACATTTCTTTCACTGTAGGGGAGCAGCAGCCCCTGGGTGCTCCCTCAGGAGTTATTGCAGAGTGAACTCACCAGGAGCTCGCTGAACCACCAGCACAGGCCAAAGGCAAAACTAGAATTTTTTTTTTTTTTAATTAAGACTCAATTTCAATAAAATTAACACGCAATGCTTGGGGAAGCTAAAAAAAAAATTAAAAGGAAATATTATGTAAGAGATCTCACTCCCAAAGGTGCCCCTTCCGTGCTGGGTTTATAGGAGAGCCCTGTGTCCTACAAACCTTTTCATCCAGGCACGGCCACCTCCCACTGTCCCAGGCTGCTCCAAGCCCTGTCCAGCCTGGCCTTGGACACTTCCAGGGATCCAGGGGCAGCCACAGCTGCTCTGGGCACCCTGGGCCAGGGCCTCCCCACCCTCCCAGGGAACAATTCCTTCCCAAGATCCCATCCAGCCCTGCCCTCTGGCAGTGGGAAGCCATTACCTGTGTCCTGTCCCTCCATCCCTTGTCCCCAGTCCCTCTCCAGCTCTCCTGGAGCCCCTTTAGGCACTCGCAGGTCCCTCGTACCTTCCCCTCCTCTAACTCTCATTCTACCTTAAAATCCTCGTGTTCTGAAGAGCCCAGCCAGAACCAACTGCCCCAGGAGGCAGGAGCGGATCAGCGAGGGGACATTCCCAGGTCCTGGTGCCAGGATGGGGCACAGCCTCTCTGACCCAACTCGCTGCCAACCCAGGCCAGAGGCTTCACAGGGAAACCCTGCAGTGGAGCTGGAGCTACCCTGGAATGTTCCAGGCCAGGATGGACAGGGCTTGGAGCATTCTGGGATGGTGGAAAGGGTGGGACTGGATGAGCTTTGAGGTCCCTTCTCACCAAAACCATTCCAATATTTCTATGATTTAGACCTGTCTTTGCATTAAAGAGCCCCAGAGTGGATTTACAAGTGTTCAAGGGAATAATAACCTACTGTTAGCTCGGATTAAACATTCCAGAAGTTTATTACCCACACAATTATGAAAAGGACAATAGATTTTTCCTTTGCCTCCCAACTCCTGCCTGGTATTCAGCCCAATTTTCTAAATTAAACAGTAATGCTGTAATGGCTGTTCCTTATGAAGGTAACTATTAATTATAATCAAATCATCATCTGAAGTTCTCTTTGAATAACTGAAAGGTTATTTTGCCATAAAATAGGTTTTTCTCCATAAAATTGTCTATTATTTCTGGAGCAGTGATTATCATCCAGCCATCAAACTGCAGGGCATTGCTCAGATCGTTTCTGTAAGGCTTTTTAATTAAGAGTTTTCCAGGCACATATTTACAGCTGGCGGGAGAATAAGAGAAAAATGTGGTATTGTCAAAGTAATACTGTCTTCGAAGGTGCCACTGGATAAAGCTCCTGCCCAAGCACAGAACACGGTCACTGGTTTGGCTTTTTGGGCAGAACAGGTACTGCAACAAATCAGTATCATGGGTAATCCCAGAATCCCAGATCACTGAGGTTGGAAAAGACCTCCAGGATCACCGAAACCAAGCTGTGCCCGATCCTCACCTCGTCCCCAGCGCAGAGCACTGAGTGCCACGGCCAGGCCTTCCTGGGACACTCCAGGGATGTGGGACACCTCCACCACCTCCCTGAGCAGCTGTGCCAGGGCCCTCAGCCCCATCCTAGCGCATTCCATGGCGTTGGTGTGACCCCAGTGCAGAACCTGCTCCTTGCCCTTGGTGACCCTCACCCTGTTGGCCTCAGCCCATGGATCCAGCCTGTCCAGATCCTGTGCAGAGCCTCCAGCAGAGCCACATCCCACCCCACTGGGGCTGTCCATGCACTGACTGAGGGTGCCCTGGATCCCTCGTGCAGATCATCCATGGAGCTGTTGAACAGGACTGAGCCAGCCCTGGTGCCGCTGGTGCCCATTCCCAGCTGGATGTGCCTCCCTCCCCAGCTCTCCCAGGTTTAGCCCAGCCAGGAGCAAATGACAAACCCAGTCCAATTCCACTTCCCCTGTTCATACCCTTTGGGATTTGGAGAACTGGAAAAGCCCCACTGAGCAGTTCTGCTCCAGACCATTTCCCCTCCTGAGGGAGGAGCCCAGAGTCGCTGCTCCAGCCCCAGCCACCCAGGAGGAATCTCCTTGCCCAGGAGGAACACCCTAACCCAGGAGGAACACCTTACCCACGAGGAGTGCTCCTTCATCTGGTGCTGGTTGCTGTGGGGGCCGCTGGCGTGGCCGCGCCAGAAGCAGTTCTGGCAGAGCTGGTAGTTGTGGCACTGCTGGCAGCGGTACCGGAAGCCCATCATGCTCTCACAGTGGCAGTACGAGCACTCCACGGGGTGGAAGACTTGGGAGATGGGGGGGAAAAACCAAAGAAACAAAAAGTTTAAGTGAATTTCAGGTAAACCCTGAACATCCCATTTCACTGGAGCTTCCAAACCACCCCCAGGTTCTCCAGCGCTCGTTATTCTGGGCAGGATTTTGAGCACAGAGCAGGGAATTCTGGTACCGTTAACCCTAGGATGAAGTTGATGATAACACAGCCGTTCCATCTGACAGGTTCTGACTGTTCCTTCTTCAGATGTGTCCCTCCCTGGGCACTCTCCCAATCCCCAGGGCAATCCAACACCTCTGGGAACACATGGGAGTAGCAGGGAAGCAGCAAAGCTGCATCACACCAAGGTTTGGCTGGATTCTGCCTACGGAGATCCCTGTGCCCCAGAGGCACCTCCTCAGAAAGGCCAATTCCTGCTCCTCCCCCTGCTTCTCCACAGCTTCCGCAGAGGAGTTCCCAGTGTCCCTCTGAATCTGAGCATCCACAGAACTCAAGCTGGTCTGACCTGCAGAGGCACTATCAGGGCTGGGATAAAATATCAATAAATGCTTTTTCCCTGTTCTACCCACGGATGGACAATCCCAGACCTGCTCCACTGAAGTCTTTGGAAGAAACGGAAGAGGAAATCGTGAGAGTGTGAGGAAGGAGATGACTCCTTCCCATGGCAAATGCTTCCTAAAACGTGAGGGACAGGGAGCAGAACCAGGGCCTCCCCACCCTCCCAGGGAACAATTCCTTCCCAATATCCCATCTATCCCTGCCCTGTGGCACTGGGAAGCTATTCCCTGTGTCCTGTCCCTCCATCCCTTGTCCCCAGTCCCTCTCAGCTCTCCTGGAGCCCCTTTAGGCCCTGGAATGGGCTCTGAGGTCTCTCTGGAGCCTTCTCTTCTCCAGGTGAACACCCCCAGCTCTCCCAGCCCGGCTCCATAAAAAGTCCTCCCCCACCTTTTCAGAACTGTCCCTTCTCCCTGGCTCCTGCAGGCAGCAGAGATTCCTGCTGATAAAAGGGAACAGGAGCACCAGAGAAGGCAAACACTGATATCCTGCTGTGGGGAAGCAATAACAATGTCCTGATAACAGAAACCACGAGGCACAACAAGAACTGGCAGCACTCCATGCCCTGCACACGGCGCGGCCTCAGAATGAGGGATAAGGACAAGATTGGAACAAGCAGGATCAGGGATTATTAGACCAGGGACCAGCAAAATGGAAACAAAAGAGGTGGGAGCTGTTTGGGTTGGCTGCAGGGGTTTTGTTTAGGTTTTCCTTATTTTGGGTCTTTTGTCTGGTTTGGGTTTTTTTGTTTTTTTTCTTGTTTTTTTGTTTGTATTTTTAATGTTCTGTTGTTGTCATCTTGTTTTTTGTGGGTTTTGTTTGTTTAGGTTTTTGTGGGTTTTGCTTATTTAGGTTTTTGTTTGTGGGGTTTTATTGTGGGGTTTTTTTCATTTGTTTGTTTTCATTTTTCTGCAAGAGCCAAAGTTGAGCTTTGGATGCGAAACACCCCAGTGAAGTGGAGCAGCCAACCTGGTCCCTCCTGCTCCTGCCAGGGAATGCCAGGATCAAATGGACACATTCCCCTTTTCCCTGGAGTTCACCTCACATTTTACCAGATCAACCTCCTCACCTTTTGGGCATGATTTCCTGTAAGATTCAACCCCAGGACACTGCCCCCATCAATACTCATTTAAAAATCCCAGGATCATTAAAGTCGGGAAAAGCCCTCCCAGAGCATCAAATCCAAGCTGTGCCTGATCCCCACCTCATGCCCAGCCCAGAGCACTGAGTGCCACATCCAGACCTTCCTTGGACACCTGCAGGGATGGGGACTCCAAACCTCCCTGGGCAGCCCCTGCCAAGGCCTGACCTCCCTTTCCAGGAAGAAATTCCTGCTGCTGTCCAACCTGAGCCTGCCCTGGCCCAGCCTGAGGCCATTTCCCCTTGTCCTGTCCCTGTTCCTGGGAGCAGAGCCCGACCCCCCCTGGCTGCCCCCTCCTGTCAGGAGCTGTGCAGAGCCACAAGGTTCCCCTGAGCCTCCTTTTCTCCAGGCTGAGCTCCTTTCCCAGCTCCCTCAGCCGCTCCTCAGACCCAAGGAACAGTCAGAGAATGCAGTTTTTCTTCCACTAAATGCTAAAATTCTGAACTGCACTGGTTTTGCACTGTTGCTGCTCTCATACACAGCAGTGCCCATCCCAGCTGCCCAGGACACTCCAGCCCCAGTCAGGGCTGGGATGCTCTGGGCCAGAACTGCTGAAGGCACGAGGTGCTGGGGACATGAGCAAGGACAGAACATTCCCATGTGTGAGCACAGCCCTGCCCTGGGCAGGTGTTGGATGGATTTCCCAACAGGAAAATATCCCAATTACCATTTTCAACATGGGCGAGTCTGTGCATGAGGGGCAGCCACACAAGGCACTGGGGAGGGGGGTCAGCCATCAGCGTGTCCAGGAACATGTTCAGCATCACCTTCTTCTGCAGAGAGAGCACACACACACCTGCACTGCAGAGAGAAACGTCCATTTCACACTGCAAGGGCTACTCCAGCCTTAAAACTTCCCTGTGACACAACCTGTGCATGCCAGGAGTATTTCCTACACCGTCACAGAATCATGGAATCCCAGAGTGGCTTGGGTGGGAGGGGACCTTAAAAATCATCCAGTGCCACCCCTGTCCATGGGCAGGGACACCTTGCACTGTCCCAGGCTGCTCCCAGCCCTGTCCAGCCTGGCCTTGGACACTGCCAGGGATCCAGGGGCAGCCACAGCTGCTCTGGGCACCCTGGGCCAGGGCCTCCCCGCCCTCCCAGCCAGGAATTCCTTCCCAATATCAAATGTAAATCTGGAGCCTCATTGGTTCTGAAATCAAAGGCTGTTTCCTACTGTGTCATATTCCAAATATGCTAATTGCTAATTAACTTATATTTAGTCACTGTAATTTTTACATCAAATACTGCAGAAATTTTTCTTCTGGAGTAAGTATCATCATGCCCAGTGTCTAAACATTTAATTTTAGACCTAAGGTCAATCAAGTTCATATTTACAGTTGATTTAAGGATTATTTATATTATTTACATTATCTCAAATGAGGAACAAATCATTGGAACAATTAAAATACAACTGCAATGGATTTAAAAATAAACTTTTGCACAGAAAGCGTTCATTTAGTACACATCCAGGAAGTGACTTGTTGAAATTAATTGTCTTAACACACTGAAAAAGCTTTGAAAAAATCACGGGAAAATAGTAAAAATGGCATGTTTTGTGTTTTGGTAAAAAATGGGTCATTCCTGCTGCTCTGATGGGGAACAGGGGTGGCCCTTCAAGGAGGGAAAGCAGTAAAACGGTGGAAAATCCTTTAATTGTTTCTTTAGGACTGTCTTCAAACTGCTTGGGTTGTCCAGGGGACATCAGTGACCCCCCCCAGCCCACAGCTCCCCGGGAATCCCGAATCCCAACTCCTGACCTGCTGGGGGAAGCAGGTGCGCACGGAATGCTCGGTGTAGCCGAAGGAGGGGCCCTCGAACACGGCCGTGGGCAGCTTCAGCACTTCCCTCAGGAACTGATCAAACTTGGTGAAAATCATCAGCCCGTTGGAATCTGAGATCTGAGAGAAAATATCTGTAAGAAAATACAATAAAACCCCCCAGTAAATACAGGAGCACTACGGGAAAATGCCCAGCCCTGCGCACCCCGAGATGTTTCTCTGTGCTTTGTTGTGACCGTCACTGCTGATCACTGCTACCAAAATGGGATTTATCAGCGCAATTCCCACAGGGCTCCCTGTTCGCTCCATCCCCGCTCACCCAGCCTAGAGGAGACTCCTGCCAGTGCAGGAACTGGGACAGCGAGGGAGCAGAAGCGGGAAAATTCCACAGGAATGCACCTGGAACCTGGAACCACAGAAAGCCCTCGGAGGAGGCTCCAAGAACGAAAACACAGCTCTACCAGTGACAGAGCCAAACCTGGGGAGCTCCAGGGAAATGTGGAGCGCAGCAAGGGCGTGGGGGATGGCAGGAACACAATATCCCAGGATCCCAGAATCCCTGAGGTGGGAAAAGCCCTCCCAGATCATTGAGGCCAACTGTGCCTGATCCCCACCTCGTGCCCAGCCCAGAGCCCTGAGTGCCACATCCAGGAATTCCTTGGACACCTGCAGGGATGGGGACTCCAAACCTCCCTGGGCAGCCCCCGACAAGGCCTGACCTCCCTTTCCATGGAGAAATTCCTGCTGCTGTCCAACCTGAGCCTGCCCTGGCCCAGCCTGAGGCCATTTCCCCTTGTCCTGTCNCTCCTTTTCTCCAGGCTGAGCTCCTTTCCCAGCTCCCTCAGCCGCTCCTGGGGCTCCAGCCCCTTCCCAGCTCCGTTCCCTTCCCTGGACATGCTCCAGCCCCTTTCCAGCTTCACCAGGAGCCATCGGAAACTGAGTGCACTGAGCCCATCCCCAGGTACAGCACAGGTGGGCAAGTGGGAAAGGGAATCAGATCCCATTTTAGATCTGAGATATTGGGAAGGAATTGTTCCCTGGGAGGGTGGGGAGGCCCTGGCCCAGGCTGCCCAGAGCAGCTGTGGCTGCCCCTGGATCCCTGGCAGTGTCCAAGGCCAGGCTGGACAGGGCTTGGAGCAGCCTGGGACAGTGGGAGGTGTCCCTGCCCATGGCAGGAGTGGGATGGGTTGGGGTTTGAGGTCCCTTCCAGCCCAGAGCACGCTGGGATTCTAAGAACGTTGCTGATGCGGGTGAACGCTTTTAATCAGCTCTGTGGGGACAAAGCTGTTCCTGAAACCAGAAGGGGCTGAGCAGATGTTCCCTGATGTTTTAGGGACGGATGCAGAAGAGGGTGGTGCTCCAGGTGCTCCAATCCCTGTCCGTGCTCCTCTCTCTGGATGGACAAAGTCTCCTGAGCCTCTGGAGCTCCTCCATCCCCTCCCCACAGCGCTCAGCTCCCCCAGCCCCTGCCCTCGTGTCCCACGAAAGGCAAATCCCAGGCGCAGGGATGCAGAGAGCAGGACAAGAGAATGATGTCCCAGAAAACAGAACTGTCCTGGGATCCACAATCCCCTTGCAAAACCGATCTCTCAAACAGGCAGCGGGGCCTCTGATGCACTCCCAGAGCCAGGGCACTCTCTAAAGGAAGCTCTCACAACATTAACAAGACCTAGAATTCCCCAAGATGTGACAGATCCCAGATTTCCTCAGTGGCACTGAACCCTCTCTGCTGTTATTTCAGGCACCATCAGTAATTAAAGATCAAAAAGCTCGTGCTGGCAGAAAATAATCTTAATTTCAGTGATCAAAACCAGCTTCATAAAAAAAAGACGATTTCAGAAAGGCACATTTCAAGTAAACTGGAGAAACTGCTCCAATTTCCTGAAAGAGTGAGCTCAGGAAGAAGCCTGCAATGCCTAAGTTAAGAGGGATAAAGCTACCTGGAATTTGTATCACTGACTAAACAGAGCAGCTTGAACTGGATTCCAGCTCGATTCAAGGTCTCTTAAATAATTTTATAAAATAAAACATATTAGGAAAAATGGGGGAGGAAAGGAAAAAAAGGAAAAAATGAAAAAAAAATGGTGTGTTTCTATATTTTAGAAAAATAGGCCAGCCAGAAAAATTAGATTTAACCTGGAAACTGAATGTGGAAAAAAATTCAGTATGAAAATGCACACAATATGAAAGCAATGGAAACAACTACAACTAATTAGGGAGCCAAATTCCAGAATCCTAATCCATTCTGGAGCTGAATCCCTCCAGATTCTGGAGGTCTGTAATGAATCTGGCAAGGTGGGACAGGTAGAACGTGACAGGGACAGCACACAATTGTATTTAAAATGGACTGAAGCCTCCTGGGTGTGCTCAGGACGTTCATCTGAGCTGAGCAGGCTGCAGGAGCCAAGTGATCCCAAGGAGAGAGAAATGAAAGGTACGGAAATCAACTGAAAATGAGACAGGACAGAGCAGGCTCTGCCAAGGGTAAATTAAAAACCCTCCAAACCCCACTAATTGTGCAGGAGAGGAAGTGGGGTTATTGTCAAAGGGGGAAACTTCCACACGGGGAATTGGCCGTGAAACCGGAAATGATAAAAAATAGGATAAAATTCTATCCTTTCCAAGGGCAGCTGGTGACAGGACAAGGGGAAATGGCCTCAGGCTGGGCCAGGGCAGGCTCAGGTTGGACAGCAGCAGGAATTTCTCCATGGAAAGGGAGGTCAGGCTTTGGCAGGGGTTGCCCAGGGAGGTTTGGAGTCCCCATCCCTGGAGGTGTCCAAGGAAGGCCTGGATGTGGCACTCAGGGCTCTGGGCTGGGCACGAGGTGGGGATCAGGCACAGCTTGGACTCCGTGGTCTGGGAAGGATTTTCCAGCCTCAGGGATCCTGCCTGGCACAGCACCACAAGGAGCTGCTCTGCATGGAGCAGTTCATCCCAGGGAATCGTGTTCCAGAGCCAGGGAAGGGCCCCACAGAACCTCTCCCAGTCCATCTGTGCCACCAGACACATCGACCTGTCCCCAGAGAGTGCAGGGACCAAGCTCCCATCATCCACACAGACCATGGGGTGAGAAAACACGGAAAATAACAACTGCCAGGATTGCCTGGGAGCCTCGTGCTCCAGCCTGCTCAGGGAAGGGAGGCTGGGGTGGGATCCTCCCAGACAAGGGGCCTGCAAACAGGAGGCTGTGGTGGTCAGGTGGGTCAGTGATCAGGGAGACAAGTGGGGAAGAAAGGGGAAAACCAAAGCAGCACAGTTGCAGTGCTCAGCAGAAACGAAGAACCCGGGAACAGCTGAAGCAGGGAGATCAGCAGCCGGCTCCTCCCAAGAGCAGATGGCTCGGGCAGGCACATTCCCGGCATCTTCCTCCCTCCCTGGGATCCCTGGGCACTCAGCAGCCTTTGATGGATCTGCCTGCAGTGGAAGTGGCTCCAGGAGCAGCCGAGGGCTGTGGGTGTTTGATACCCACCACATCCTTCGGGAAAGTTAGAGCAGAATTGGTCTCTGCTTCTCCATCTGTCCCTGCTCATCCCAGTTGCTGCCCTTCGGTCCCTGGCCTGGAAGGGGAAGGGAACAGCTGGAAGGGGAAGGAGCAGCTGTTTGCTATTCCCCAAGTTGCTCAGGATTTTATAGAACACTCTTTCACCACCAGGCTTTTTTCCAGGTTAAGGAATCCTGCTCCATGTCCTTGTCCTGCAGGATTTGGGGGTTTGGATCATGGGTCGGTTGCACCATCCCAGAGCTGCTGGAGACAGGTGGGAACCAGCCCAAAGTGGGAAAGGCACTGTGCCCAGGAGTCAGCAGGGCTCAGGGAAGGGACAGGGCTTGGAGCAACCTGGGACAGGGCAAGGTGCCCTGCCCATGGCAGGGGTGGCACTGGATGGGCTTTAAGGTCCCTTCCCACCCAAACCATTCCAGGATTCCACCTGAGAAGCTGGAATTACAGAGCGAGAAGGTGCAGAGAGCCTCAGGGGAAGCAGAAGATTGACGGGAGCCTCCAACGTCCTCAAAGCAGGGAAATGGTGCCAACTGCGACATTCCCACTGGGAAGTCAGCCCTTAAACTTTCCATTTAAAGAAGTGCCCAAGAGCTTCAAACAAAAGGAATGGGCTTGGGAAGCCTCCTCAGTCCCAGGCTCAGGATAACCAGGAGCTGGAACATGGAACAAAGCACATGGAGTCCCCATCCCTGGAGGTGCCCAAGGCAGGCCTGGATGTGGCACTCAGTGCTCTGGGCTGGGCACAAGGTGGGCATTGGGCACAGCTTGGACTCCCTGGTCTGGGAGACATTTTTTCCACCTTAATGACTCCGGAATTCTGGGATTCCCAGTGCAGCTCCAGGTCAGTGTAAAAATCACTGAATCAGGAAAAAAAAAAAAAAAAAAAAAAGCCTCCAGAACTTCACACAACAACCAGATATGAAAGGAAACATTCCATAAGTGCTGGGATTCCTTAGGAGTACTCACATCGGAGCTTGTCCAGGATTTTCCCCCCACACATGGTGGCCAGCATGGCTTTCACCGAGAACACCGTCAGCTTCCCGTGGCCCTCGCTGCGGGGAAAAGCACACGTGAGGATTCCCACAGGGAATGCAAGCACCAGCACAGCCAGTGCCCAGGCAGGACACCATAAATAATGGCAACGATAAGAGCAACCACCTCCATGAACTACTGACATCTGCCCAAAATACTCAGTGCAACATTCGGGGATAGCGCTTTGAACACAGCGGAAGAGTTAACAAGAGTCTGATCACGAATCAGGAGACAGTGACGGATGAGGAGCCCTCCCTTTGTGTGCCCACCCGTAACTGTCCTGTAAAACAGCGCTGACTCATTGTTCCAGTAAAACACATTTGTTCTCTGTCAATCTCCTCATCTATTCCTCTGCTACCCCGTTGGTTACTTCAATTCTTACTCCTTAATTGAACTTGGATGTTCAAACACAACTTTCATCCGAAAACCAGCACCACGACTGGCAGGTACCAGATCCTGGAGACACCCCACGCAGCAGGGGTAACGGGAACACGGTTTAACCGCAAGTGAAGTGGCTGAAGCTGCTGTGCTGCACATCTGGGATCAGCTCCAGCAGCAGCTGGGGGAAAGGAATTCCTTTCAGGGCCACCCAGCACAGCAGGATGGGAAGGCACCAGGAGCACGGCAGGAGCCTCACTGGGGTAAAGCACAGCTGGGCGGGAGAAATGTGGGTAACGCTGCTGGAATTCTGAGCAATTTATGGACAACAAGAACTGTCCCAAGTCCTTATCCCAAAATCAGCAGCAGTGCCAGCTGATCCACCTGAGCTCAGAGTGACATAAAAAAGGAGAAACAGAATCGAAATAATTTCAAGTAACTGTGACTACACGTGCTGGACAGATTTGTACTGGCATGGAAAATACAGTGATGGGGAAAACACAGGATGCGTGTGGGGAGAGCTGGAAAACCAGAATTCTCCTGAAGAGAATCTCCAAGAGAGCTGGAGAGGGACTTTAGACAAAGGCTTGGAGGGACAGGATGCAGACTGGTTTGGGTGGGAAGGGACCTTAAAGCCCACCCAGTCCCACCCCTGCCATGGACAGGGACACCTCCCACTGTCCCAGGCTGCTCCAAGCCCTGTCCAGCCTGGCCTTGGACACTGCCTGGGATCCAGGGGCAGCCACAGCTGCTCTGGGCACCCTGGGCCAGGGCCTCCCCACCCTCCCAGGGAACAATTCCTTCCCAATATCCCATCTATCCCTGCCCTCTGGCACTGGGAAGCCATTCCCTGTATCCTGTCCCTCCATCCCTTGTCCCCAGTCCCTCTCCAGCTCTCCTGGAGCCCCTTTAGGCCCTGGCAGGGGCTCTGAGCTCTCCCTGGATCCTTCCCTTCTCCAGGTGAACACCCCCAGCTCTCCCAGCCTGGCTCCAGAGGGGCTCCAGCCCTGGAGCAGCTCCAGGGCCTCCTCTGGACTCTCTCCAGCAGCTCCAGCTCCTTCTGCTCTTGGCCCCAGGGCTGGGGCAGCTCTGCAGGTGGGGTCTCACCTGAGCAGGGCAGAGGGGCAGAATCTCCCCTTTCCTGCTGCCCACGCTGGGGGATCAGCCCAGGGCACACCTGGAATTGCTGCCTGAAAAGTTTATCCCATTCCAGCCTTGGCTTCCCCTGGTGTCTGAGCAAACCTCACCTGGGAATTGAAACCTCCCTAAGTCACAGCCTCGGCCCCTTCCCTCTTACTCTTCACCAGACGTTAATTTTGTATCAAAGGAAGGTTCAGCTTTGAATTAGTTTCCAGAAAAACCAGTGCCAAAGCCATCGGTGTCTCCTCCCAGGACACAGACCTCGGAAAGCTCTTTCCTGGTGCCCCCAGACACTGGGCCTGCCCCCACACAATGTCTTGTGTTTATGAATCACCAAACCCCCAAACTCCTCCCTGCAGTCTGCCAGGGGAGCACTTTCTGAGGAATTCGCCAACCCTTTGTGCCAGTGCCATTTCATCTGAATTCCCATCAGAAGGAAGAAAGGCAAACCTTTCCATATCATCTTGAATGCCCTGTAACAACCCAGACTGGAAATGGAACTGGGGACTGGTTTAAATCAGGCCAGGCCTGCGAGGCTCCTTCCTCATCCTCACATCCTCCCAGCCAGGGTTCCACAGCAGCTCCCATAGCAGGGATGTCCATGTGGATCTGCCACTGATCCCAACTCCAACTCCGGCCAGCTCCTCACCCACCCCAGGCACAGCTCCAGGGCTGGCCCTGCCAGAGCCCACGGCAGCATTCCAGCTGTGCCAGCTCTCCCACCACCTCCTCTCCAGAGGAATCAGGCCCTGAATTCCTCCTCAGGGGCACCCAGGCAGGCTCAGTTCCCAGCAAAGGCACCAGAGTTTGCTGAGCTGTGGGCATCGCCCGGAGAAGCTGTGGCTGCCCCTGGATCCCTGGCAGTGTCCAAGGCCAGGCTGGACAGGGCTTGGAGCAGCCTGGGACAGTGGGAGGTGTCCCTGCCCATGGCAGGGGTGGCTCTGGGTATTGTCAAGGTCCCTTCCAACCCAAACCATTCCAGGATTCTGGCACTGTTCCTGTCTGGGGGAACACTGAAGGCCCTGATGGTGCCAGCAGCACCCTTTGTAAGAACCCTGTCCCTCTGCGCATTCCAGCGGCGTGGGGATGCAATTCCAGCACGGATGCACATTCACAACCAATCCCCGCCTGCCGTGCTGCTGAACTCCTGGAGAGGGAGCCTCAGCCCTGCCTCTGCTCTGATTCCCAGCTCTCCCACATCCCAGCTTCTCCCTCAATGCCTCGTGCCAGGCACAGGGAGGCAAAGAGAAGCTGCTGGATCCAAGTGCTGCTGGGGGTCCAGACAAGGCAGAGCTTGCAGAGCTGGGGGAAGTGGGGGACAAACACCTCCCTCTAACTAAAGCCTCGATCTTCTGAGGCAGCTCCTCCGCACATGACCACTCCTGGTTCAAATCCTGTGGTTTTTAGTGTGAGCTGTCTGAGAATTCCTAAACCCTCAGGCAAGCCTTTACATCTCATCTCAACTGAAACCAACCCCGCCAGGTTCTGCTGCCACAGAACCTGCTCTGAGCTTTGTGCTGGTTTCTTTGTCCTCAGTGAGACTGGGATTGCACCCGAGCTTGGACTTTCTGTGGACACTCCCAGCCCCTTGGCGGCAGTAAGAAGCTGTCACATTAGGAGAGGATCAGAGTCTGCACATCACAAACACAACAACTGTTTGGCACATTCAGGGCTGGGGACTGCCTGGGGTAAATCCCCTCCGTGGGGCAAAAGCAGAAGCCAGGCCCCACTGAAATAAACGCTGGTTTGGAGATTGAGAAGAGCAAAAGGAACAAGGGCCAGGCACAGCAAGGGACCTGCAGCTGCTGCTTAGGGAACAATGGGGCACAGCTGCTCAAGATCAGCAGCAAGGGGCTGTGAGAGAAACTCAAAACTGGACATGAGGAAATGGACAGAACCCTGAGCAAGAAATCCAGCTGCTTCCAGGCAGGAAATAAGAATCAGCTTTCTGGGGTCACAGCACGTTACAGAGGGGTACAAACAGACTGCCCAAACAAGGCTGAGTTTAAAAAGGGTTTTTTTGAGCAAGATCCGATAAAACACGTTCACTTTTCAAGCACTGCTAAACCCCCAGGAGGTCCCAGCACAGCTTCACTCCAGGCCCAGCTCAGCACAGGGCTCACACCGGTCCCAGGAGGCTCCAGCCCCAGGGTTTGATCCCCAGCACTGCTGCAGCACCTCTGTGCTATCAGATCTCAGCTCCAGAGGGGTGTGTGGTGTGTGAGCAGCCCCCGAGCAGCAGCACACGCACCCCTGGCCACACTCACGGCCCTCAGAGGGCACCCAGGGCAAGGATACAGGAGGCAGTACTAGCCTGTCATATGCTGCTATCATGAAGTTGAGGAGGAGGCTGATGGACTGCTCTACACTGATCTGGTGAGTAGAAGGAAGGCGTTTGTTTAGCTGGTAGTAGATGGATGAAATGATTGTTTCTAGCCGGGACACGTTGATCTCTGTGTTATGATCCAAAGTGTTAAGGCCATTATCTCGGAAGGCTTCAATCATATTCCAGATATCAACAAGGTGAACTAAAAACAAAGGAAAATAAATTAACTTCTGTTCTGCAAGGCATGCAAGCCCACTGTGCTGGCTCTCCTTTGGCATGAACAGTTATTGCACACAAAGGGAGAGACTCCTGAGTTCATTCTCACCGTTGGTTACAGGGGCAGAGCAGTGCCCAGACACCTCAGGTGGATTTTATTCAACACCGGGGTCTCTGCCAGGAACAGCTCCTGAAGGAGCAGGGCCACCCCCCCGAGCATGCAGTGTTTTAGCAGAGTTAGACACCAAAAGCCTTCAGCCAGAATTGCTCCCTGGGAGGGTGGGCAGGCCCTGGCCCAGGGTGCCCAGAGCAGCTGTGGCTGCCCCTGGATCCCTGGCAGTGTCCAAGGCCAGGCTGGACAGGGCTTGGAGCAGCCTGGGACAGTGGAAGCTGTCCCTGTCCACGGCAGGGTGGGGCTGGATGGGATTTAAAGTCTCCTCCTACCCAAACCATTCTGGGATCTGTTGATATTCCAAACCCACTACAAGCTGCTTACAGTAATCCTGAACACCCTCGTGCTGACTCGTAGAGTATTGAAGGAGGAACTTGATGTTCCAGTTGATCCAGTTCCCAAACCCAGAGCATCATGTTTTATAAACACAGGTCTAGGGCTCCAAAGAATTTCCCTAAATTTCCCTGCTGGATCTAAGGAGTGTTAACAACATGGAGAAAACCTTTTCCAAACCACAGTAAGTGATCTGCAGAACCACATTAAACAATATTTTGAAATGTTTCCCAGCTCTAAGGTTTGCAGGAGAGCAGAGACATCTGAGGATCAGCAGCCACCCAAAGTGAACCTGATCCAGCACCCGGAGGAGGGACATGGTGAGCTTCACTCCAAGGGTCTGCGCTCAGTGTGAGCTCGTGCATTTCTTGCATTGAACTTGGTTTATATTTCTCCCACAAACCCCCATGAGGACCAATCCTGGAGCAGCCTGAGCCCAGAGAGAGCCCAGAGCTGCCCAGCCTCACCCCCAGTCCAGGGATGGCAAAAGCTGCCCAGGGCATGTGTGGGGCACCCTTCCCTGGCCTCCTCCTCAGCCCACACAGCGGCTCCTGCGCACTGGGATTAGGGATCTCCTCCCACACACCTCACCCTGTGTCCAGCTCAGCACGGGCAGAGCACAGAGTGCATCCTGCTCCCCTGGGATTCACCTCTGCCTCGGGAGCTGCCCACGGGCAGAGCCCACGGGACAGAAGCAGAGAACTTGCCCTGCCCAGCGTGAAGTGCCAGAGCTCTCCACGGTCACCGTCACACGTGTCCCCACACGGCTCCATGCAGGCAGGGACTGTCCCTGAGCTCACTGTGGGTGCTCTAAGGTGGGAACAGCCCCTCACACAGCTTGAGACCATCTCCATCCAGCACTGAGGGCAGTGGAACACCACAGCTGCCCTTGGACTTCACATGTTACAAACATTAAAGAATGAACGTGAAGATATTACAGAGTGCAGGGCAAGGATCGCAGCCTTGTTTTAATTCTCTATTTCATTCTCCAGTAAATCTCTGTTTGAATGCCAGCTGACAATGCCTGAGCACTGCTCCCTCCCACTACCCTGCACTGGGCCTGGGTGCAGCACTTGAAGCAGCCATGCAGGAGCAGGGTTTGAGGATCAAGCTGTGCACAACTCACGGTTGCATCTCTTCTGCACGAAGCGCAGCTTGCAGGCGGTTCTGTACGTGGAGAGCCGGATCACGTCGAAGTTCTGGGCTCCTGGAACAAACAAAAGGTTTGGGGCTTTGCTTCCCTCTGGAACATCCAGCTTATCTGAGAGAAGGACTGGGGAAATGGCACGAGTGTCCCCTCACACATGTGGGGGGATTCTGCACCACACCCAGCTCAGGGGAGACCCCACTGCACGATCCTGGCAGGTCCCTTCCAACTCAGGATATTCCGTGATTCTGTGACCCTGCTTTCTCACAGTGACGTGCTGAAGTGCCTCTCAGGAAAGGGCCATTGGGAACATCTACACACCAGTGCTTCAACTGGTAATGAACACAACAACAGATGCCCTGGATGGAGACAACCAGAACAATTCTGAATATTTTTAACAATTCAGTCAAAGCTGTAACTCAGCAAGTCGATTTCTGTACTAAATGATCACAAGATGAGAACAACCCTTGGAGGTGATGAGATAAAAGCGATGCCCTGAGGCACCAAAGTGACTCTGGAGGAGATGAGCTAACTGCCATTGGGAAAGGTTCTGGGGAGATTTCCTCCAGGGTATCAGGTTGGACAGCAGCAGGAATTTCTCCATGGAAAGGGAGGTCCGGCCTTGGCAGGGACTGACCAGGGAGGTTTGGAGTCCCCACCCCTGGGGGTGCCCAAGGAATTTCTGGATGTGGCACTCAGGGCTCTGGGCTGGGCATGAGGTGGGGATCAGGCACAGCTTGGACTCTGTGGTCTGGGAACTCTTTCCAGCCTTGGTGATTCTTCACCACCACAATTCAGTCTCCTCTGTTAGAGCACGACTGGACAGAGGGAGAGGAGAGCGGGAGAGGAGGAATCCAGTTGGGAAATGACTGGAATTTGCCTGTGCAAGCCAAGGAGGGCCAGGGCTGTGATCCCAAACGTCACTGGGAGCTAGGGAGGGACTGTCCAAGCCCAGTCCCACATGGGAGAGGCAGAGAGAAATAAGCCAGGAATGAAAGTGTTCCTGAAATTGTAAGATGTTTATAAAGCACGTGGATGGAGCTCTGGGCAAGAGGGGACAGTGGGAGGTGTCCCTGCCCACAGCAGAGGAGGGACAGGATGAGCTTTAAGGTCCCTTCCCACCCAGACCACTCCACGATTCCACACTAATGCTACTCTGGAAAGAAAACAGTATAAATACAGAGCTCCAAGTCAGAGCTCCCTCAGTCTGTAACTGGAATTCAGGACATGCTGGCCTAATCCAGGAATTCCCCTCAGCCCTGAGTCCTTGCAGGACAGCAGAACAAGGCGATGTCATGCAAATACAAAATCTTAACAATTCCCTTCAACAGGGTGATACTGCACAAGTCAAGCCCCAAATCATTTCTCGAGTCACACCAGCATTGCAGGGCTATTTTTCATCTTTTTTAAAGCCAAAGGTGCTCTGTCTGTTGTCATTATTTGTTTTAACAGTTGCCCACAGACTTTAGGTACTGGCATAGATGAGAGACGTGAACATTCCCTAAGAAAGGAGCTTCCCAAAACCTAGGAACGAAGGACCTTTCCAGGCAGTTGTGACTCACCTTGGGCATTCTCCTCCTGAGCAGCCCCCAGGAGCACCCTGGATGTTTTCCCTGCATGGGGCTTGTGGGACAAGCTGGGAGTGATCTGGTACAGCTGTTACAGTGAAGCTCTCATTGAAGAATAAATGATATTTTGCCTTCAGATTTCCTACTTACTCATTTCCATGAACAGCTGCCTCTTCTCTGCCATGGTCCTCCTCCTCTTCCCACTCTCCTCAATCATCCTGGAGACAAAAATGGCAAACACTGTTTGTGTTAGAATTCCTGCTAGAGGAGCAACTTGCTGTGAACAATAGGATTTTATCCCTCAGTGCAAACAGGCTGATTGTGTTTGGCGACTGGGAAAGCCAGGACAAAGACACACATCCCTCCATCACTATCCCACTCCAGCACACACACACTTCAGGCTTGTTAACACCTTCCGAGGCGGGGCCCAGCACAGGAAACATTAATTGTGAACACTTTAACTGCTGCAGTTTGAAAAGCTCAGAGCTGCATTACTGTATGCAGAAATATCCCATAAAGAATTCCTTCGTGTTCCAAGGGATTTCGTTTGCAAAGCGCAGAGCAAGCCAGGCCTCTCCGGGAGCAGCCGAGCCAAAAAGGCGGAGACGCTGCACGTCAGAGACTTGAGGGCTCAGGAGGAACAAGCTCATCCCATTCCTTTCCCTGACCGAGGTCCATGACCTCTCTTCCCTGCAGGACCACAGAATCCTTTCGGTTGGAAAAGACCTCCCGGGATCTGTGGGGATGTTGTGTTTGGGGTGTGGGGGAATGTTTCAACAAAACTTGTTAAAACTCATTTCACTTCGAACCCCAACGCCAGAGGTCAAATGGGATTTGTCAGGGAAGTAAAAAACTTAAAACTCAAAACTAATTTTATTTGCCTAAAGCTGGAAATAAAAACAGTTTGGTGACAGAGGCCTCCCTTTCCTAGGAGAACAGATTGAAGACGTGAGGGAGGAAATTGTACCCCAAGGCAAGGGGCACAGGGACAATTCAGCAGCTCTCAAGGATATTTATATCGTCCTAAAAGAAGCCAAATTTCAGGCAACTGCAGCAAAAAAAGGAAAGTTTATTCAGTATAAAATCTAATTTATAATTCAATTAATTACTACATCATTCTTTGGTTACCAAATTCACCAACTTATGCTTTAAAACCATTAAATATGGGTTTTAACTGTCCAAAGATAAAAATCCCAAACAATTCTTCTACAATCCCATCCAAACCTATGGGAGGCAGTTGGCTCAGCCTCCTCAGCCCAGACTGCAGCAGCCTCAAATGTCACCAGGAACACCAAGTCGTGCCTTGGCACTTGCACACATCCCTGAGGAACAGTCCCCCGGCAGCTCCGGCGCTGTTCCCGATTTCCTGCTGAAAATCCCACAGCTTGAAACCCATCAAAGCCTTTCTCCTTTTCAAAAAGGGAAACAAGCGCATGGGCTCTGACCTGAAAATACATTGAATTTCCTTATTTTTTCTTACTTTAGAAAACCATAGACTCAGAACCAACGTGCTGTGTTTGTATTTTTTTAACAGGAGAAAGTTTTGGTGGCATTTTTTAAGAGCTGTAAAAGTTGGGGGGTTTGGGCACATGTCCCTCATCCCACCCTGGCTTCCAACCCCTTCTCAGCACCTCCCAGCACCATGGCTTCCACCTCCTTCCCTACAGAAACCTCAGTCATGGAATCATGGAATCCCAGAACGGTTTGGGTGGGAAGGGACCTCAAGGCCCACCCAGTACCACCCCTGCCATGGCAGGGACACCTCCCACTGTCCCAGGCTGCTCCAAGCCCTGTCCAGCCTGGCCTTGGACACTGCCAGGGATCCAGGGGCAGCCCCAGCTGCTCTGGGCACCCTGGCACAAGCAGGCACCAGCACTGTCCTGGTGCCAGGATGGGAGTTCCAGAGGTCACTCCCAGGGCGTGGACACAGCACCCAACGCTGCCATACAGAATTCATGGATAATTGTGACCAACACAGACACAATTAACATTTCAGAGGAGTTAAGTGTTACCCTTTGTGCCCTCTGCAAGGAAAAGCAGTGACTGAGCTCTTTTAAGTGGCTCCTGAAACGAGACCTGAATGAGGGATGTGCTCTCTCCATGATCCCAGAATCCTTCAGGTTGGAAAAGCCCTCCCAGATCATTGAGGCCAACTGTGCCTGGTCCTTACCTTGTGCCCAGCCCAGAGCCCTGAATGCCACATCCAGGAATTCCTTGGACACCTGCAGGGATGGGGACTCCAAACCTCCCTGGGCAGCCCCTGCCAAGGCCTGACCTCACTTTCCAGGAAGAAATTCCTCCTGGTGTCCAACCTGAGCCTGCCCTGACACAGCTTGAGGCTGTTCCCTCTCATCCTGTCCCTGTTCCCTGGGAGCAGAGCCCGACCCCCCCCAGCTGCCCCCTCCTGTCAGGAGCTGTGCAGAGCCACAAGGTTCCCCCTGAGCCTCCTTTGCTCCAGGCTGAGCTCCTTTCCCCATCAACTCCTCCCAGCACTCACGATGCAGCCTCAGCATCTCCTGCCATCCCCTGCCGCCTCAGAAGGAGAAGGTTTTCTCTCTTCCCTGGGGGAACAGCTCAGCAGCCCTGGCCCTGCTCACCAAACCCATCAAAGCTGTTGGACTCACAAGCTGACCCTGCCGCTTCTTTCCTGCTCCAATCTGAGAGGGGGAAGCACCTTGGGAATGATCTGCTCCAAACAGACTGGAGAGAGAACCAGGGAACAGAAACACGGAATTGTTAAGGTTGGAAACGCCCTCAGAGCCCATCGAGCCCAACCATTCCCAGCGCAGCCAAGGCCATCACTGACCCCTGTCCCCAAGTGCCACATCCCCAAGGCTTTTAAATCCCTCCAGGAATGGAGACGCCACCACTGCCCTGGGCAGCTGTGCCCTGGACAGCCCTTTCCCTGAAGGAATTGTTCCCAATATCCAACATGAACCCACCCTGGCACATCTTGAGGACATTTCCTCTTCTCCTGCCCCTTGTCACCTGGGAAAGGAGACCAACCCCCACATCACTGGCAGATATTTGGAAAAGCGGTGCAAATCAGGTTCTATCAGAATAATTGACAAACCTGTTTTTAATCCCTGAACCATCAGACACAGAAGGATCCCTCGGTGATGAGGCTGGGAAGAAAGATGGGAAGGCTTTCTCAAGTTCAAAACAGGAATGAACCAAACCCACAAGAGCTGCAACTATGTTTGGGATGCAAATTACAGAGCTCAGCTCCCAAAACAGGGAAGGGAGGCAGCAGCTTGGCCTGAGCTAGTTCGGTTTGTTGGGCTGGGTGCTCTGAAAGTGGTGGGGAGGCTGGGTTTGGGTTTTGCTGGGGGATTTCTTGGGTGGGTTTGGTTTGTTTGCTCACTGTGCCTTGTTTTTTAAACATTCGTAGCACAATCCTTGAGCAAAGTGCCAGGAAACACAACATGGGCTGCAGTGATGCGGCAGCCAAGAATTCCTGAGGTGGCTGCTCACATTCCATGGGCACACAGGGGGGAAACCACTCAAATATAGAATCCCAGAATGGTTGGAGATGGAGGGACCTAAAAGTCCACCCAGAGCCACCTCTGCCATGGGCAGGGACACCTTTTACTATCCCAGGCTGCTCCAAGCCCTGTCCAACCTGGCCTTGGACGCTGCCAGGGATGGGAAGCGCAGTTATTTGACAATACTTATTGAAAAGCAATGCTCAACTTAAAGCAGAAAATTATGTAGTGCCTCAGAAAACTGCAGCTGAGTATGTCTGATGGAAACTTCCAGAATTTTATCACTTCCCTTCGCCCTTTCAACAGGAACACTTGTGTGGCCTCAGGAGCACCCTCTGACAGAGAGAATAGAAAAGCTAATTTATAAATTCCACACCAATTCATGCGGAAAATTCTACACTCAGCCACCATCTAAAATATCTTTAATAAACTCACACATTTTCCTTATTTCTCCTGTTTGATGCCTTTTTTCTCTCCCTGTTTCCAAGCCCCTTTTCTGTGCCAGGGGGCTCCTTTCAGAGCCCTGTGCCAGCCCCCAGCAGAGGCAGCACAAGCCCAGGAAGCCCAGGAAGCCCAGGAAGCCCTGCTGGCTGTTCCCTGCCTCGCTCCTCCCGGGTGCTCCCGCGTTTTAGGCCAATACTACAGGACCTTGCTTAGCAGGTTTCGCTCTTCTTGGAGCTCATCAGCTGTAGGTAACGGCCTAAGGAACAGCTCCTCCTCCTCCTCTTCCTCCTCCTGCAGGGGAGGGGTCCAGCTCAGCCTCTCCATCCTGCACCAGCTACAGCCACGCTCCAGCCACAGCTCTGTGCTCAGGAAATCGCTTCATGAGCCAGAGATTGGTTTGTTTTGTTTAAAATCCATTTTAATTCTGTATTTCCACCTTTAAGCTACACTCCAGAGGAGGTTCTGACCTGTAGGGCTCGATCACCATTTCCAGACATTGGTTTGCACTGGGCTGCAGCCTCGTCAGCCAGAGACAAGAACAGAGAAAGAAAAGTTCATTTACCAATTATTAAATCTGACTTGGTTCAGATTCTTGGTGTTGCATTTCATTAACAGAAATAATATTTGATGGCACTGATTAAACTGCAGTTGCTGCATGAGGATAAAATCGTGCCCATAACTATTTATGGTCAGAAATAACTTGTAATTAAAATAAATCAGAAAACCAGTTTGGGGCACAGGCTGATCTGAGCTGTGCTTGACAAAGGGAAGGAAGTTCAGTGACTTTCTGCCATTTTTCTGATTACAAGAAACAACTAACTATACCTGGTGCTTCCAGGAAATTTCCTTCCTTGCCAGTTCGGTCACTCTTAAAAACAACTTTAATGTATAACATAACTGGGATGCAGATACTGAACAAAAATTGAGGGCATACCTGTGCTGGCAGAAAAAGTTACTGGTGTCCATCTGGTTTGGCACTTCGTTGCTTTGGGCTTCTGAACTCATCTGGCTTCAACTGACACTTGACTGAAATTGTTTAAAATAATTTCTGAACTGTCAGAAATGCTCTGTTAAAGTATAAAATTAAACTTACTTATGATATAAAGGTGCTTGTATTTGTTCATCTTAGATTTCAATAAATACATGAAGTATTTTTACTTTTCTTTCCTGATTTGAACAAGGACCCCACAAGGACTGATTTAATTCCCTCCTCTCGTTCTGCTTATCCAAAATACCTGATGCTCTTACTCATTTCTTTGTTCTCCATCCTCTCTTGGTTCATATTCTGAATCTCCTTCCTCAGCAATCAAACATTAATATCCATAATTAATCAAAAATCCTCGTTTGCTCCCCTGTGCCTCTTCCTAGGAAGAGAAGTGATCTGCAAGTGATTTCAGGGGGACACATCTAACCCCAGGAAGAGAAAAGACAAACCTTTCATACTTATTCAAGTAGATTGGCAACATCTACTAAAGCACATTTTAACCATTTCTGACAATTCTTGTAACTTAGCTTTAAAATTTTAAACTCTGTTCCCATCATTTATAGGATAAACAGCTGAAGCAAAAGCAACTCTGCACAAAAGTATGAAAAAGACTCTAAAATGTTATTTCTGCATCTCCAGCAGGTCCAGGAGCATCTTTGGGAAGCAACGTGCACCTTCCAGCAGCAGCTTCCCCAAAAGCCCCAGGTCTGGACCTCTCACTGATGTTTCTCCATGTTCTGGACTCAGATGATCGTGCAAGATCTTTACAAACCAAAACTGACTCCAGCCTAGGAGGGTGTAAGGAGAAACCCACTTGGCTAAGAGCCAGGCCATGGATTATAACTTCTCAGTGATTACAACTCTGCAGTTAAATTCTAAATATGTCAATGGTTCCTTCTTTGTTCCCTCCATAAATCCAGTGGATCCAAAGCTGCTCTGGAAGCTTCCACAAAAACCTGCCCATGTAACACAGGAAATTTAATTAAAAATGAGCAGGAAATCCAGTAGTTTAGGAAAAAAAAATCATTATTAAAACATAAAGCTTTCCCTCCTCCATGCCCTGCCATTTCTGCTGGAACTGCAAGGTTTTTCCAAGGCACAAGATGCCATCTGGTTTGCTCATGCAGGACACGGCATGTGGCAGCACAGCCCCAGAGTCCTCAGTGCCTTCAGTCACTGGAGTGGAAAATCACTGGATGGACACGGACACTCCTGGCTGGGCTAAACCTGGGAGAGCTGGGGAGGGAGGCACATCCAGCTGGGAATGGGCACCAGCGGCACCAGGGCTGGCTCAGTCCTGTTCAACAGCTCCATGGATGATCTGCACGAGGGATCCAGGGCACCCTCAGTCAGTGCATGGACAGCCCCAGTGGGGTGGGATGTGGCTCTGCTGGAGGCTCTGCACAGGATCTGGACAGGCTGGATCCATGGGCTGAGGCCAACAGGGTGAAGGCAAACAAGGACTGGGTCCTGCACTGGGGTCACATCAACCCCATGGAGCTCCAGGCTGGGGCTGAGGGGCTGGAAAGGTCCTGAGGATGCTGGTGCCAGTGGCTGGACACGAGCCCAGGTGTGCCCAGGTGGGCAAGAGGCCACTGGCCCCTGGGCTGTGCCAGCTCTGGGGTGGCAGCAGGGCCAGGGCAGTGCCCATCCCCTGTGCTGGCACTGCTGGGGCACCTCCAGTGCTGGGGGCAGCTCTGGGCCCCTCCCAAAAAGAGAGACCTGNGGGGACGCTTGTGGCCGCGCCAGGCTCCGGGGGGGGGGGGGCGGGTGGGGGGGGGGGTCGGGCTCTGCTCCCAGGGAACAGGGACAGGACAAGGGGAAATGGCCTCAGGCTGGGCCAGGGCAGGCTCAGGTTGGACACCAGGAGGAATTTCTTCCTGGAAAGGGAGGTCAGGCCTTGGCAGGGGCTGCCCAGGGAGGTTTGGAGTCCCCATCCCTGGAGGAGTCCAAGGAATTCCTGGATGTGGCACTCAGGGCTCTGGGCTGGGCACGAGGTGGGGATCAGGCACAGCTTGGACTTAGAGGATTTTTACAACCAAAATGATTCCATGATTCTGTGATTCCATGAAAAAAAAAAACCCTGGTCTAAGTCCCAGTGTGAGCCCAACAACCTCACTTGCCCACCTGGTCAGAAACTGATAAAGTTTATACTGGATTCAAGTTAAACAAAGATGGAACAATTAAAAATATTTAATCAGAGGTTTCTTTGAAAACCTTCCACAACTTTTAACTCTGCTTTAAAAAGAAGCTCCAGGTTCCCTCCAGACAAAACAGAACAAATTCAAATCCAGCTGAGTTCCAAACCATCTGAGTTTCTGTCACTTCACATCTGTAAGTGTCAGTTCCGCGCCCAGAACACAGAGAAGTCCCAGCCCTGAGGAATTTGCAGGTCAGGCTGCAGGGAGTGACAAGGGTGACAGTGACACTGGAGGTTCCAGCCCAGTTCCCCAGGTGTTATTTGAAGTTCTCAGCTCTGTAGATCCATTTTCAGTCCCCAGGGAATCATTCAGGCTGGGCCCAGGAGCTCTGCAGGCTCTGAAGGACAGCACCGAGTGTCTCAGCAGATTCCAGCACAGGCAGAGCTGTTCTCCAGCCAACACAGCGAGGGTGCAGGGCAGGCAGGACACTCAGCGTCCACAACACTCAAATGCTCTTCTGGAGTAACCAGAGAGCCAAACTCTCATTTTCTTTTATTGCCCCAAAGCCTGAGGAGTAGAAATGGGTTTTTGGAACCTGCCTGTTGGTCTGGAGGCTGAAGTTAATGTCTGTATATGGGATTTACCAAGAGCCTGCAAACAAGAGCAAGTCCAGCAGCTGGAATTGTTTCCTTAAAATAAAGCAGTGCTCCTGATGGATAAGATAAATGAAACATTACAGGAGGAATTTCAAGCAGCAAGAAGTTGGAAGTAGCCTAATTAAGAGCTTTCCCTTCCTTCTCAGGAATTCTCTTTTCTACCAGTGGAGGGGATTTCTGAGCACTCTGTGCTTTATAGTGAACCTGGCAAACCCTTCCCTCTCCATCTTACCCTGCAGCTCCCAGCACTGCTTACAGGGCACAGGACAGAGCTCTGGAACTGGAATAATGAAATATTCATTATCAGGAACTGTTCCGAGCTGCATTCTTGCCCTTTTCCCCATTAACCCAGCCTGGGAGATGGAGCACAGCAGGTACCACACACCTGGCAGCACCGGCAGGAACCAAACCAGCCCCAGCAGAGCTCTCACAGCTCTCACACCTGGGGAGGAGGGAAATTCCAGTCAGGGGGCAGTGAGAAACACCTGGAAACTTGAACTGCTTTCCCCATCACAACTGAACTCAGAATAAAGCAGCTTGCCCAGTTTTAGTTCTTTAATTTCGTCTCCTACGTTAACTTAAAACGTGAAATCTTCCTCGCCGGCTTCACAAGTCTAAAATAAAATCATTCTAAGTTTGTGAAGTGTTCGCTGTTACTGAAAGGGTACAGGAGTACAGAACCAGGAACTGCCATTAATCTGCATTTGAAAGTCTGTGCCACTGCCCCAGGCAATGGGAACTCAACACCTACACAGCCCTGATAACTTTAATTCTGCCTGAGCTGCCAGACATACACAACACCTTCTTCAAAAGCCTGGCTGCACCCAAACTACTCCTCAGTGCCTCCCTGCTGCCTCGGGATTGCCTTCGATGGCATCATTCTATTAAAAAATAAACAACGAATAACTCACAGTAAGCTCAGGAACTTACTGAGGGAACACTCAGTGCCCTCATCCAGGAGATCCCTGCTGAGGGGATTCCTCATCACTTGAGATTCCACACTCCAAAGGTCCGACTGGCTGTGGTCACAAACAAAGGCTTTTCTTTCTAGAAGAACAAAATAAGCTAGAAGAAGTAAAAGTCTAACTGATGACACTTGCCATGGCCTTCTGTAAAACTAAGAGCTTCTATCCCTTAGCTTTGCCACTTTCTGTTTTAAAAAAGAAATTTTTAAAAAATTAGGTTAAGGCCTCAGCTCAGTCCCTGTTTGCTTATGCCAAAACACCCCTTTTCTCCCCCACCTCTTAAATCACAGACCCAGTGAGGTTGGAAAAGACCCCCAAGTCCACCGAGTCCAACCTTGGACCTAAATAAAGTTAAAAGTTGCACTGACAAAGACTGAAAAACGCCTCACCTTGCAGTCAGTCAGTAACTTCTTAGGAGTTACTCTGATTTCAAGTGTTTTGCAATCACAACACATCCCTTAGACATCCAATTCTTTCAAAATTTAGTGATGAATTGGCTCCTGCTGTCATAATTCCATTTGTTTCCACAGACACACCTGGCCAAATATAATCCCACAACAGATAGCACATTATAAGGTTTCCTACTGTTCCTTCCAGATCCAGGCTGCCTAAACATCTCCATTAGCATAAGTCTTTTAATAAATCTATGTTACTTAAGCACAGCTGAGAAGTTAAAATACTTCAGTCCTTAAAGCCCACAGGACTCCAAAAGGCCCATGAAGCATTTAAATTTAGGCACAGTTTATCAGCAGAAATCCATTTCAACACTAAACCAGAGACAACAAAATCATGATTTCTTCTCCCTAGTACCAAGGGGAAACCAATTAACATAATAAAAATATTATGAATTCAAATCCTTATCACCTGAATCACCTTATCTGAATCCCTCTTTAGGCTCTCTAAAGCTCTCCCAGAGCAGCCCACGCAGCCAAGCTGAGTGTGCAGCTCACCCTGGTTCATGCACCAACCCAGCCCCAAGGCCTTGCTTTAAACTTCCCCAACTTGGTTCCTTCCCTCTTCAAAAGCTGCCACAGCTTCCACAACACGGAACTGCTAACATCCCCCCTTGGCAGAGGGGTGTTCAGCTGATAACATCCCCCCTTGGCAGAGCGGTGTTCAGCTGATAACATCCCCCCTTGGCAGAGCAGTGTTCAGCTGCTAACATCCCCCCTTGGCAGGGGGGTGTTCAGCTGATAACATCCCCCCTGGGCTGCACAGGACTGGAAGTCATCACTCCCACTTCACCTGTGGTGCTGTGTGTGGTGTAACTGAACTGGTGGAAAGTGATGATTTCCTGTTGCTGCAAAAACCCTTTTTCTTGGATTATTAAATCTTCTCTACCATCCAGCATTTCCAAAAATGCGTGCTACTGTTGGAACAACCGGGTCCTGGGATAAACCAGAGGCCTGACTGCAACAGCTGCAACACAGACAACAAAAAAAAAAAACATTGACTGTTCCAAACAGCCCTGAGCCTGCTCCAAACCTGGGGAGTTTGGGACAATGCTGGCAGGGCTGCTGCATTCACCACCACAGAAACTGCAGGGAGCAATGAGGGGTGTCCCACAGAGCTTACAGGAGGTCCTGGATGTGTCCCCTTACATGTGGGATCCTGGAACTGCCAGGAACCAACTGGCAACCCAAGCTTGGAGCTGGGAGCTGCTCCCTTGGGACTGACAAGACCCCAGCAGCAGATTTGGGATGTGCCAGTCAGCAACGGAACAAGACAAGAATCCTGTGTATGATGATGGGATCAAGCAGAAACCTGAAGAGGATTTAATGGGATAATATGGTCAAGGAAAAGGCCCAAGCCAGACACCTCTGGAGCAGCATCCTGCATACATGGAAGCACAGGAAGGATTTAAGGGTCAAAGGAAACCCGGAACTGAAACTTGTGACCTTTTAAACCACTGGTTCAGGCGTGTGCAATGGTTTGTCACTGGGCAGATGCAGCAGAGCACAGACTGATCCAAGGTTTGGCTGTGAAGGGACCTCAAAGCCCACCCAGTGCCACCCCTGCCCTGGGCAGGGACACCTTCCACTGTCCCAGGCTGCTCCAAGCCCTGTCCAGCCTGGCCTTGGACACTGCCAGGGATCCAGGGGCAGCCACAGCTGCTCCGGGCACCCTGTGCCAGCATCAACCACAGACTGAGAATTTGAGGAACTGGAGCAGGGAAAGAAACCGAAGTGCAGAGCACTGTTAAACGCAGCAACACACAACTCCTGCCCACCCTCCACTGCCTTGGATTCTGTCTCGCCTGAGTTTTCAAGCAGCACAGAGCAACTTCCAAAGTATTCCCTTGGCTGACCAAACCCCTCTGGAAGGAGACAGCATCATGCCAGAGCTCTGCATCCCACTGAGGTTCTGCTGGGTCTCCATGGGAGGACATCAGACATAAGGGAGAAAATTGTCCCTGTGAGTGTGGTGGGGCCCTGGCCCAGGGAGCCCAGAGAAGCTGTGGGTGCCCCTGGATCCCTGGCAGTGTCCAAGGCCAGGCTGGACAGAACACCCTGGGATAGTGGAATGTATCCCTGTTCGTAGAAGGGGGAATAAAAATAAATAATGTTTAAAGGCCTTTCCCACCCAAAGCATGCCTTAACTCTATGATTCACCTTCCCCAGACAAGGGATGTGTTGCACAACAACGTAATTCTGTGGGAGTTTTGAACTAAGGATTGCATCTCTCAGAGGAATATTTTTACATGTCCAACATGTAACAGAAAAATGTAGAAGTCACTGCTTCACGATACAAGTTTGTCATAAATGAAAAACGTCAGTTTCAGTTATATGAGTTTAAGAAAGAGGCAACTGAACACATAAAACACAAGTTTTTAAGGTCAATACCACAGTCAGTCCCAACAGACCACATTACCTGAATCACACTGAGAAGTCTCTCAGGGCAACTTCCACTTTCCTGGGCTCAGTTCCTTCTTCAAACATTTAAACGACAACCTAGAAAGATGGGGGAAATACCAAGTGAGTTTTTTCTCCAAGGAAGCAGCGGTTTTCCACAGAAAAATTACACCCCTTATTTCACAGCTACAACACGGTGCTGCTTTTGCCCTGATTGCGTCTCCCGTTAACACCAAAGCAATGGAATCACCACATTCCGGGTCTCCCGTTAATACCAAAGCAACGGAGCCTGCACATTCCGGGTCTCCCGTTAATACCAAAGCAACGGAGCCTGCACATTCCGGGTCTCCCGTTAACTCCGAAGCAATGGAGCCTCAGCATTCTGGGTCTCCCGTTAACTCCGAAGCAATGGAGCCTGAAAATTCCGGATTTTCCGTTAATTCCAAGGCAATGGAGCCTGCACCTTCCGGGTCCCTGCCAGCAGCTGTTCTGCGGCCGGTGGGAACGCTGGGACACAGCCAAACCACCAGCCCCCACCCACAGCCCGGTGACCCCCGGAGCTCCCCGGGCCCCGCTGGGCGCTCCCCCGCGCCGGACCCGGCGGCCTCGCCACTCCCACCTGTGCCGGTGCCGGGCCGGGC
>VZRN01004856.1:143665-189199 GCA_013397935.1 Dasyornis broadbenti
GCCTGAGGGGAGCGGGGAGGGTGGAGGGGCTGGCACGGGTAGCTTAGAGGAGTGCGTCAGCCGTGGCTATTCCCTTACAGGCATCCCTCAGCACCATCCCCTTGGCACCTTGTCAGCCACGGCCATCCTTCAGCATCATGCCCGCGGCATCATGCTAGCCACAACCACTTCCTCACGGCTGTGAGCTCCTTCAGAACAAACCCCTCACAGCTGTGAGTCACTGCCCTCCCCTCAGCTCCATTCCCTCAGCATCCAGCCACAGCCATCACTCAGCTCCATCCCCTCAGCACCTTCCCCTCGGCTCCGAGGGCTGGAGCCCCCCTGTGTCCGGAGCCTGACTGAGAGAGCTGGGAATGTCGAGGCTAGAGAAGAGAAGAGTCCAGGGAGGCATGAGAGCCCTTTCCAGTATCTAAAAGGGCTCCAGGAGAGCTGGAGAGGGACTAACGACAAGGGATGGAGGGACAGGAAATTGTATCAAAACAGGGAATGCCCACTGCCAGAGAGCAGGGATGGATGGGATATTGGGAAGGAATTGTTCCTGGGAGGGTGGGCAGGCCCTGGCCCAGGGTGCCCAGAGAAGCTGTGGCTGCCCCTGGATCCCAGGCAGTGCCCAAGGCCAGGCTGGACAGGGCTTGGAGCAGCCTGGGACAGTGGAAGCTGTCCCTGCCCATGGCAGGGGTGGAATGGGATGAGCTTTAAGGTCCCGTCCATCCCAAACCATTCCATGGATCTGTATTTCTATGGACTGGGACAGCAGCTTTGCCTTGTAAGAACCTGTGCCCCTGAAGGACGTGTCCCTGTTCCCAGGGGAGGCTGCTCACAGCTCCTGCCGTCCCGCAGCTTCCCCTGCCACAGGAATAACGCGTGTTTGAAATGACGGCATCCCCTATTCCATGGTGTGACCATCCGCCTGGATAACGCCATTCCCTGGCAATTGGGGATGTCACAGCTCGCCTTGCTGGCAGCCAGCGGGAGCACAATCAGTCCCGGCAGCGCCCGCTCCCGGCAGCGTTTCCTGAGGAGGATCCGGCAGGACGGGCATCTGTTCAGGCTCCTCTGCTCGTGGAAATGCCACGGTTCCTTCTGCACTGTGCTGTCTGTGCCTGCTGGAAGGGAGAATTCCTACACCGAGTGTGGAGGGGAGGGACCACTCACCGTTTGCACGAGTGGGAGGGAGATGGTTGGTCAGGAAACAGGAAAATGAGAAGGAAAAGCGCTGCTGAGACGCTGTAGCTGGTGCAGTGCCGGTGCTCACACTGAGCTGTCTGTGCCAATGACGGGGCTCGGTTTGTCCCGGAATTCCGGAGTCAAGCCCATGGGTGGCAGCTGAAGCTAATTAGGGAGGGGTGGTGGGGAGGGTGATTCCTGCTGGCTGCATTTACATCCTATGGCAGTGGCAGCCAAAGCAGCATTTGGAAAAGCCGTCTGCCGTGGGCTGTAGGGAGAAGTGCTGGAACCTGGAAAAACACCAGATGGTGCCATGGCTTTAGTTATTTCTTTATGCCTCTGACTTGGAATTCAGGCTTCGCTGTTTCTTAACTGTGCCTGTGCCCATCCTCCTTCTTCCCAAGGGTCCCAGGGGAATTCAGCCTGGCTAGAAAAAGAAAGGGTTTTACTTACTTAACAATGAGATAGAGCCATTAATTAGTCACACGGATTAAAAAGGAGAATAAATTAAAGTCTAGTGATGCCACCAAGCTGCCACCTGAGGGCCAGGGTGGATTATTCCCACTGGCAGGTTTCCAACCCCTTCCATACTTAAAATACAGAATTGTTGATACTTTTAATGTATTCGGGGAAAAGAAATCCCAGGCTCTTGTACATTCCTCAGTGCTGCTGATTTTACTGAGTTGTTAAGTGCATTCAGAGTGTTCTGTCAGAAATCAGGAGAGTTGGTTACACACCTGTTTTCCTGAATCCCTCCATTTAAGGGAAATCAAGTTCCTATCACTTGATACAGGTTTCTTCCTGTTTCTTTCTTTTTCCCCGATCGACAGTCCCATGCTCCTGAAGTGTCTTGAAACCCCAAGAAGTGAGGGAACTGCAGAATTTATTAAGGCTAAGTAGTAAACCGAAGTTTTCTCCTTAAAATGTGCCAAAAGAAAGTTTAACAGATATCCACAGTTTATAGAGCCAGGGAAGTACAGTTCCCTGTCAGGGGAAGGCAAAAGGAAATCCCTGAAAACCACCCTCAGCAGGACTCAAGGCCATAACCCCAAATGCTTTTAGTTAACAGAAAATGAACCATGACAGTGAAACACACATTTGTCCGTGTGGTGAGGAACTATGGGATTGTACATCCATTTCCAAAGAGGGAGTTGTGTGAGGAAGAGGAACAGAATCCATGGTAGGACATGAGCCTCAGGGAAGGATTTTGTCTGCTGCCATGTCCTGAGGGCACGGATATTCCAGTGCTGGGTTGGGAATGGGCTGGGGGGGGAGCCCCTCTGATCCCCCTCTGTGTGAGATGCCAAGGTGGAATTTTATACCGGTATGAGGTGGTCTGAAGTGCCACGGAGTTGGTTTGTGGGTGCATCCTTGGGACACCTCTGGACACCAGATTAAAACCTGTGCCCATGAGCTCAAGGTAGCACCCATCCCATCAGGACAGGTAAATCCCATCCGTGGGGAAGCAGGCCTGGGGGAAGCTGTGGAAGCTGCAGTATGTTCATTGCCCGTGGGATCACATCCCTGGAATCAGGCCTGGAGGAGCCCAGAGGCCTCCAAAGGTGAAACTCTCAGCCCGGCTTTTCCATTATAAAATCCATAAAGCAGCATGGGAGAAGTTGGAACTGAGAGGGACAGGAGACCAGTCCGGTTCAGTCTTGAACTGGGAGGGAAGGGCTGGGAAATGCGGCCGTACCAGGGGAATAAGGAACGTTTGGAAGTGCAGCAGCTCCAACACTTTGCCATTTTATATTTTATCCCATGTACCTTAAATAGGAAACAAGTCCCAAAGCTGTCGTTCCCTCTCAGATGAGAGGTGGCTTTGGAGGTGGGGGCTGAAGAGGCCTGGGATGAAGGCAGGATCCCTCTGGACACGGAGCCGAGGCACCGGAGTGACAGCCCTGCGCAGCACCACGTTCACCCCCAGCAGGACCCCCTCAGTGCGGGGCTCGGTTAAAGCCCCTCGTCCTGCCCAGAGCAGCTCTGACAGCTGGGGGCTTTGACAGCAAAAGCTTTGTTTTCGCAGGACATTCCAGTAACAGTCAAGTATAGCAGTACCAGTTCCCTGCCTTTGCAGGGTTCATTTCTGTACCTTTAACCCTGACATGTTCATGCTGCTCCTTTTCCCTCCTCGTTTCCTTCCCTGCACATCCCAGGGACAAACCCGCTGTTCCCTGTTCTTGGCTTACAGACAGGATCCCAGGAATACTCAGTGGATTAAATAAAATAAACGTCATTTGAAATTCACCTGAGCCAACAAGAGCATCGCAGGGCAGGGCATGAGACTGGTGCAGCCAGCTCCGGGCTCGGATCTGCTCCCAGCCTCCCTCAGCAGGGAATTGTGTTCCCTGCCAGGTGCAGGCTGGGGTCAGGCACTGCAGGGGCTGCAGGTCTCCTCCTGCTTCCCAAACTGGCACCCTGAGAGCGGGCAGGATTGGCTGCTTGGCACAAGGAGGAGCTCCAGGAGAAGCTGGGATCTGCAGCACATGGAGCTGTCTGGTCAGACCCCCCTGACCTGCTCTCAGTGCCCTGGTGGGACCCCACTCCCAAAGGGAATTCACTCCAATTCCAAGACCTCTGCAGGGGGATTTTCACCAAAAGCCCTGCAAAGTAAAGAAATCCCCTACTTTGCTGGAGTTCCCTTGAAATCACTGGAGGAGGTTTGGTGTCTGAATCCCCCGTAAGCACCGTGAGAGGCTCCCTCGGGGTAGTGTTGGTCAAAGGTTGGATTCCATGAGCTTGGAGGTCTTTTCCAACCTAAACGATTCTGTGGAGAATCCACCCATTTATTCCCATTGCAGGGCTGGAGCAAACCCAGTCACTCCGGGTTTGGTTTGGCCGAGCAGGGTCATCGTTGTGGGGAGGATCCATCCCAGCTCCCGGTCTCACATGGCTCATTCCAAGTGGTCACAAGGAAAACAAATTTTTGGCAGCACAGACAGGACGCGGGACTGGGAAGTGTCCTGCAGGCTCTCCAACTGCTAAAACCTTCCCCCAACCCTTTGCTCTTGGCTTGTGCTTCCCTGCAGAGCTCCCACCCACTCTCCCCCCAGGCTCCTTTCCCTTGTTTTTGTGTTTATGACATTATTAAGTCTCAGATCCAACCAGCTCAAATACTTTTTAATACATTGAAAATGTAAAATAAAGCATATACGAAGTACATACAGTATATATATACACATATTTCAAATACTTAAAATTCTTATGTAAAATATGATTTTTTTTTTCTATATTATTTGTGTAAAAATACGTTTTCAAATGGTGTCACCTCGATTTTGCTGTACAGACCCTCGAGCCCAATCGAAGTCCCTTTTAAAAAGGCAAAAGACAAAGGTTTAGGATTTTTGGAACTGTGTTTACAGGCCTGTTGTCCACACAGGAAAAGCCTCTGGGAAACAGTATTGGATTGCTTCTTTGTGAGAATTCCCATTTTTATTGCATTAATGGCAAGAACTGAATCTTTTCAGTTGTGCTGCAGTAACCCCCGCTGGCCTCGCCGAGGAACTGCCCTCCGGTACCCTGTCACCACCTCCGAACCCCGCCTTTGTCCGCTCTCTACAGATACTAAAATATATATTACTTAAAATATATTACTGTAAGCTCTTAGACTCGCTCTGCACGTATAGCAAACGGAAGCATTAAAAACAACCCAGGGAACAGGGAGCACTGGGGGTGTCTCCCTCCTGGCACACGCTCGAGCCGCTGGCCCTGCGGCACACGGGTGGCACACGGCCCCGAGCACCCGGAGCGCTCCGCAGGGCGGCTCCTCGGCAGCCCGGCAATGCTCTTCCCCCCCCTGCAATTAATCTGTGCTAATCAAAGTGATCACTGGGAGCCCTCCTACAGCCCTGCAAGCCTCCCACATTCCTGCTGTGGGATCCTGCAGTGGGAAACCCCAGCCCGGTCCTGTTCTCCAAGCCTTCCCGTGGTTCACATGAACCATCGGACTGAGCTTCCCCGGAGGAGAGAAGCCCCAAACCTGCTCCCAGTCCACCCTCCCGCCCCGGCAGGGTCTTTGCTGCCTCCCTCCTGAGGATCCCTCCCGTTAACAACCTGACCAGAATTGCTGCCCCAGCAGCTGTTTTGTGCAACCAAAAAGAGATCCAACTCCCCAAGCAGTGCAACTGCTCTGAACCTCTTCTTTCCTGTAGACTTCAGTGGAATTCCACAAAGGATTCCTTCCCGACCTGGCTCAAAACCTGAACCCCAGAGCTGTGCTGGCACCTCTGGTGCCACAACCTGTCCATGAGGATTGGGGCTGGGAAGTGAAGGATTTGTCAGGCTCTAATTCCAGTTCTGTCTCCTGAAAAGGGAAACTGAAACCTCTTCCCTCACTCAGGTTCCTTTCCCTGCCACAAACACTCTGATGTCAGCCTTTGGAAATCCTGGATTTTTGATGCCAGCATTCCCTGCAGTGCTGTTAAATTCATTCCTGGGGGAAAAAATGAATGTTCAAATGTCTGCCACAACATCCCTTTATTTATAAATCCTGTGTGGAGGGGAATTTACTGTTTGTGGGAAGGTTGGATGATGGGAAAAAGCCTCAGCAGTGGGGCAGGCTGATCCCACCCCAGGTACTACACAGGCTGCAGGATTCCCCCTTCCCAAACCCATCATCCCACACCCAGCTGCAGCACACGTGAAACTTCCAGGACTTTACCCCTATTCCAGGGAGTACTTCCAGGGATTATTACACTGAGCCTGTTATCCCGAACAATCTCCTCACACTCAGTGCCCTCTGCTCACCCATGGAGATGCCCCACCAGGCTGCACTAGGAGCGTGCTCAAACCTCAGACGGGCACCGAGAATTGATTTCCTTAAAAAGGAATGGCAGAGAAGTAGCCCAAGCAAAGTGTTGATCCATGAAATGGAACTAAGGCACTGACAGGTGTAAACTCCCGAGTCACCAACACCATCCTGCTCTGGCCAACGCCAGCCTGGGGCCACCTCCAAGTCCAGGATCACCGACTGTCCCACCATCCTGGCATGGCAAGGTCAGACGGGCACGTTCCCGTGGGACAGCTCAGGGAACGGCGGCTCCCTGCACTGCCAGGGAACGGGCACAGCAACCCAAATCCATGCTCAGCAGAGGACACTGGGGAAATTCAATGGGAGGAACCAGCTGGAGCCACAGCCGGGGCGGTGACGGTTTGGGAAATGCCAGGGGAGCACTGGAAGAGCCTTTCCAGTGGCAGCTGCAGCAGCTGGAACGCCTGTGAATGCTCAGGGTCACAGCTCCCTCCTCATCCTCTGCTTCCCACTCTCCAGCAGCCTGGAAAAACACCCTGAGAGGAGGCATGGAGTGACCAGAACTGACCCAAGCGTGCAGTGAAACCTCTTGCTCTCCTCTGAGGCAAGAAGCCCTCTGTCCGTCGGTTGTGTAACCAGCACCCATCTGCACATGGGGCTCTCCCGGGCTGTCCCAGCCAGGAATGGAAGTGCCTGTCCAGGACCACGGGAAGAACTTCCCTCCTGTCTAGATGAGGCCTGAGGGAGGAATGGACAGATCCTGCTCTCAGCCTACACTGCATCCCAGCTTTACAAAAATGCAGGAATTCCTTTTCCCAAACACGAGCTGGAAGCAGGAAGTGGCAGGACCACACACAGCTGGGGTCTCTTGGGCTACCACCACCACCAACACAGGTGCAAGATGCTCATGGGAACAATTCTGTGCAATTGTTTTGAGATTTCAGTTTTAGATTTTAAAAATCGAGTTAATTTCTAATCCCTAAATCCTCCTCACCATGGGATGCCTGAGCAGTGATGTGGAATCACGACAGTGGGGGTCACTGCTCTGCAATAAATTTAAGATGACAGAACCCAGAGCAGGTGATGCTGCAGCTCCTGCTGCTCCGGAGGTGGCCACACACCCTGGGCAGGGAAGGAAACGCTCCTGCTACCACGGGATCAAGTCTGCAACTCCCTTTTCCTTATCATCACCAACTAAATAATGGAATCATGGAATATATCCTGTGCTGAAAGGGATCCTCAAGGATCATAGAGTCCAACTCCTGACCTTGCACAGACACCCCAACAATCCCACCCTGTTCCTGAGAGCGTTGTCCAAATGCTCCTGGAGCTCTGGCAGCCTTGGGCACCACTTGCTCCTTGGAAAATCACACAGGGAAATTCTTTCTGCTCCTCACCAGCAGTGCCAGGTTCCTGGGAAGAAGGGGAGGGGAGCAGTAGTACAAAGGAGAGGGGAAGGGAAGGCTGAGGACCCCGTGCACCACTCAGCTGCCCCACTGCTGTGGGAATATTGCTTCAGCTTAAAAAGGCCTTTGGATTAAAAGTGAATTCAGTGCTTTTCCATCAAAAACATACATAGCTCTGTTCCCTGACCAGGCTGCAGCAAGGCCCCTGCCCGGCCCGGGAGAGGAACAGCCCTCGAGTGACTCGTGCTCCGTCAGCGTCCTCAGCTCCCAGGAACACAGGGCCATTGTGCTCTGATTTCCATCAATCCAAGAGAAGGAATCCAGGAACTGACAGGCAGGACAGGTGTCAGCAGCTGTGTCCCCGGTCAGGTCCGAGGGGCTGCCCCAGCCCACCCTCCCTCAGCTGGGCCCAAGCCGAGCTGAGCTCAGCCCAATTTGGTATTTCAAACACGAAGAGCTGCCCAGCGAGGCCCAGGCAGACACTCATTTGCCTTTCCCTACACCCAGAAAATAGAAAATCTTGGATAGAAACTGGAGATGTCTGACCATGAGGGGGTTTGGATGAGCACAAAATGCTTCCCAGAGCACAGCAGGACTGAGGGTGATGCTTTGTGTCCTCACCTGCCCCCGTGTCCCAAGTGCAGCTGGCTCTGGGCTGTGGGATGGCAGCTCCAGCTCACGGAGAATGCCCAGGAGAGCAGATTCCTGCCCAGTCCTGCCAGGCCAAGCTCAGCTGTGACCCCTGCTCTCTGTGGGGCACCAACAGTGCCAGTGACTGAGCTGTTCTGGTGACTCCCGACCCCATGGTCAGTCCAGCTCCTTCTTTCAGTTCCACCAGTAGCACAGCCAGACACCACCTCCCTTCAGCTGGGATATTGGGAGAGGGGTGGATTTGCAAACCAGGAGCACCAGCCCGTATTGCACAGCCCAGGAGCCTTCTGGCAACGGCCAGGTCAAAGGAGAAAGGCAGTGGATGGAAAGGCTGGCACGACATCGGTGGTGCCTCCCAATTCCCGAGGATTTGAACTGGGAGCAGGCAAGGGAGCCTGCTCAGGGCTCTGCCTCAGTTGCTCCATCGCCACACACGGCTGTACTTTGATCATCCCGTTCCCTTTGCCAAGAGAAGACCAATAATGAGCCATGGGCTGGATACCCCGGGAGAGCAGAGCTCAGCAAACATGCTCAGAGCAGGCTGGGGTTACTGGAACTGCAGTACAAGTCAAACACTATCTCCTAAAAGATTGAAAAAATATCTTTAAACAAAATAATGTGGCATATTTACATAATTCCTTAAGTGCAAACTCTTGTCACAATTCACGTAGTCGAGCGCGATTTCGACTCCCTGTACAAGAAGGTGCTCTTTCGTTAATGAAAGAAGGACTCTACTCTGTATTCCTGATTCAGTAACGTGTCTCTTGTGCAAGGCAGTAAAATTCCTGTTTCTTCCCAAGATACTTCCGAAAGCAACCCCCAGTGGAAGCCATCCTGTTCCCCACGTGCTGCCCCGGTTACCGCACGACGAGGCAGGAGACACAGAGCTTGGAGGGGCCGATGCAGTCGTCATGGCAGAAGGCACCGCAGCCCTTGCACATGATCATGGCTTTCAACCTGCAGTAACATTTGGAAGGAGGATCCTCCATTCCGCCGTCCTCGGCGAACGCCTGGACCGGGAGGCTCTGCCCGTGGCCGCCAGAGTTCACAGCCTGGCCGGTGGGAATGGTGGTGACGGTCACGGAGAAGGACATGACGTTGCCCATGGAGCTGGCCAGCTGGTTGCACTCGCTCATGAGCGAGCCCTGGCCCACGTCGGGCGAGGTGGAGACGTTTATTGTGCCGCTGTAGCTGGGCCCCAGCAGCTGCGCCCCGGCGCTCCCAGGCAGCTTCGGGGGGTGTGGAGCAGGGAGCAGTGGAGGCTGCGGCTGTGCTGAGTCCGGGGCCGGGGGCCCGAAGAGCTCCGTGCTGCTGCGCCCCTTGCCCCTCATGGCGTGGGCCATCTGCTCCTGCGCCGCCTGCAGCAGGTCCCGGGCCAGTGCAGTGCCGTCCAGCGCCGGCGCGTTCTCCTTGGGGCCGACTGCCGCTGGCACCGCGGCTGCCTCGGCCTTCCCAGCCTTTGTCCCCAGGGAGCCAGGATCTGCAGGGCCGGTGCCGTGTGAGCCCTGCTCCTTCTCGCCCTGCCCAGACCCCTGCGCTGCCCGTGGCTCCTCTTTGATGCTGATGTGCTCCCGTTCATCCCCGGAGCTCTCATCATCCGCGTCCTCCTCGCTGCTGCTGCCCTGGCCACCCATCTCCTCGCACTCCTCCAACTCCGCCCGGGCACCGTCGGCGGGGCTGCTCAGCCCCAGGCGGGGCTCGGGGTTCAGGGAGAAGGCCCTTCTCAAGCTCTCGGAGCCGCGGCCGTAGGTGGAGATGTTGAGCAGGTAGTGCCCAGACATGGCAGGCTTGGATGTCCTCCTGCCCGTGAAGCCCAGCATGAATCTCTGGCTGGTGGAGCTGTTTTCCACCGGGAACCCTGAGTGCGGGAGGTTCAGCTGCGAGGGCTGAAGGACAGGCAGCAGATTCTGCCTCTGCACCCTCTTGATGAGAGTCTGCAGGATCTGCTCCTGCGTCGATTTGCTCAGCGCCTCGTGGCACTGGTGCTGCTCAGGACTGGGGTCCTTTCCCGAGGGGAGCGGGAAGGTCCTTGGAATGTGAGGCAGAGGCCTGTTCTGGCAGAAGAACTTCCCAAGCTGTTGTGGGGGTAAACTTGATGGTCTGTCCCCCGCCTCGGTGCCGTTCCCCGCTGCACCGGGAGCTGCTGCCCCCTTCTCTTCCTGAGGGGCCACGGGGACAGTTTTCATTTCTGCTTTGGTGAGCGGCTTGGACAGAATCTGCTCCAGAGGGACGCTCTTGCCTTGGAGCAGCTGGGTGACCAAAGGGTTGTTGGCAGGAATACTGGAGCTCGCTCGGGGCAGGGCCCCACCAGGAGGAGATTTAAGGCTGGGTGCTACTGAGGAGGTGCCGGAGGGTGGGATGGGTGTGCCCACAGCTCCAGCCTGGGCTCCAGGGCCCACGGGTGGGACTGAGGACACCAGAGGGGAAGGAGATTTGCTTTTGGAAACGTCAGGGCCGGTCCCTCCTGACGCCGTGGGTGCTCCCGGGGTTACGCTGGCGCCGCTGCCGCAGCCGGGTCCGTTCCCAGCTGCCGGAGCCCCCCGGGCCGGGGCAGGAGGGGCTGTCCCTGCCCACTCCCCGCTGCCAGCACTTGGGGACCCCAGGGTGCCCATGCCCTGTTGGGGGCTCGGCGTGGCCCCCGTGCCCTTCCCTAGTGCCGGGGCTGCCGCGGGGGCACCTGGCTGTAGTTGTGCTCCAGGAGGATGGCGAGGAGCTCCCTGCTCCGGGGCCTGGCTCTCCACTTGGGAACGGGGCCCTGGGCAATGGGGAAGAAACCTTCTCGAACTTCCCCCGCTTCCAGTTCCTGCCAGTTCCAGTGTGTTTGCTCCAGTTGCAGTTTGGGTGGCTCCGCCGGTGCCTCTCCCGTCTCCCCCACTGCCCGGGGGTCTCCCCCCGCCCGGGCCGGGCCCCGGCACAGCCCCCCCGGCTGAGGCGGCGGCAGCGGCGGCGGCTGCTGCTGCCCTCTGAGCCTTGGCCTGCTGGGCTCTTGCCTTGATGTCGGCCAAGGTCCTGGCCCCTGTCCTGCCTGGACTGCTGAGGGAGAGGGGGAAACGTGCCCTGGGAGAGACCTGGCCCGCAGGAAATGGCATCGGGGAGATTCGGGACACGGGAATCTGGAACAGAGCAGGAGAAAAGCACAGCTGAGACAGGGGGAACATTCGACCCACAGGTTTAAGTGTTTGCAATTTCATCTTAGAGAACTGGTTGTGGTTGTGGAGAAATCCCCTCGGAGAAACCCCTCCTCTCCCTCCCTTGGGATAAAAGATGTGTCTGACCCTTGGATCAGTTTTAGGCTGGTACAAACCCTGTGGCTCAGAGTGGAGCTCATCCCTTGCGGTGAGAACCATCGGACACCTTCACCCCAGAGCCCCCAGGCTCCCTCCCTGAAGGGCTGACCCAGAGCCCAGCCCTCTCAGCCCCTGTTCCTCTGTAGTTTCTGTCCTTGGAAAGGTGGCACCATCCTGCTCAACTCAGCCTTGCTCTTCCCCTGCCCCCATCACTTGTCTCCTCAGTGCCTTTACAAAGCCATAACTCTTTCCTTCTAAAACACTTTTCCCAATGTTCCAGCTGACTTTCCCTGTTTGCTCTTCCCAACACACGTGCTGAGCCCTGCACTGAGTCCGGTGCTCCCCTGTTCCCCCTGCAGAGACATCAGGGAGTTTATCTGAGGTCATGTTTATTTTCTGTATCCATAAAACATCACTGCATCCCACTGAGCTCTGATCAACCACTTCAGCACTTCATTTCTGGGGACTGACACATCTTGGGGACATGTCTGTTCCCATTTTCCCCTGCTTTGCAAGGGAAACTATTCACAATCGCCTTCAACTTCACTCTGTTGTTAAATTAATTCCCACTTTTATTGCCCTGACAGGCCAACCCTCCTTCCTGCATGATGTTCCAGACCTCTTTCATGGTCAGTTTCCCCAATTTTGTCACTGACAATTTCACTGATGCTTTCCTGCCTTCGTGCTGTTCTTATTAACATGGTGAGAATGATGAGCTGCTTTTAAAGTTTTGAGTTTGCAGCCTTTTAGTATCAAAGGATATTAACAGAGGAGTAGAATTCCTAGGACATACAGGAATACAGGAATTAAGTTTCTGCCTAAGGCCCCAGACCAGCAAGCTCAGCAGCAGCTGCCTGGTCCTGTGACCTGGCTCTCAAACCCAAGGGACTCCCCATTGCAAAGCCTGGAATGTTTCTGTCCTGCTGCCCCCCGCTGCCCATCCAAGCAGGGACTCATTCCCCTTTTCCTTTCCCAGGTGAGCTCTTGCAAAGACTCAGCAGCCAAAGGGCCTCTGCACCTGAGGCGTTCCCCAGAATGCGCCTGTCCTGCTGCTGCCCTGGCACTGCTGCACTGCAAACCACGACTGCAGAGCTGCCAGAGGGTGTGGATTTAAACACAGGGTCTGGGCTGGCTGCAGGGAAGCTGTGGATGGCATTCACTCCTGGCCCTGGATCAGCCCCTCTGCCGGGCTCCCTGCACCTCTTTGTTACCACGGCCTTGCAGCTCTCCCTGTTTCCATCTGGGACAGCGGGAGGTGTCCCTGCCCAGGACAGGGGGTGGGATGAGATGGGCTCTGTGGTCCCTTCCACCCCAGAGCTCTCTGGGCTTCAGTGGCTCCGTGGGAGCCCCCGGCTGAGCCCCTGTGCGAGGCCCAGCCGTGGCTCTGTCCCTGCTCTGCTCACCTTGAGCGGGGGCACCCGCGGCACCGCCGCCCCCGCGCCGGGAAAGGGCTGGTTCCGAAATGCCTGCTGGTGCTGGCAGGGTTCCACCACACGTGGCTTCTTCTCGGGGGTGGCTGGAGCTTCCTCCCTGCTCTCCGACTTCCTCTTGTGGGCCTCCACGCCGACCTCCATGGCCTCGCTCCCGGGGGGCTTCTTCTGCGGCGTGTCCGGAGCGGCCGCGGGGCTTTGCACCTTTGCTGCTCCTTCGGCTGCCTCGGGGCTCTTTGGTTTGCTCGGGGCACCCACAGTCTCCTTGCCCAGCCCCTCCTTCCCTGCCCCAGGCTTCCTCTGCTCCTCTGGCTTCAGGCTGGCAGCACTTTGGGGTTTCTCCTGCAGGGCTTCTCCGTGGACTCTCTCTCTGACAGGGACGGAGCGGTCACTGCCTCTCACCGCCCGCCTGTCCGGGGAGGCCGAGGCCTCGGGGGGCTTGGCTGCCTTGGGCTGTGTGTCCTCTCTGCCCTCCTCTGCTGCTTTTCTCCCGGCTGCTGCTCCCTGGGCTGGTTGTGCTTTGGGCTCCGAGGGCGACATGCCCTGCTCCCGGCGCAGGGCTGGGGGGCTGCGGGGCCGGGCAGGCTCTGCCTCGGGCTGTGCCGTCAGTCGCTCCGACTCCTCAGGGCTCAGCCCAGAACTGCCAAGGAAAACAGAGGGTTTGCTTTGTAAAACGTCCCTGCAAAACCATCCCACCCTCAGGGAAACGGAGGCAGGATTCTCTAAATAAACTCCCTAAATAAATATCTCACACACCCAATTCTACGCCATGATCATTGAGAACCTTCCCTACCGATAATCCTTCCACAGGAAACAGAAACCAGCATCAGAGATTAAAACCAACTAAATGCAATACATGGAACACTGGGCAGCTCTAGGCCGGTTCCAGACACCAATTTTCCAGGCTGCTCACAATCTGTCAGATTGGGTTTTTTCCCCAAACATCACTCCATGAAGGTCCAATGGCTCTATGGATTGGTTCCCACCACACAAGTCTTTGGGAGCTGGAGGGAACTGAGGTTTTGCTCCTGCACGTGTCCTGATCAGTTTTTTACATGTGTGTGCTCCTTTCCAGGTTTCTCAGTAACTCCCTCAGAAACCCAAAATCCTCCCTGTAGCCCCAAAGGATGGGAAAATCCTGAAGCAAGAGGAGCCACAGAATAAAAGCTTTACAGGTCTGGGGGTTTAACCAGGCCATGTGGCACTGGAGATGTGGGAATGCAGGTGCCTGACCCGGAGGTGGGACACGCGCGGCCACCACAGCACCAAGGGCCTCCAGAGCCCCAGGAGAACCACAGAAGTGGCTCCAAGCAAGGAGTGGGAGGAGGTGCAAATTCCAAAGGCACCCTGCACTGGTTAAAGTGAGGCTTCATGAGCAAACCCTTCATGCCTGACCCGGCTCCTGCCAGCATTTCCTGGTGTCCTTCCTGAGGACCTTCCTCAGGTTTCAGGGCTGACAAAACCCAGTGTTCACGGATGTCCCAAGGCCAGCAGGTGCCCCTGGCCGGGCAGGGCACAGGACACAGCTGAGCTCTCACCTCTGCCCGTAGTAGCTCTCAAAGAAGTGCTCCTTCCACAGCTCCACCTTCTTTTCCTTCTCGATTTCTTGCCGGATTCGGAGCTGCATTTCCGGGGTAAACTCTCCTGTGGAATGCAAAAGAGATTTCTGAGACAGGAAAGAGGTGGATAACGGAGCACAGGCCCAGGTGAGTGTCCCAGGAGCCCTGGCAGCCCAGGATGCTGCACCTCCCTAAGCCCCAGGGACTCCTCTGGTGGAACGGAGCTGGGAAGGGGCTGGAGCCCCAGGAGCGGCTGAGGGAGCTGGGAAAGGAGCTCAGCCTGGAGAAAAGGAGGCTCAGGGGAACCTTGTGGCTCTGCACAGCTCCTGACAGGAGGGGGCAGCCGGGGGGGGTTGGGCTCTGCTCCCAGGGAACAGGGACAGGATGAGAGGGAACGGCCTGGTCAGCCTTGTAAGGCCTCACCAGGGCTTCTCCTCACAGGGAAGAATTTTTCCCCAATATCCCATCTAAACATCCAAAGCGGTGGCTCAAAGCACCGAGCATCCCGTGCTGGTGACACCGTGCTTTGCTCTGGAACACAATTCCCTTCTCTGCCCCCTCAGCAGTGTCTGTGTTTAGATGCCACAGCTCCAGAATGCCACAACTCTACTGTCAGTGCAGAAGATTTTAAACACATTTTTCCTTCTTTTCTCATCTCTTCCAGAGGCTTGCTCTGTCAGTTCAACACAGAGCTCCTTCTGCAGCCCTCTCCGACCTTGAACCCCCAGTTCTGGCCTTGCCTTGGCTCCCATGCCTGCCCAGCCTGCAGTGAGTCCCTCCAGAGCTGCAGCTTCTCCAGGAAAATCCTCCAGACATTCCCCAGCCATTCCCCAGCCCTGGGGGTGTGTGGGGAGGCTTTACCTTCCGACAGCCTCTCCTTCCAGCCCTGGGCAGCCGAGGTGAAGAACTCGTTGTTGAGCGCGGAGCTGCTGAGCTTCATGAGCCCATCGGCCCCCACCTGCCAGAGACACAGCCCAGGGTCACCCGCGGGCAGGGCCAGTGGCCATCCCTGGGCACAGCACCAGCCCAGCCCTGCCCAGCCCTGCCCATCCTGCCTGCAGCTCCCTCGGCAGAGAACCACCAGCCCCAGCCCGGCCGTGCTCAGCCAAGGCTGGGGACAGGCGGTTGTGGTGGACAAGTTTTGGATCCGGCCCTGGGGAGGCTCTGGGGGTTTTGTCACACGACTGCCCCAGCCAGAACAGAGCAGTGCCTCAGTGGCTGACACTGAAAACATGGTGTTGGGGGGTTTATTTATCCCAACAATTCTGGAAGATGTGGGAGCTCTCCCACCAGCCCAGGCTGCTCCCAGCCCTGTCCAGCCTGGCCTTGGACACTGCCAGGGATCCAGGGGCAGCCACAGCTTCTCTGGGCACCCTGGGCCAAGGCCTCCCCACCCTCCCAGGGAACAATTCCTTCCCAATTTCCCATCTATCCCTGCCCTCTGGCAGTGGGAAGCCATTCCCTGTGTCCTGTCCCTCCATCCCTTGTCCCCAGTCCCTCTCCATCTTTCCTTTTGGTCCCTTCAGGTCCTGGAAAGCCACAATCAGGTCACCCTGGGGCTGGATTCGCTCTCCCCTAAGCCCGTGCCCCTCTCCCCACAGGTACCACAACGGGAACAGGATCTGCACCTGGAATTCCCCTCTGCAGGCGCGAATGCCCAGGCTGCCCTGGAGCCCTGCGGGGCGGGGCAGCCCCAGGGGAGGTTCCCTGTGGCCCGTACCTGTCTGTCAACATCGGGCAGCAGCAGCAGCAGGCGCTGCTGGCACTCGGGGGGCAGCACGGAGAACGTGTGCTTGTTGATCAGCGCCCGCAGGTTGGTGTTCACCAGGATCGAGTCGGGCGTCTCCACGTCGATCTCAGCACAGCGAGCTCTCTTCAGCTGCCCTGCAATGGAGCACAGCCCGGGCTCAGCCCTCACCTGCTCCTCCTACAGGAATGTCCCAGGGCCCCAGGGAAGCCATTCCATCACTCCTTTACCTCGGCACACACAGCCACAAAGCCTGGCAGAGGCTTCCCAGCACAGAACATTCCAAACCTACCCAGCCCACCTCGCTTGGGATCCTGGCAAGGAGGGGTTCTCAGCAGGCTCCTACAGCTCCCTTTGGCCACAGCAATTTTGTGTTTTAAGGCTCCAGTTAAGGTCAGCTCGTTCCTGGGGATTGCTTTTGGACTCTCCTACTCTGTGGAAGCGCTTGTTTTCCCCAGTGACACAAACTGAGACGGAGACCTCAGAATGAGGGAAGAGCTGGAGCTGTGCCAGGGGAGGGTTAGGATGGATCTCAGGGACAGGTTCTTCCCCCAGAGGGTGCTGGGGCACTGGAACAGCTCCGCAGGGAATGGGCACATTCCCAAAGCTGCCAGAGCTCCAGGAACGCTTGGACAATGCTCTCAGGGATGCACAGGGTGGGATTGTTGGGGCATCCTGGGCAGGGACAGAGGTTGGACTGGATGATCCTGGGGGTCTCTTCCCACTCAGGATATTCCATGATTCTGTAAGAATATCCTCAAGTTCACTGGGGTCAATCCCACCCTTGGTAAAAGTAAAAGGAGCCAGGAAGGTCGGGAGGGCTGAGAAAGCTCCAGCTCCGGCGAAGGGCCAGGAGCTTCCAGCAGGGTCTGAGGGATGGAGATCCAGGAAGGAATTTCTTTTTCCTTTTCCATGTTATCAGAGTGTGTAAGTACATTAAAAAGCCCATAAATAATGCAGGTGCTTTAGTGCTCTCCAGCAGCTGGGAATTCCCAGGAGAAGGCTCTGCTGCTGAGCACTGGGAAGGGCTGGTTTGCAGATGGCAGCTTTGAATTATTTATCCCAATTCCCAGCAGACTGGCAGCACCTTCCAGAGTCCCTCAGCAATGGAATTAACACACTTCACTGCATTTAGCTCTTTTAGGCTTTTGTTCTGCCACTGGAGCGGCCACAGCTCTGGAAAAGCCGGGAAATCCATCCTTACGTGCATGGAGCCTGTCGGATCTCGGGAACGGCTTCTTCCCCAGCCCTGGCAGGGAGTTCTCGAGCTTCACCGAGGGTGAGGAGCTGGAGGTGGAGTTTGGGGGGCTGCTGGAATGTCCATCTGCCTGCTTCCCTTCCCAACCTGCCGGGAAAGGGACACGTTGGAACACAGGGATGCACAGAGGAATCCCGCAGCGGGATATTCCTGCATGGAGTGAAGGCTCTCCAATGCCCAGACACACTCATGCAATTCCAGAAATTCCAGGACAGACATTCCTGTGCTCCTGGAGCTCCTGCTCCCAACAGCTGAATGCAGGAGATCCCTTGGAGCCACCAGAACATCCCAAATTAAAGGTAGACAGGCACATCATGAGTGCTCTGAGTCCATTTCCCAGTTAATCCCAATTCATTTCCCACCTCTATCCAAGCCAGGCATGGTCCCGTTAACACTTCCAGAGTTAACAGAGCTCCTGGCAGAGCTCCCTGCAGGGAAATCTCTCCACACCTCACACGTCCTTGCTAAACTTCTCCCCTCTGTCACGGCTTTTGTTCCACCAGCCACCCTGGGGAATTCTCCTCCTCTTCCCAGTGCTCAGGAGACAGTCTCCTGTCCTGGTTCCTTTCGCTCCCTTCCCTTCCCCACCCGAGCTGTTCCAGCTCTGCCTAAATCCCTGGAATTGTGGAGTCAGTACATTGCTTTCCATGAGAATGTTGCTCCCTCTCCACCCGTCCGTTCAATCTCCTGCTCCCTCTCCACGCTTCCCCCTGTTCCTGCTGGGAGCATTGCCACAGGGACGGGGGGCAAGGATTTCACGGATACAAACACACAGGAGCCACTCGTGTCACAGGAACCTTCCAAGAGCAGACAGGGATGGATTTACAGCCTGGTGGGGCTGCTGAACACTGATCCCATCTGGAATCAGCCAAGGAATTCAAGGAAAAGCCAGGAAACAAGGAAAGATCCTGAGCTGAGCCTAAGGAAAGCATCCTAAGGTGGGAAGGGCAAGACTTGCAGGGAGTTTCTGGCCTTTGCACCACTGGTGTCTCTGAACAGGCAGGAGAAACATCCACCAGGAATGAAACCCAGATCCTGCCCCAGGACAGGCTGAGGGGCAGGGGAGCTCCCAGGCACTCCCAGCTTCTCATGGCTCCGGGAAAATCCTTACCCTGCTCAGTGAATTCCAGTGGAACATTCCCACAATTACTCCCAGGATATGCAAACACAGATGTTTTTAATGCTAATACCGAGACTGCTGTTCCAGAATCTTCTCGGGCTGCTCCCACACCAGGGATGGACTGGGGACACTGGGAATTCCCCTGGCTTGGAGAGGGACTGGCACAAACTGGGCGTGTTCCACATCCCAGCTGCCTGCAGGGAATGAGTGTGGAATGCTGAGCCCTGCCAGGGATTGTCTGGGACACTGTGCCTGTCCTGAGCCAGGGAATCCGGCAGGTGCCAGGGAATTCGGCAGCAGGGACTGCCTGATTCCCAGCTCCTTGCCCGCTACTTTGGCAGGGAATAACCAGGAGGCAGATGCAGAATTCCTTCTCTCCACAGGAAGCTGTCCCTGCTTCCAGCACAGCTTCTTGGCTGAAGGACTGACAGCTTGGAAGGGGGGGGAACTTTGGGCCTGGGATGGGGTCAATAATTAATATTAATTAATTAATATTAATGAATTAGTGGAGAGGTCAATGACTAAACAGAGCTCGGGATTTGGGACTGGAGATACAGTTTTGTCAGGATGAGGATTGGGTCTTGGAGCACCCTAGGACAGTGGAAGGTGTCCCTGCCATGGCAGGAGTGGGACTGGATGAGCTCTGAAATCCCTTCCCACCCAAGCCACTCTGGGATTCCATGGTTCTGTGGCTCAGGCTGACACAACAGGACCTCACCAGGGCAATCAGTCACTCTGGAAAGAGAAAACTGCCCGGGAGTAACTGCCAAGAATTTGGGATACCATGGAAAATCTGGTGCTGGCAGGGGAGCTCCTGCCCTGCTGGACCAGCCAGAGCAGAGCAGTGACCTCGTTCATTTCCAACAGCACCAATTCTGGAACCCCCTCAGGGATCTTTCAGATGAGAACAGGACACAGAACCCACCCTGCAGGATGAGCAGCCACTTTGGAAAACAGAAATACCAGGAGAAATCCCCAAACAGAAATACCAGGAGAAATCCCCAAACAATCACCAGGAGAAATCCTCAAACAGAATCACCAGGAGAAATCCCCACACAGAATCTCCAGGATGCATGGGGTACAGGTGACTGTGGGGAAGTCACTGAGCACTGGGAGCAGCTTTTAACCAGCCAATGGCACAGTCAGACCTGTCCAAGATCTATCCAAGATCTATCCAAGGTCTATCCTTACCTGGTGCATCCCTAACAGACCCCAAGCCCTGGAGACAGAAGCTGATGATTTCAGAACCCAAGGAACCCGCAGGAAGAAGCAGTTTCCCCTCCCAGCCCCAGGCCAAGGGGCAGGGACAATCCCTGTCCTGCACGTACCCGACTTCCCGGGAGCGCTGGCGGCCTTGGCCTTGAGCAGGACGTGCTGGTTGGGCAGCGCCATTCCCGGAGCCATTCCCGCCCGGCATTGCTGCTGCTGCTGCTGCTGCTGCTTCTGCTGCTGCTGCTCAAGGGCCTGCGGGACACGGAGCACCAGGATCAGCCACGCTCAGAGCCTGCAGGACACGGCCCTGGCTCCCTGCACATGGCACTGGGATCGGGATCGGGGGTCCCAAATCCAGCCCAGCCTGGGACCCCCTCAGCTCCCCGGGACACCCCCGTGCTGGCTCAGGGTGACACAGGTGACAAAGGGATCACACGCAAGCACCCAGCTGTGAACAGACATCTCCTGCCGCTGCAGCTACAGCTCCAAGCTCACTGCCACAGAACACCCCCACTCGTGCTGCCTCACGGAGAAAGGATCTCCAGAGAAACACAGGCAAAGGATTCCAGGTCTGGAGTTGGCTCAAGAAGTAAATCGCACACAGAACTTCAAAGCAAAAGCACCAGCCTGGAGTTCAGCCCATCTCCTGGAGAGAGCAACTTCCCAAATCCCTCCAGCAGACATTGCCCATTAGGGACAGGGGTTTAATTAGCAGAGTCACAAAGATTCAGATGCTAAAGAAAAGAAAACAAAAGCTGTTTTTTGTTTCAGAAAAGACTTAAAGCAACGACCAGGGCAGAGCCCCACAGGGACTCAGACAGGAGGGATTTGGTTGAACTGCAGCCCAAAGTTTCTGTTTGCAAAAACCAAAATCCAAACCCAGCTGACCTCAACAGCAGAAAAAATGACAACAGATGGAAGATCCCACGGAATTTGGGAACAGGAGGAACAGGATATGCTGTGCTGCACAGGGCACTGTTAACTAGGGATCATCACTCAAACAATAATATGAACAATAAGGACAACAACAACAACACAGTTACACCTAGGAGAGGGAATGGATGCAGGCAGGAAGGTGCAGGATCTGCTCCTGGGGAAGGCACAGCTCTGGGATTGTCAGAGGCGCAGGCTGACAGCAACAGCACTGGGATAACCAAGGGACACCTCGGATCCTCTTTCCCTTTATTAAAGAATTCCTATTTAGCCGCCTCTCCCAGAGCTTGGAGAAGATTCAGCCACATGGAAACACAAAATTGAACTGACCTCCTGTCACTGAGGTCAAAAGCTTTCAAAGAAGAGAGATAAAAAGAGACCCAGCACTGACAGGAATAATCAAAATCCACAAGCAAGCTCAGGAAAGCTTTTCAGATCCTCCCTGGATGGAGCACAGGGAACAGGGACCATCCTGGAAGCACTGACTGTGGTCACTGCTGGGAATGGTCGGACTCCCTGGGCTCTGAGGGCTTTTCCAACCCAAATGATTCAGAGATCCCACAACTCCAGAGGCTCCTTCCAGTGCCAGCACTCAGGGTTTCCCTGATCCTGTGAATTCCAGTGGCTCTGGGGGGCCACTCAGGCTGGGTGAGGATGAGACGAGCTCAGTGGCCTGGAGGGATCCAAGGACAGGACTGGAGCAGTCCCTGCATCTCCCAGGGTGTGGATTCTGAATCCCAGCCTCAGTGTGGTGTTTATTGCCCCAGCACACATCCCATGGACTCCCATGGCTTCTCCCGACTGCTCCATCTCTCCCATGGGATGAGCCAATTCTGATCCAGACCCTGCAGACTTCCAAGATGGGATTTTTCCAGAGGATTGTGGGAATACAGCCTCATGCCCTGCTCCAGGGTGTGGGGATGGCACAGGCCCTGCTCAGCTGCCCTGCCCACACGGAGCTCTGGTGTGTGGATGGATTAAATCCCAGTTTCTGGAACAGCCCCAGCCCCATTCCCAGCACAGCAGCACGTGGAGACCCAGGGTTCAAGGTTCTCCCTCAGAAACCCACTCGCTCTTCCCTGCAGGAATGCTGGAATCACTGCAGAGGGGAGGGCTGAGCCCAAGCAGCCCCCAGGAATAATCCAGGGCACAGACGGGATTAAGGACGTGGAGTTCCTTTAATTCCCCTTTCACTCCTAACCTGGTGGTTTCCAGCCCTGTCCCTCCCTCCCACCATCCCAATTTCCTCTTTTTGGCTACTTTTTATAAAGTAAAAAAACTGGGCAGGGACTTTCCACTATCCCAGGGTGCTCCAGGCCCTGTCCAACCTGGCCTTCGACACTTCCAGGGATCCACAATTTCTCTGGAAAACCTGTGCCAGTTTGATCACCCCTGTGAAGGGAAGAGCCCGTGTGGATGCTGCAGGGAATGTTTGCCAGCCAGGATTAATGAGGAACGCAGAGACTGCTCTTTAATTAATATCCTGCTCAATTAGCGGGAAGCAATTTTCTGGGGATTCAAATGGAAGTGGAAGCTGGGCTTGGAAGCTCAGAGGAAAACCTGGCTGCAGTGACAACGCCCCTCACACGCTGAGCTCTCAGCGGGGAAACACCCACGTGGGAGCAGAAAATTCCCAAAAGCTGGCATCTCCTTTGGCAGCAGCTCAGCTCCCCGGGGCTGGCAGCACAGCTCCAGTGCATCCTTCCCTTCCCTGTGCTGCCAGCCCCAATTACAGCCCCTAATTAGCGACTTCTCTTTCCCTGCAGATCCTTTCCCAAGGCCAGGGCACCTCTGGAATGCCATCCTGAGAGCTGCTTCTCCACTGGAAAAAGGCAGGGAAGCAGGGAAAGAGGCAAATCCTGCCCAGACTCCTCATGATTCCATCTGTGAGCAGCTCCCACAATCCCTGCACTTGATCCATGACTCCTCACACACATTCCCTTTCCAAAGGAGTAAATCCAACCCGGGGAAAGCTTTTCCTTTCTAAGGGATCCCAAGCAGGGCAGTGGGGGAAACACCTGTGAATCCCCACTCGGGGAATGATCCAGCTGGAATTTTTCATCAGGAGGAGCAAACCTGAAGCACAAACAGCCCCCATGCCTTGCTGGGAACACAGGGAACAGGATCCACATGTTATTCCCAGGCATGGAAAAGTCACTCCTGCTCTGTCAGAGCACCCAGCAGAGGAGCAATGAAAAGGCAGAGCATCCTCCATCCTTCTCCAGACGCTCTGTCCATGGAATTCCTGCCTCCATCCTTCTCCAGACACTCTGTCCATGGCATTCCTGCTCTCTTTGCCCTTCAGACAGGCAGCATCCACAGAATTCCTGTTCTTCCTATCCCCTTCCCTCCATATGGACACGCAGCACCCATGGAACTCCCTGGGAAGGAATTGCTGCCACCAGGGGAAGGAGCCAGTGCATGGAGCCCTTTTCCCCCAAAGCCTGGATTCACCAAACCCATTTCCTCCAACAGCAGGAAGCCACAGAATCTCATCAAAGGATTGGGGTTAAAAAATCCCATTTCAGAGCCTTTCTCTAAGGTAATAATTTAAAAAGTCCAGATTTTTTAGGGAAAAAACATAGGAACTGAACAACCCAATATTCCCATCACCTTCAGGAGAGAGGGAAGCTCAGCCCGGCCCTGGTTAGAGCCAGGCAAGACCCCAGGGGTTCCACCCCTGCCCGGAGCAGCTTCCCAGGGTGATTCCCCAGGGAAATGACGGCAGTGCCGGGGTCTCCAGGGGCTCCCAGAGCCACTCACCTGCTTGAGAGCCTTCTTGCTGTGCTTCTGCGAGGAGGAGAGGCCCTTGCCCGGGATGGACGGCGAGGGGCAGCCGGACTGCGGGGAGCCCGTCTGCGCCAGGCGGGACGACACTGCGGAGAGCAGACAGGAACGGGAATGTAAAGGTGAAGGTGAAGGTAAAGGTGAAGGTAAGTGTAAGTGTAAATGTAAGTGTAAGTGTAAGTGTAAATGTAAATGTAAGTGTAAATGTAAATGTAAGTGTAAGTGTAAATGTAAGTGTAAATGTAAGTGTAAGTGTAAGTGTAAGTGTAAATGTAAATGCAAATGTAAAGGTAAACGTAAAGGTAAATGTAAACGTAAATGTAAGTGTAAATGTAAAAGTGTAAATGTAAATGTAAGTGTAAATGTAAATGTAAATACGATATAAATACAATACAAATAAACATAATTCTAGATATAAATATAAATACAANATATAGATATATACAGATATAGATATAAATATAATATAAATGTAAATACAACTACAACTATAAATATAATATAAATACAAAATAACTATAACTAAAATATAAATATAAATATACATACACATATACATATAAATATACATACACATATAAATATATATATATAAAAAATATATATACAAAAATATATACAGACACATGATCCCACCTTTCCACCTTCTCCTCCCTGTGTCAGAGCACTTCAGGAGCCTCCTGGGAACAGCTCCTCCAGCCAATGTGGGCTGGCAGGAAGGATTCCTCCCATCCCATCCCTCCTTCCCGCCAAGGGAGCTGTTCCCTGCCTGCCAGCAGCAGCTCCATGGCCAAATGCAGCCGTTCAGCTCTGGCCCATCTCTTTTTGCTAAACCCTCAAAGAGCTGCCTCAAACCCCAGGGCAGTGTGAGGAGAGGCTTCAGCTCAGCCAGCTCCACACTGGAAACTCCAGCTGGCAGTGCCTGTGCCCCTCTGGAAAGCCTGGAGCCCTCACTGGGAACAGCTCCTGCCCAGGGAAAATCCCAGTCCCACGCCAGGCTGGGAACGGGCACGAGGTGCAGAGGGAGAGGAGAGGAGCATCGCTTGTGTGGGAACAGACAGGAGATCCCAGGAAGTGAAGGTGTATTCCCAGTGGGTGAGGCCAGACATGGAAAGAAGCCCAGTCCAAGACAGATGGAGTCCCTGGAGTGAAGCTTCCAGTTCCGGGTGATTTAATCTTTGAAGAGCCTCATTACAAGCAACTAATTGGGGATGGGAATTAAACATCAGCTGCTTGAGTCGCTTGAGTGAACCTGTCTGGCACAGGATACCCCAAATCCCAGGATCTGGGGTCACCTTCCACTGTCCCAGGCTGCTCCAAGCCCTGTCCAGCCTGGCCTTGGGCACTGCCAGGGATCCAGGGGCAGCCACAGCTTCTCTGGGCACCCTGGGCTGGGGCCTGCCCACCCTCCCAGGGAACAATTCCTTCCCAATATCCCATCTATCCCTGCCATTCCCTGTGTCCTGTCCCTCTAGCCCTTGTCCCCAGTCCCTCTCCAGCTCTCCTGGAGCCCCTTTAGGCCCTGGCAGGGGCTCTGAGCTCTCCCTGGAGCCTTCCCTTAATAAGAAAAAAAACCTGAGTCAGCAAATTCCTGACTGTCTCAGCCCATGAATCTGGGAGGTGACAAAATTCCCTGCGGGATCAGGGAATCCAAACAAGGAAGGTTTGGTGGTGGGGTAGCCCTGCCATGGAGGATAATGAACAGTCACACAGAAACCAATTAATTAACACTTCCTGAGCAATCAGCTCGCAGCACACCGGGATAAGGCAGTGAAGGAGCCAAGGGATAAGGACCCAGCTCTTCATTACCGACAGCCAGCAGGATCCTGCTCAGGATCCACGGAGAAGGGAACCTCCCCAAAGTAACGCAGCATCAGAAAGCAGCATCGCAACGAAACGCGGAACCAGGAACGACGAATTACAAAAGCCAAACCTCTCCTGTGAGCTGTGGATTGGCTGGAAACAGCAGGATTTTGGGGCACGCACAGCACACGGGAGGCAATTCCAGCCCCTGGAACGCCATCAAATGCAGCAGCAGTTGAGAGGTTTGGGTAAGAAATGGGCCATCTGTGATCCCTGCCCGTGTGGATGGTGACCCAGAGCGCAGAGAGCGGAATCACCACCTCAGGGGCCAAAACCCCCAAACCCTGATGCAGCTCCCAGGGCTGGCAAGCGAAGGCTGTGTCCCTGCTTGGAAGCAGCCTCGGGAATGTTTGTACCCAGATCTGCGTCCTGCTCTGGGTAGAAGTGCAGATCAATAAAATGCTGGAAAAATTCAGAGCCTGACCAGCACCTGGAGAAGCAAAGCAGGTCCCAAACTGCCTGGGATTCTCTGAATGTTGGATAAAGAGAACTGGGAGCAAAGAAAATCTGTCGTTAAGAGTTTCCTCAAAGTTCCAGAGAATTTCAACAAAAGGCTTCTAAACTTGTTTGGCTATTGTTTAAAAACAAGGAATTGGCAGAAGTGATGCTGGAACAGAGGAGGGGAGAGAGCTCAGAGCCCCTTCCAAGGCCCAAGGAGGCTCCAGAGCAGATGTGCAAACCCAAACCCAACGGTCAGACAATTCTGAGCACAGAAATGAAGAATCTGGGCAGGAGGGGAAGCAGCAACATCGATTCATCAGAATTCACTGAAGAGGAGCAGTGGTTAATTCTTTCAGGGAAACTGCAGGGAACTGCTGCAAACAGCACAGCCAGGATGGATCCAGGGATCCCCTGGACCTGACAGGACGGGGCAGCCAGGGGAGGTGGGGCTCTGCTCCCAGGGAACAGGGGCAGGAGGAGAGGGAACGGCCTCAGGCTGGGCCAGGGCAGGCTCAGGTGGGTGTTGGGGAAAATCAAAATCCCTGGGGTGACTCCAAAGGCAGCGGTGAAGGAACAGCAGAGGTCTCCCGGCACTGGGTCCATGGATCCCGGCACAGGCTGATCTGAGCTGCTCACACTCTGCTCCAACAGCTTCCCACAGAGCCTGGCTCCAGCCCAAAGCCAGCTCCCTGCCTGACTGCTGCTCTCCTGAGGGTTTCCTACAGGGTGAGAGATGGATCTTGGATCAGCCCCCACTGCAAATCATCGGAACCTCACAGAACCCTGCAATGCTTTGGGTACAAAGGGACCTCAAAGCCCATCCAGCCCCACCCGTGCCGTGGGCAGGGACACCTCCCACCGTCCCAGGCTGCTCCAAGCCCTGTCCAGCCTGGCCTTGGACACTGCCAGGGATCCAGGGGCAGCCACAGCTGCTCTGGGCACCCTGGGCCAGGGCCTCCCCACCCTCCCAGGGAACAATTCCTTCCCAAGATCCCATCCAGCCCTGCCCTCTGGCAGTGGGAAGCCATTCCCTGTGCCCTGTCCCTCCAGGCCCTTGCTTGGAGCAGCCTGGGACAGTGGAAGGTGTCTGTGCCCATGGCAGGAGTGGCACTGGGTGGGCTTTAGGGTCTCTTCCAGCCTAATCCATTCCAGGACTCTGTGATTAACCAGAGACATTTCCATGCTCCTCAAAGTGTGTTTTAATTACTTCCCTCCAAGTGTTTCATGTCACACATCTGGATCCCATTAGCTGTTTAAAATTGGGATATTTTAAACTCCTGACTGCACAGTTAGGGGGGATTTTATATTTTTAGTTCAGCTTGACTTTACTTTGAGCCCCAAATGAATAAAGTGCAGCTTTTCCTTCCAGAGCTGCAGAGGTCGAGCAGATGAAGGGCTGGAATTGAATGATCTTTACGGTCCCTTCCCACCCAAACCAGTCTGGGATTCACTGATTCTATGAATTTAAGGATCAGTGAGGCCCTGTGGAAGCAGGACAGAGGCAGATCCACTGGGGAGCAGCACAAACCCAGCACGGGGATGTTTTGGAGGCTCCCCCTGGCCATGGTTCACCCGTTTGGCTCAACAACAGCAAAACCAAATGAACTCTGTGAGAAAAGAGAGAAACCCCTGTGGTGCCCTGGAGCTGCACCTGTGCCTTTGCCAGCCTTGGTCAGCACATTCCTGGGAATTCCCTGTTGTAAAAACAGCAGGAGTCTCAGCACACACCCAAAAGGCACAGAGGCACTGGGGGTTGGGCAGCTTTTCCAGCAGAACGCAAAGCTTTCCCTCCTTGTGCCAGGTGGGAGATGTCCCTCACTGAGGGGAACTTGGGATGCAGTGACTGCACCTGGAATAACGAGATATTGAAGAGAATTGTTCTGGGTTTGCTCTGGAGAGGCAGCACCTGTCACCCAAACAGCCTGGAGTGTGCCTGGGCAAGGCCCTGGGGCAGCAGTGGCTGTGAAAGCCCGCACGTGGCACTGCAGATCCTTCTGCTCCTTCCCACAGTTCTGCAGTAAAATCTCTTCTCCTTCCGAGTGTCCCTCGGGGCTGCCTGTGCCACCACGGGTGCTGAAGTCACGGCTGTTCCTGAGCCACAGCCACCCCTGGCACAGCAGTTCCCTAAAGCACAACAGCAACCCAGGGAATCCCAGGGTGGTTTGGGTGGGAAGAGACCTCAAAGCCCATCCCGCTCCACCCCTGCCATGGGCAGGGGCACCTTCCACTGTCCCAGGCTGCTCCAAGCCCCATCCAGCCTGGCCTTGGGCACTGCTCCGATTAAATTCAGTTTCTTCTCTGCCACTGAAGGATGAATTTCGAGCCCCAATGTCAAAGCCCATCCAGTGAAGCTGTTGGCGCTCTTCCTCCCGCAGTTGTTTGGGATGAACTCTTCCTGATTCGCTCCAGATGGGAATGCTCGCTCAGGAACAGCAAGGTCTGCATGTGGAATTCACTGCCAGCAGCACCTCCAGCTCACACCCCAGACTCACTCCATTAATTTGCAAAGGTGCATTGAAATCAGCTGGGAAATATCCAGTCCTGGAGCTGAAACACTGCACACATTCCAGCTCTGGCAGCGCAGCCCCACAGACACGGCACAGCCGGAGCAGCCCTGGCCCTGAGCATGGGATCACAGCTCGGGGCTGGAAACACGGGAAGAGCCGAGTACTCCCAGTCCTGGTGTGAACACAGCACCCCAAACCCAACTCCGGTTGTTGCGCCCCGGCCCTGTGGCCACAGCGTCCTGGGAGTGCTGGGATGTTCTTGCCAGGGAAAAGATGTGCAGTCCAATTCCAGTCCTGGGCTGCGGCACTGCGGCACTGCCACGGCAGTGTCCAACAGTCGGATTCCAGTCCCAGGGCAGTGTCCAACAGTCGGATTCCAGTCCTGGGCTGCGGCACTGCCATGGCAGTGTCCAACACTGGCAAACCACGGCTGGAAATGGGACAAATCCCATCCCTTTCCCGGTGGTTTATCCACAGCGGCTGCTGAGGATGTGCCGATGTCAGAGACCCTCCCCTTCCCCAGACAGACACGGCCGAGCCTCCAAGTTCATTTCTTAAGAGAAGAAGGGCTCTCAAAGCAGACTCCTGGGCTCCAGGCACTCCCACGCCCATGGCCTCGCAGCAGCACCACGGGAATGTGCTGCTCGGGAAGGAAGGGAAAGTGTCCCTGTGCCCCTTGGGGACAAGGACAGGGCAGAGGGACAGGCAGGAGCTGCAGCCCCCACACACAGCCCCTGCCTCTCACTGCCTGAGATCCCTGTGCTGTGATCCAGCATCAGCTCCCAGCCAAGGTGGGAAGAGCAGCACAGATCTCATCCGTGTGGGAACAGAGGGAAGGAGAGGGAAAGTCCCACAGCCACCAGCGGGAGCTGGGATGCTTCTGAAAGTCAGGAAGCTGCTGTGAGCCATGTTCTGGGAGGGAAGGATTAACTATTAACTGATTCTTTAACTATTAACTAATGCTTTAACTACTGAATAATTCATTGGCTATTAACTCATTCTTCCCTGGGAGGGTGGGGAGGCCCTGGCCCAGGGTGCCCAGAGCAGCTGTGGCTGCCCCTGGATCCCTGGCTGTGTCCAAGGCCAGGCTGGACAGGGCTTGGAGCAGCCTGGGACAGTGGAAGGTGTCCCTGCCCATGGCAGGGGTGGCACTGGATGAGCTCTCAGGTCCCTCCCAACCCAAACCATTCCATAACTCTCTGAATTCCCGGCCTAGGAGATGCCAAATCCTGAGGGCACAGGGAGTGTGCCCGGGCTGTCAGTAAGGGCAGAGATGTCTGCAGCATTAATTCCTGTTCTTCACTTCAAAAGATTTCATTTCCCACAAACGATGAAAACACGACCAACTGTGACTGGAAGAAAATCCTTGCCAAGAAGCCCAAGTGAAAACTGCAGCTCCTTAGGAGAGCTCCTCAGAGCATCAGCAATCACAGGGAATGACATCACCCACCGGAAACATGGACTGGGAGAATCCTCCTCCTAGAGGAGAACCAAAGGAAGCAGTTACCATAAAAAATGGGTTCTGTACTGCTGTGAGTCCTTCAGAGGTGAAGGTGTCTGGGCTGGCAGTGTCACTGCAGCTCAGGACTCTGCTGCTACTGAGGCTGCTACGGGGTAAAGCTGCTTTGAGCAGCCAAGTGCAGGAGAAATCACAGAATCCCAAAGGTTGGAAAAGCCCTCCCAGAGCATCGAATCCAAGCTGTGCCTGATCCCCACCTTGTGCCCAGCCCAGAGCACTGAGTGCCACATCCAGGCCTTCCTTGGACACCTGCAGGGATGGGGACTCCAAACCTCCCTGGGCAGCCCCTGCCAAGGCCTGACCTCCCTTTCCATGGAGAAATTCCTGCTGCTGTCCAACCTGAGCCTGCCCTGGCCCAGCCTGAGGCCATTTCCCCTTGTCCTGTCCCTGTTCCCTGGGAGCAGAGCCCAAATCCCCTCTGGATGTTTTGGGTCACTCGGGGCAAACCTTGCAACCCCCCACAATGGTTCTGAGGACTCCCCATGTCCCCACACTCAGCACTCTGGATTTACATGTGTATTTTATATATATATCATTTATACATCAAGCTTCCACTTTAAGTAACAGGTGGACAGGAAATTCAATGACACTCAGAGCATTTAGGACAAACAAGTCCCATCAGAGCCACAGGATTTGCATGGGGCTGGTGCCACCACTGCTGTGTGAGGTGCTGGTGACAGCTCAGAGCGACACAAACACTCCCAGCTGCCCAAACACCCCGGGCAAAGGAACTGAGCTGGCAAAGGTGGCAGCTTCTGCCCCAGAGCCTAGCCAGAGCCACTGCTCAGCACAAGGCACAGGGAATTGGCCAAGAGGCCCCTGGGCTGTCCAGGGAAGGGAACGGAGCCGGGAAGGGGCTGGAGCCCCAGGAGCGGCTGAGGGAGCTGGGAAAGGAGCTCAGCCTGGAGAAAAGGAGGCTCAGGGGAACCTTGTGGCTCTGCACAGCTCCTGACAGGAGGGGGCAGCCAGGGGGGGTCGGGCTCTGCTCCCAGGGAACAGGGACAGGACAAGGGGAAATGGCCTCAGGCTGGGCCAGGGCAGGCTCAGGTTGGACAGCAGCAGGAATTTCTTCCTGGAAAGGGAGGTCAGGCCTTGGCAGGGGCTGCCCAGGGAGGTTTGGAGTCCCCATCCCTGCAGGTGTCCAAGGAATTCCTGGATGTGGCTCTCAGTAATCTGGGCTGGGCACAAGGTGGGAATTGGCCACGGGTTGGACTCCATGGTCTGAAGAGAAGCTCCATTAAGTGAAAAAGGGAAAAGGGACATTTCTGTGTGTGCAGATCCCTCGTGAATTGCACAACAGGACCCTCAGGAAGCCGCTTCCCCCCAGTCACGCGCAGGGGCAGGAATTGCTGCGTTTAGAAAAGCTGGTATTTCTAGCTCATCTTCAGCAGGAAGAAACCAAGTGACAGAACCCAAACAGAATCCTTTTTTTATCTCACTCCTGGCAGCTGCTCTGGCAGGGTGGCAGGGCTGGGCAGGGCCTGGCCCTTGGAGGACACGAAGCTGCCCCGGTACAGCAGGTGCCACCCTCCAGCTGTGACCTGGCATTTCCCTGAGTCCCAGGGTTTCCTCTGTGCCAAAGGATAACGCAAAAATCTCCAGTTCACAACAGTGTTTAATCCACTATTCCCATTTTCCCCAGCACAGGGCACTGGCAGGGAGCACAGTGGAGCCTTTAATTGCTGCCGCTATTTCCCTTTGCTGCCCCACTCCAGAACTGGGTTTGCTCCTGGCCTATTCCAACCTCGCCCAAATCTGCCAATCTATTTTCAGCACCTGGCATTTTATAGAGACCAAATGAAGAGACTTTTCACTCTGAACACTGAACTGGTCAAACAAAATTGTGGGAGCCAGGAGGGGCTCCTCAGTTGTTCAAAGATTCAGACAAGCTGATCATAGGCTAATGGAGAAGGATTATCCAGAATCTTGCCTCGTTTGTTTCCCCCTCTTCCATTAAGGTTGGCTTCACCATTTCATTTCCTTTTCCCATTTTTTCCTTTTTAACACGGAAACTTGGGTTGGGTTTTGCTGGAGGAGCCCCATGACTGCAGCTGTTTTATGATCACCTCCTGCACCTTGTCCTACCCAGCAGTGGTGAGATGGTGCCAAAAGCACCTGAACGAGGCTTTCATACACCTACACTTTCAGGATGGTTTAAAACACCACAGAACTGCAGGAGTCCCAGCAGCATCCTTGAGAATCATGGAATTGTTTGGGTCGGAAAAGCCCTCAGAGCCCAGGGAGTCCAACCAACCCCCAGCACTGCCAAAGCCACCACTGACCCTGTCCCCAGGGCTTTAAATCCCTCCAGGGACGGGACTCCAGCCCTGCCCTGGGCAGCTGTGCCAGTGTTTGAGCACCTTTTCCATGAAGGGATTGCTCCCAATATCCAACCTGAACCTCCATGGTGAACTGAGGCCGTTTCCACAAGCCCTGCATCCCAAAAAGCTGTTTTTATCCCCAAACTCCAGGGATGACACCAAACAGCTGCTTCACTTCCAGGCCCAAGACACGGGGTCTGTCTCACCCCAACGGACACAGAGAGGCCCCAAAAGGCCCTGACAGGGGAGCTCTGCCAGAAGCCCCTGCTGGGAGATCCTCCCTTCCCTTACCTCCTCGGGGCACTGCCCGGAGCTGCTCCATGAACATTCCTGCTGCTCCCGGCAGCCCCGCGGGGCCCATGGGGCTCTGCAGAGGCACCGAGGGCTCTGTCCTCCCTCCCAAAATCAAAGTTGCTTTGTGCTGCCAGAGCGCTTTGTTTTTGCACATATAAGGAAGTGGCTGCTGATGTTATCCGGACACACTTCCTGTTTTATTGGGGATGAGCACAGCCGGGGCCACGCTCGGCGCATCCCTGGCACGGAGGGAGGGCTCGGGGCAGCTCCTGTGCTCCCCACTCTGCATTCCCTGCCTGCCTCTCATCTCTCACAGCAAAACTGCTGCCGCCCAGGCCCTGCAGAAACAACCAGCCCTGCCCCATCCCAGCGCTGCTTCCCACCAAAACCCTTGGGATCAGGTGACTCCGAGGGCTTGGGGATGCTGCTGAGCCCACCCTCACACAGGGCCAGTAGCCCAGCGGTGCCACGGGACAGCTCCAGCTGTGCTTGGGATATTCTCCAGTTCAACTGGGAGATTTAGGATTTTTCTGAAGAGGAAAGAGGCTTTTGTGTGTTCCATGCCACAGGAAGTGGCCATGGAGGAGTGCTGCATTCTAGGGCTGATGCTCCACAGCTCCAGAGGAATCCTCCTCATTGGAGTGCAGTGCCTTGCTGGTTAAAAAGAGCAAACAAATGGATCAAGTGAAAACAAATCCAGCAGGAGAAAGCTCAGAAGGACCTTGAGGATCAGCACCTTGAGTTGGTCAGCACCAACCCTGCCTCTCCTGGTCCCCCAAAGTCAGGATGGGAGTCAGGGACGCGACTTGGAGGAAACCTTTTCACAGAATCCCTGAGGCTGGAAAAGTCATCCAAGATCATCGAGGCCAAGCTGTGCCTGATCCCTACCTTGTGCCCAGCCCAGAGCACTGAGTGCCACATCCAGGAATTCCTTCGACACCTGCAGGGATGGGGACTCCAAACCTCCCTGGGCAGCCCCTGCCAAGGCCTGACCTCACTTTCCAGGAAGAAATTCCTCCTGGTGTCCAACCTGAGCCTGCCCTGACACAGCTTGAGGCTGTTCCCTCTCATCCTGTCCCTGTTCCCTGGGAGCAGAGCCCGACCCCCCCTGGCTGCCCCCTCCTGTCAGGAGCTGTGCAGAGCCACAAGGTTCCCCTGAGCCTCCTTTTCTCCAGGCTGAGCTCCTTTCCCAGCTCCCTCAGCCGCTCCTGGGGCTCCAGCCCCTTCCCAGCTCCGTTCCCTTCCCTGGACACCCTCCAGCCCCTCCAGGTCTCTCTTGTCTGGAAGAGCCCAGAACTGGACACAGATGAGCAGCCCCAGCCTCTGCTTGAACATCTGGGCTGCTCTAAACCCACCCCATTGTGGGGTGGGAGATTTCAGAGCCTGGGAGGGTAAAATCCCATGGAATTTGTGCCCCCTGGCTCAGGAAGGTCCATCACGGCCACCTCCTCTCAGGGAACCGGCAGAGGTCACACACTGAGGCAACAAACCCCCAGGGCAGGGAGGTGATGTGCAGCACCAGAAATTCCTATCCCAGCGCTCCTGCTTTAGGGAAGAAGCACAGGTGGTTCTTCACGGAATTCTGAAAGGGATCTGAAGGAGAAATCCAACACCAGCCGGGAATTCCTTGGAGTGAGTTCATCAGTAACTCAGAGCTGCTCCCACACAGGACACCAGGAGCAGGAGGGACACATTCAGGAACAACACTGACCACAGCTGCTTTTCCAATTTCCCCATAATTTCCAATTCATTCCTCACCGGATGCTCACAACTTTCAGAGCATTAACACCCATAAAACAGGACTTACGCCAAAGGCCAACATGCCATTCCCAGGACAACCCAGCAACACCAGACCTCAGAGAGGAGTAAAGATCTTTTTCTGGATTTATCCTCTCTTCACATTGTCTTGTTTTGGCTTCTTTTGGCAGCTGCTTCAGGGTAAGAGCTCCGTTCCTTCTCACCTGGGTTCCTCCTGCCTTTCCAGCCCTTTGGCTATGTGGTCCATAAAACTTTTATCTCAAATCTCTACAAGTATTTCTACATAAAACTCCCTAAAAGAAATATAAATTCCGTCACAGTTTTTACTTAATATTGTAACATTGGAGGTGTAGAAAACATAGACAAGAAACTCCTTGACCAAATATTTTGAGAGGATTTGTTAGAAATGAAAATATTCCAGGCAGACTGTCTACAGCTTTCCTGTCAAAGGCTGGATTTGGAGTCAAGTTTAATTTCTAAGGGTTTTTTACCATTTTGTACTCTCCTGGTGCTTTCAATGCTTACAGCTCTCCATAACACAATTTGTTACTGGCCTGGGGCTCCAGGGCAGGGTCTGGGTGGGGCTGGCCCAGCTGACCCTCCCCAGCAGTGCCTGCTCCTGCAGGTCTGGGACAGCTCTTGAACCCCTCTGCCTCACCCAGGAGTGCCAGGGCTCTGGAAACACCTTTAAATAATGTCCTGCCTCAGCCAAGGAATTCCGTGCACGAGTGAGGAGAGAAGGAAAAAGGAAAAGAGTGGATTGAAGGGTGGAGTGAACACTAAGAGGACTCAATATCCAAACACTGCCTGATTCATGAGGGAGACGTGCCCAAACCAGACCAGAACCCAGCACAAAGCTCAGGCCCAAACCCTGCAGGGGAACCATTCTCTGCCTCCAGGGATGGCAGAGAAGGCCTGGCAGGAGCAGCCCGGCAGCTCCTGGGTGTGCTGGCCTGGGAGGTGTCAGAGCCCTGCACACCCCTGTCACCGGTACCTGTCCCTGCCCAGCATGGGGCACCCACACCCCAGTTTGTCTGGAATCCTTCTGAGGCAACAGTGACGGATAAAAACCTCCAAGTCCTTCCCACGCTGGGTCCAGGTTCAATTCTCGCTCTCGAAACGGGAACTCACCTTTCCTTTTCCACCGGCTCTTCTTGCCGTCCTTGTTGGCGCAGCCGTCGCTGCTGGAGCTGCTGCGCTCCGAGCTCTGCGAGTCCGACTGGGCATCGCTGCTCTCCTCAGAGCCCTCCGACAGCTCCTTCAGCCCGTCCGGGATGTCCTTCTGCCAAGGGACACACCACAGTCACCCCGTGCCAGGAACAGCCCTAAAACCACGCGGGCTTTCTTCACTGATTGGGGATCATTTATTGCTGCTTCAGTGCTGGCCCCAAGCACTCCGTCCCCTCCTGGGAGCCCCTGTCAACGCAGGCGACACACCCTGAACCCCATCCCATCATCACCTCCCAGGTGGCTCCTTAACTGCCCCACCCTGAATTCCCCATCCCTGATCAACAACTCCAACACAACGGGTGGAGGGACAGGACACAGGGAATGGCTTCCCACTGCCAGCGGGCCGGGATGGATGGGATCTTGGGAAGGAATTGTTCCCTGGGAGGGCGGGGAGGCCCTGGCCCAGGGTGCCCAGAGCAGCTGTGGCTGCCCCTGGATCCCTGGCAGTGTCCAAGGCCAGGCTGGACAGGGTTTGGAGCAGCCTGGGATGGTGGGAGGTGTCCCTGCCATGGCAGGGGTGGGACTGGGTGGGCTCCAGAGACAAATCCACACCAAATCAGGAATGGTGTGGGCCAGCTTCCTTCTAGTATTTAAAATGCAGGTTATTTTTAAAGATGCCAATCTGACAATTCCCCATTTTTCCCCACTAATCCTCTCTAACTGAGACTGAGGATAAGGTGGTCTCACATCTCTAGATCCAAGCTGAGTGCAGTGAAGAGGAAGTTACCCCTTTAGGGTTGAAATTTCATTAACATTCTAATTACTCTTTAATTTCTGGGACAGTAATTAACATCAGCAAACTGCACTGTGGGTAAAGAGGAGCATCTCCAGCTGCACCTTCACACTCAGGAGCTCCTGAGAAGGGAGGGATCATCTACGCTGCCAAGGAATAGTCCCCTTTGGGATTATCCTGGATCATTTGGACATCAGCAGGAATTTCTCCATGGAAAGGGAGGTCAGGCCTTGGCAGGGGCTGCCCAGGGAAGTTTGGAGTCCCCATCCCTGGGGGTGTCCAAGGAATTCCTGGATGTGGCACTCCGGGCTCTGGGCTGGGCACGAGGTGGGGATCAGGCACAGCTTGGACTCGATGCTCTGGGAGGGCTTTTCCATCCGCACAGACTCTGCGATCCTGATCCAGCCCGTTTCCAAGCTGCCAGCAGCGCCCTGAGCACTCACCTTGAGGGTGTAGACTCCCATGCGGCCGGGCACTTTGTAGAAGATCCCCTCCTCGCCGCGGGAGTTGGTGTGCAGCATGGCATTCAGGCAGGCCAGCGGCGACGTCCCGCTGCAAAGAGCACCCCGTTAGTGCCGGGGCTCCCGGGGGCACCCCCAGCCCGCACCCAGCCCCTCACATGCACAGGCAGAGATCCCAGATCCAACTCCTGTTCCCATGGGGAATGCAAGTTGAAGCTGCCACACGCAGCAACAGGGAAACCAGTGCATGGATGCTCCAATCCCAGGGAAAAGCAAACAAAAAACCCCCGCACAATCAGGCTCTCCAAAATTACCCTGACAAACATTAAACCAGTCCCAGAGCTTCCAAGCTCTGTGGGAGCCTCGGAGCAGGTTTGGGGTGAGCTAAGGATGAGCTTCACAGGGATTTAAACTTGTGCTGAGAGATTTTTCCAAAAAAAGAACCCGCGTTGTACTGGAACGAGGGTTGTGGGATAAGGAATGGAAAGCAATTGTGCCAATTCCCCCTGGGAGGAGGGGAGCTCTCCAATCCCAGCCAGGGGAGCAGGAACAGGAGATTCATCTTTTCCCCAGTGTTGGAGGGGTTTTTGTTTGGTTTTCTAACCCACCCTGCTGCAGACAGGAGCAAACCCAGGCAGGCTCAGCAGGGGAGCGGTGGGACAGGACGGTCACAGCCTCTGCCACCCAGGTGTCCCTGCTGGGAATCACATCAGGATCCAGCCCAGCCCTGCACAGGAACTGAGGGAATTCCTCACCTCCCAAAGCCCAGGTGGGCAAGAGGCCACTGGCCCCTGGGCTGTGCCAGCTCTGGGGTGGCAGCAGGGCCAGGGCAGTGCCCATCCCCTGTGCTGGCACTGCTGGGGCACCTCCAGTGCTGGGGGCAGCTCTGGGCCCCTCCCAAAAAGAGAGACCTGGAGGGGCTGGAGGGTGTCCAGGGAAGGGAACGGAGCTGGGAAGGGGCTGGAGCCCCAGGAGCGGCAGAGGGAGCTGGGAAAGGAGCTCAGCCTGGAGAAAAGGAGGCTCAGGGGGGATGTCAGAGCCACTTCCAGGGCGTAAAGGGGCTCCAGGAGAGCTGGAGAGGGACTGGGGACAAGGGATGGAGGGACAGGACACAGGAAATGGCTTCCCACTGCCAGAGGGCAGGGATGGATGGGATCTTGGGAAGGAATTGTGTCCCGGGAGGGTGGGGAGGCCCTGGCCCAGGGTGCCCAGAGCAGCTGTGGCTGCCCCTGGATCCCTGGCAGTGTCCAAGGCCAGGCTGGACAGGGCTTGGAGCAGCCTGGGACAGTGGGAGGTGTCCCTGCCCACGGCACGGGTGGAATGGGATGAGCTCTAAGGTCCTTTTCCCCCCCAACCCACTCCGGGATTTGATTATTTTCCCCCTTTTCCCAGTCACTCCCAGCCTGTGGAACAGCAGGGATCCCTTGGAATCCCTCCCATTCGTGGGAAGCCCCAGGGTGGGGAGGAGAGCTCTGCCAGGGACCTGAGCCATGCCTCACCCGGCACCCCCTGGATGAAATGTGCACCAGGGCAGGCTATCAGCGTTAATCCGAGCTCTTCACAGGAGTGCAGAGCCACCCTCTGCAAGTTCCCCAAGGAACGAAGCCTTGGCAGGACCGTCTTTCCTCAAGCTTTCCTCCCCTGGCATCTCCACTTGCTCCTACAGAACCGATTCCCTGTTTACCCGCTTCTCCCGATTTTTTATTTATTTTTTTCCCAGGTTTGCCCATCTCCAGGCACGTGCCTGTCTCTGGAGGCTCTTCTGAAAGCTGCCCCAAGCCTGGCACTGCTGCAGCCCAGCAGAGCTCAGCAGAAAATGTTTACGGCTAAAATCAGCCAACAAATCTCACTGAACTCTGAAATGAAATGGGTTTGATTTGGGGAGAATTTGCAGTGTCACATCCCATCCTTTCTGCCTCTCAATTCCATAATTGTGCGCACTCAATTCCAAAAGGAACCATCCTGTTTCCTGACCATCCCTCACTTCACACCCCACTCTGGCTGCAGGGTGCAGTTCCCATTCCCACAGGAGAGGGGCAGCTGCTGCAGGGCCACAAGAGCTGCGCCACCAGCAGCTCTCAGCTGAGCTGCCCTGGATCCCCACAGACACAGGAGCCTCCAAAGTGACCAAACCCCACCAAACCATCCCCAAAAGGAAATGAAACCAAGGCCAGACGCTCCCCCAGAACCTGGATGAAGCCAGAGCCATTGGGGTGCACTGGACCTGCTCGATCCCAAGGGAAAGAACTCTGGGTGTTTTCCGTGGATCCCAGCTGGGGCTGCCCTCAGCCCTGGCACTGTGCTCACCATCCAACCCACAGGAAGCTGGGATAATGTTTATCCTTGGAGATGAAACGTGTTCTCCCGGGATGGGAGGGTTTCAGCCCTTGCTGGGTCTGTGCTGCCCCTGTGCTCAGAATCCCCAACATTCCCTGATTCCCTTCTCCCATTCCCTGTGTTCTGCACCTGGCCTGCTTCTGGTCACCTGAGATGCAGCAGCAGCCTAAAACCAGTCCTAAGAACCAGATCCCATGTCCTTTTTCCTTATTTTAACAGTGAAGGCCATTCCTCCATTTCCTGGGAACACACGCCGACAGTTCCCACCATTCCACCTCAAATGCAGCCCTTGGAGAAGCAGGTGATGTGAAAGATGAATTTCTGTCCACCCCAGCTCCATCACCACTCCCTGTTCCCCCTCAATCCCTCCCATCCCACCCAAACCCGCCCGGCTCCGCTGGCAGAGCCACACCCAGCTCCAGCCCTGCCCTGGTGCCACTCCTCAGGGAAGGTCCCAAACCCGGATCCATCCCTCAGGAAAAAGCCTCTGGAGCTCAGCAGGTCCATGCCATGACCTGTAACTGCTCTGCTCCCTCAAGTGCCTCCCTGGAAGCTCCCTCAAGGCCCTCAGCTGATTCCAAAGCTTCTGCCCTGGAATGTTCTCCAGCTTTCCATGGCCATGGAGCCCCCAGGCTCTGAGCTCAGCTCCGGGTCTTGGCTGGGGGTGAAGATGCACAGCCCTGCTCGGTCAGGAATGGCAGCAGGGTTGGGATTGGGGTAGGGCTGGATGGGGCTTGGAGCAGCCTGGGATGGTGGGAGGTGTCCCTGCCATGGCAGGGGTGGGATGAGATGGGCTCTGAGGTCCCTTTCCCACTCAAACCATTCCATCAAAACACCAGGAACCAACTGCAGGAAGAGTAAGGCCTGGCTCGTGCCGAGGCCGATATCCCCAGATCTGCCTGGGCTGGTTGCATCCCCAGATCTCACTTGTGCACTAGGAAGAGACTCCAGTCACCACCAGGACACTGGGATTTTGTCCTGCCCTTTCCAAAGGGCTCAGCCACGCCAGCAGGGCAGAGCTGCCTCTCCAGGCCACTGCCCCGACCACAGGAGCGCTTCCCTGATAAAACCTGGATAAACCCCTGACACGGAACAGAACTGACTGGGACATCCTCCACCCCCAGAAAATGACTGATGTGTCATCTCAGCACAGGATTCCTGCTGCAGCCCTTATGGCAAGGACACTGCTCTGGATACAACTGCAAGGAACAGCCCGGATCCGGGATATCCAGCACTCACGGCTGCTTTTCCATGCAAATATTGCTCAGGATATGAATTTCAGGGGTGTGCAGACAGGAGCTAGGGCTGTGCTGCAAGCAGAAAGTGGTTCCAGTTGTATTTTCATTGTGCACTCACAGCCTGTGCTGTCCCAGCTTTACTCCAATTGGGAATTCCACCACAGAAAGTGGTGGATTAGTAAAGATTCCCTCCCAATTCAGCTAAAAAAACCAATTTAAGAGACTTCTGGAATTCACAAAGCTGTGACTTCCACAAAAATTACACGTTTTTACATCATTGACTGAATGAGGGGTTTTGGTAACTTGTAAATTTTCTTCTGTTCTGAAAGCGCCCATTTCCATATCCACGCTTTCCCTGGTGGGTCCCTGGTGGCAACGCGCTCCCAAGGTGATGTCCAGCAGGTGACAGTCCCTGTGCCGGAGGGACCGGCACATTCCTGATTTCCTGTGGCTGCTGGAAGGGCTGAACCAGCCTTTGGTGGTGCGTGCAGGGAAGAGGGAGCTCTGAGGCCAACCCAAGGCTAAAGGAATCGATGTTCTGAGCTCTGCATCTCCCTGAACGACCCAACACCTCCGTATGACCCACACAAACCATGGCTTCCTTCCCAGAATTCCCACATTTCAGCCACCATCTCAACAGGGCATTTCAAACTCCACATTAAATTCAAAGCTTCCTCAGCCTGAGCAGGAAAAAGGGGTTTGAGTGGAAAAGGAAGGTTATGGTGAGGAGTGCGCTCCGAGAGCTGCCGGGGAAGGGAAGGAAGGAGGTGGAGCATCCCTTGCCACTGTGTAATTCCCTTGGAGCATCCCTTCCCTCACCGCAATCCCTCTGGATCATCGCTTCCCACCATTCCTGCTCCAAGCTCTCAGGGACTGAGCTGACTTTTCCAATTCTCAGATTAAAGTGCGACCAAACCCTTCCCTCCTGGTTCCCCTCAGGATCTGTTTGGACTTCCCAGCCCTCTCCCAGCTCATTCTACTGGGATTTCTCTCTCCCAAGGTGACTTTGCTCTACAGCCCCAGTTTTCCCTGCCCAGCACAGCCTGGACCAGCAGATCCCAGTGGCTCCTGCCGCAGGATCCCTTGGAAGCGATTCCCCCATCAGGGCTCCCAGGATCCTGCAGGCACAGGGAGCTGCTGGGCAGGGAAGGGCCTCTGGGAATGCCCTGGTTTGTCCCCAGTGAAGTCACTTGTCCCCAGGGAAGGTTCATCAGTGCCAAGGAAAGCTCCAGACAAAGCCATCCCACAGGAATCATTTCCCACCTCACTGCCCGGATCGAGCTGCCGCAGGCTCAACTCCGCTCAAGGCGAGGATTTCCCATTTTTCCCTTTGGAGCATCCCCCGTTCCCCCCTCTCCCCGAGGATCAGAGGTTCACCCCAAGAGCTCTTTGTTCAGTGGTGCAGTCCCAGCCTGGTTCCAGGGGCTGGGAATGCCGGGAGAGCCGGTGCCAGCAGCGGGACATGGGCAGGGTTAGGGAAGCAGCTCCTTTTCCAGGTTCCATTTTCCCAGCATGCAGCACCCGTGGCCCCAGACAAGAAGCACAAACCCCACATGCACAGCCAGCCCCCAAACAGGCAGCAGCGAGGGGCAGGGGGACACAGCCAGCAGCTCCCAAGCCCCAGGATTCCCAGCTGGCATTCCCGGGAGCGCGGGGAGGGCAGCGTTACACCGGGGTTACTCCCAGGAGTAGGGAATGCTGGGGCAGGAGGGGGCTCTGCATTAGGGAATTGCAGGGGCGTTAGGAGAGGAGTTGGGAACAAGCAGCGCTGGGTCTGGTCTTACCTTCTGCAGGTGGAGTGCAGCCCAAAAAAAGGAGAGAAAGACCCCTTTAACAACTTCACAAAACAATGGAGCCGTCATCAATCCACACCAATCCCCCCTCCCTTCCACCACAACCACATTCCAAAGGTTTTGGGGAGAGCTGCAGGAATGCCGAGCCCTGGTGAGGAGGGAAACACCTGCCCCGTGCTTCCAGTCTGGTTCTGACATGGAAACCTTCACCTGGGAATGAGCTTTGTGGGAGCCAGGGGGGCCCTTGGGAAGTCTCCCATGTGGAAACACCATGGAATGGGAATTTACTCCTCTATTCTCCTCAGCCCTGCTCCCAGCTCACAATTCCAGGGGATACAGCAGCTCTGCACCCCAAACTTCCAGCGGTTTAATGAAGCGGGAGCTTCCTTATCCCAGGGGGGATCCATTCCATGGGCTCCCCAGGAATGCCAATAATGCCCATTTGGAATATTGCCCACAGCCCTGGGGGCACCTGCAGCGTCTCACAGCCTGCACCGACCCTGACACGGCAGCTCTCCCAGAGGGGATCTCTGCTTGCACTCCAGGATTTGGGAGGTTCCTGGAGCTGCTGGGTGCTCCCGAAGCAGGAATGGGTGCAGGATCAAGGGGAGTGCAGTGGAGATGGAGTTCAGGAGCCCCACTTAGAGCTCTGTGACCGAGGCCCAGGAGGAACCGGGGATGGGGCTCGGCCTGGAGGACACCACAAAGCCCTCAGAACACACTGAAGCTGGACTAGTTAATAGCTTTAATTAAAGGTCTATCACATCAACTGGGTCTGAGCTGCAGCAACATCAGAGACTGGGATATACCAAGCCCTGGCTGGGAACAAATCCCTTTCCAGCTGTGGTTTCCAGGTGCAGGCAGCACCTCCAGGACCACAGCTCCACCTGAGCATGGCGTCCACAGGTCCAGCTCGGGGCCCTTCTCATCCTCAGGGAATGTGAATCAGCAGTTCCTGATTCCAGAGCAGGAATCAACAGTGAAGCTCTCTCCCCTGAGGCGTTTGGGGTCTGGAGTTGAAATTCCCTGGTTTTGGGATCCTGTCTGTATTTCTGCTACAGAACCACGAGCCAGCCTGTACTGAAGAGAAAGCCCAGCCCGAGGTATTTTTTGAGGCCTCAGCTCTGGTGTTTTCCAGGAGGGAAAGTCAAACTGTCAGGTTCCTCCTTGGCAAAAGGTGACAGCCCACACTTCAGCTCTCCAGAGTGAAAGTCCTGCACAGCAGGAAAACTTCTGGGCAATTTTATCTTGGGGAAACAGCAAAAACTGCTACAACCAGGCTGGGCTGGGATGAGGGAAGGGGAATATTCTGTTAGCTGTGGATTTCACACCTTTGTAAGAGGGATATGGAGCCACCTGATGAGTTTGTCCTACACACAATAAATGGATTTAACCCTCCCTGCCAATGGTAACAACCAAACTCTTCTGTAGCAATGCTCTTGTTGAACTGTTAATTTTCAAACCAACATTTTCCCCTACATTTGTAATTTATGGCGTCCACCAGCTCATCTCCATGTTCTGCACAGACAGTGAATGGTTCAGAAACCTGGCCCTTGTCCCCAGTCCCTCTCCAGCTCTCCTGGAGCCCCTTTAGGCCCTGTCAGGGGCTCTGAGCTCTCCCTGGATCCTTCTCTTCTCCAGGTGAACACCCCCAGCTCTCCCAGCCTGGCTCCAGAGGGGCTCCAGCCCTGGAGCAGCTCCAGGGCCTCCTCTGGACTCTCTCCAGCAGCTCCAGCTCCTCCCAGGGCTGCAGGTGGGGTCTCACCTGAGCCCAGGGGCAGGATCCCCTCAATGTCCTGCCCACACCTCAGGTGTTCCCCGTGTGCTCCCCAGGGAGCCCTGGCCCCAATGACAGACAGGGCTGTGGTTCAGGGCCCAGCCCCAAGGAGCTGGTGCTGCCAGGAGAGCGTTCGAGGGGCGGAAGTGCCACCTCCAGCTCCTCCTCACTGCAGGAAAGGCCCTGCTAGAAGCCCCTGCCTGGTTCAGAGCAGGAAATGCTGAAGCCTGGGACAGCCAGGAGCGCCCAGAGGTGACACCAGACACGCACCGACCCTGTTGAACATTAACCTGGAGCTGGGACTACGCCTGACGGGCCTTGGACAGAACAGCCCTGAGAGCTGTGCTTGAACCAGAGAGCTCCTGCCCAGATCTCACCTGGAGACAAGAGCAAGCCTCAGACAGCACCACAACAGCCCTGCAGCTCTGCCCTCGGTCCCAAACCTCACCTGGGAACTGCTCATCTGCTCCAGAGAAAGCCAAACCCTCTGAGAGCTGCAGGGACTCCCTGGAGCCCTCCCTGCTGCAGCCCCAATCCCGAGGAACTCTGAGACAAACACTGAACCATCCCACAACTCAAATGCTTCCAACAAATTCCCCTTTCCCACCAGTAAAACGTCAGGAAAGAGCCACAGAATCCCAGCTGTGAGTAAGAAATCCTGCACAGGACAACCCCAAGAGGCTGGCAGTGCTTTTATGGACTCTTTACAAGACCCACATTCCAAAGATCCCAGGGGGATCTGAGCTAACCCAAGCTGGAGGCTCTTTAGGAAGGAACGGGGATGGCCCTGTCCTACCCCAGACACTCAGCATGACCAATATCCAGCCCCCAGGACAAGATCTCAGGGGGTCCCAGAACAGGGGCCTGGAGGGACAGGACACAGGGAATGGCTTCCCACTGCCAGAGGGCAGGGATGGATGGGATCTTGGGAAGGAATTGTGTCCCGGGAGGGTGGGGAGGCCCTGGCCCAGGGTGCCCAGAGAAGCTGTGGCTGCCCCTGGATCCCTGGCAGTGTCCAAGGCCAGGCTGGACAGGGCTTGGAGCAGCCTGGGACAGTGGGAGGTGTCCCTGCCATGGCAGGGGTGGAATGGGATGAGCTTTAAGGTCCTTTCCCACCCAGTCCAATCTGGGATTCTCTGATTCCTTCTCCAGTCCAAACACCACCAGTGAAAAGGGAAATTTGGCTTCTGTCTCTTTTCCCCCGCAGAAGTGGTTCAAGAGTTGGTTTGGTTTATGTCAGAAATTCCATGGATATTTGCAGTGAAGTAGCCAGAGCACCCTGCCTGCTCTCATTTCAGCGATGGGGTCTGTGGGCAGATGTATTTCCTTGTTTAACCATTATTCCAGCAAAAGCAGCCCCACTGCGTTTGGTCAGAGGCTCCCAGGATGGTGCTCTGCATAAAATCCAAGGAAAAACCAAGCATTCAGGGCTATTGAGAGTTACAGCCAGCAGAGATATCTTCCAAAAAGCCCATTTTGATTAGATATTGCTACACTGATCTGAACACACCCAGGGAGATCAAGGAAATCCAGTGACAAATTAAAAACATTGATTTAAAAAGCTGCTTCTCATCAGACAACAGTGACTCCCTGCTGCTGACTCTCAGTGCCCACCTATCCCATCAATCCCACGCATTCCAGAGCAGGGAACATTCCCAGCTGGCTGCTGGAGAGCCCCATTATCCCACACACCTTCAAAGCCTCCTCTGGCAGTGCCACAACACGCCCAGGCTTCCCCAAGCCTCGACGCCAGCGGAGATAAGGCCACAAATCCGGGATGTGGGGCAGGGCCCGGAGCCAGCCCTGGGCACGCTGCCCATCCATGGGCGTTTATCCATGGATTTCACTGGGGCAGGCTGCAAGCACCGGCCTGCAGGAAGGACAGGCTCTCCAGGGCAGCCTGTCCCAACAGGCGAACTGGGAAAAGGGGGAAGGCAGATCACAAAAAAAAAAAA
>VZRN01004856.1:189229-210301 GCA_013397935.1 Dasyornis broadbenti
AAAAAAAAAAAAAAAAAAAAGGGAGTTTTAGCTTTGGGATGTTCTGAGGACTCCAGTCCCAGCTCCTCAGTCCTTGCCCTGGGCTGACCTTTAGGAATGCCACCACTAAAATTCCTTGAGTAACAGGGTAAAACCCCTGTGAGGTCAGCCAGGATCCCCCTGGGTTCTGCTACAAAACAATCTTAGGAAAGCCCGGCTCTTGTCCAAAAATCCCCCAAATTGTCCTGCACGTAGCAGAAATCCCCCAACCACTGATTTTCTTCCGCACTCAACTGCAGTTCCCTGCAATTCCAAACCCTCCACACCAGCCCTGATGGTTCCAAGTCCTCTGAGCTCTCCCCTCACACCCTGGAGCTGCCTCCCCAAGCAGCTCCTGCCCAAGCACATCCCAGGGATCATCAGAGGGAGAGGGACCTGGCTGCCCTGGCAAACAGGAAAACAACCCCAGCTGGGCTCCCTGTTCCCTGTGCCTCATTCCCAGCCTCTGGGAAAGCTGCTTGTCACTTCCAAACCTGTTCTGAGTTCACTGGATCAGGGATTTTCCAAAGCCTGATGTGACAGGTGATGTTTAACTCACCCTCCCATCACCTCCACGGATCTGAGGCCGTAGCTGGGGAGTTTAAACCCACAACAAACACAGCCCAAAGTCACAGCTGGCAGAGTTTAAGGATGAGGTGCTTTGTGGGAATGCTTTGCTCCCAAATAAACCAGCAGCTTGGTTTATTAAAAGCCAATTGCACTGAGAACAGACTCACACCCCCTCACTCAGCACAGGGTGTCACCCACTGCCAGAGGCTCTCCCAGAACTTCCACATGGAGAGCTCCCCATGCTCTCCTGGCAGCTTTCATTCCTTCCCTCGCAGGACTTTCCTTTAATAAAAGCTGCTTTGTGCTAAACCCATCTTGTCCTGGGCTGTGACTGACCAGAGCCCCAGTCCAGCCACAAATCCTGGCACTGATTGAATTTAATTGCTTCAAATGTGACTGTCCTTCAGCTTTTAACCTAAATAAAGCTTTCTTGCACCAATGTAATATTTAAAAGCAAAGATCCCTGCCCAGCAGCCCAGCATGGCCAAGGGGAAGAGCTGAAATGTGAGTTTCCCTCCTGGCTGTTCCCACAAACACCTTTGGGATTGGAGATCCTGGTGCTCAAGGCAGCTCCTTTAGAGAGCAAGATAACTCCCAGAGCTTAGGCTCAGCCCCAGATCAGCTCTGAAAGGAGGAGGTTGAAGAGGATGAAAGGCACAGCTGCATTTTTTGGCTGTTTGGTCCAAAACCTGCCCTGACCAGACACAGACTGGATTTTTTGGGTCCCACCTGAGCTCCTCCCTGAGGCTCTGCCCAAAACCCACTGAATTCTGCTAAAAAAGTTCATCAGTGTCAGTGCTGGGTGTTTGCTGGCCTTGTGCTCTGCCACCAGCCCTGACCAGTGAGCTCCAGTCTGACCAGTGCCCTTCCAGCCCTGACCAGTTCCATCTCCAGCCCTGACCAGTGAGCTCCAGTCTGGCCAGTGCCCTTCCAGCCCTGACCAGTTCCATCTCCAGTCTGACCAGTGCCCTTCCAGCCCTGACCAGTGCCCCTCCAGCCCTGGGGTGCGCAAGGGGCTGACTCTGAGCTGCAGTTTGTGAATTTGGATTAACAATATTTAGCATAAAACTGCAGCTGCCCCAGGCTGGCAAAGCTTGGAGCTGCCTGGATGTCTCAGCCTGGTGTCCCTGTGATTGGATAAATCCCACATTTCCCACAGCAAACGGTGCCATCGTCAGCTAGAGTGGAAGATGCTGCTGGGACAGCACAATTCCTGCACTTGGGCCCTTGACTATTTCCTGCAAAGCAGATGGATTGCTGGATAAGACTGGCAAAGTGGAGCAGAAAACAATTATGTCAAATTTAGCATGGCTGCTGAATTCCAAAATAGATGAGCAGGCCCAGCCAATCCTCTTTATCTCCCTCTCTGTTAATTTACCTTTAGAAAACAGAAGAAATACTTTGTACTTCACATGGATTATTGTTCCTCACCCATCCCTGGGAAAGCTGATTCCCACCTCTCCATCCCTGGGAGAGACAGGAAAGCCAGGACTCTGGAATTAAGAGTCCTCAGGAGCCGCACTGGAGCTGCTCCATGCCCCAACCAGATGGATACCATAGAGCTGGCCTTGCTCTGCCCAGCATCCCACCAGGCTGCCCTGGGGCTCAGGAATGTCCCCAAGGAAAAATCACATCCTTTTCCTGGGTAATACAAAGGAAAACAGCACCAGGAATCAAGTTTTCCATAAAAGAATCTTTAACTGAGGCTGCTTTGTTACTCCCTGGGTAGTAACTGAGTTTCAGTTCAGGTCAGACTGACTATTCTTTCATTTTTTAAAGAAGAAATAAAAAATTGTAACGTTTTCTTCAGTCTCTGGAGCCTGAAGCCCCTGACCGGGTCTGGGTTATCCTAGAAAAGAGCTGCAGCCAAGTCCTGCACACCTGGGAACTGGGTATGACCCCGACCCAGCTCATGGGGGAAAGCACTGGGGACCTGAGAGCTGTTTGCAAACGGGACCCAGACTCCAAACCTGCGACATTTCAGGCCCAAAATTCCTCAGGAGATTGGGGTTAACAGCAAACTACACTAAACTGGAACCAGAGCATCAGTGGGTTTTACTGCTTTACTCAACTCACCTGATTTCCTTAAGTCCTTCTTTCTGGATAACTTGAAGGATCTCTTTATGGCTCATGGGTGTGTTGGGATATTTCTCCAGGACCTGGCAAGCAAGAGCAGATTGAGATGAAGTTACTCCTCTGGATTCTGAATTTATATTCAACTGCAGCAAACCCTTCATCCAATGGCTTGGACTTCTCCAAGGACACAACCTGGGAAGAACACCAGACCCTCCACACCTCACCACCACCCCCTGAAGGACTCGGGGAGCAAAGACAATCCAGAGATTGGCAGAAGGACTTCTCTTAGTGCAATTGCCAATTTTATTTCCAGTGTGCTGCCCTCAGATAGCAATCCCTGGAGAATGAAGTGCTCCCCAGCCAGGAACTCCACCTGGAATGCTGCAGGAACTCTCCAGTGCCTCAGATACACTTCCAAAACCCCAAATCCTCAGGCTGAACCAGCTACTGAGCAGTGTGGCTGAAAGTGTTAAAGCTGAAGGAAGTGGGGGTTTGACACTGCTGGGGCTGTTTGAAACTCTCTGCACACAGTCCAGGCTGCAAGTTCCTAAATCTGGTTGGTGAAAATGGGTTTCTGCTGAAGTGCCACACTCCCAGCCCTCCCCCGGCTCCCTGGGATCCCTCTGCTCCCTTCCAGGGGCACGGACATGCAGAGCACAAGCCAACAGCGGCCAGCGAGCTGCTGGAGGCTGCAGCAGGCAGATGCCACTCACCACACGTCACTGGGATATTTTAGGCCATAGTTGTGCTGGGGAGGGGGATGGGCAGGAAATGCCTCGTTTCCGTCTTAATCATCAGCTTTTGACCCGAGCCCAGCACAGCAAACCCCGGGCCTGACTTAGGCTGAGGCCAGAACCTCCCAAGTGCTCAGCACGAACCCCACAGTGACTCTGCAGAAGGACAGGAGCAGTTTCGATTCCTCAGCTCAGCAGCTCTGCAGGACCCACGGCTCCTCCTGGACCCTGCCCCTCATTCCCTCCAGGAACACCAGGTTATCCCAATCCAGCTCTCCTGGAAAGGGCTTTGCAAGGTCCTTGCTGAGCTGCAGCATCTCCCTGCTCCCAGAACAAATCCCAACGTTTAGCTCCACCTGCAGCTCTGGAAGCTCCAGCTGATGGCCCCATTCTGGAAAATCTCTTGTTAAGCGATGTTAAAGCCTGACTTCCCCAGAATCGTGGAATGGTTTGGGTGGGAAGGGACCTTAAAGCTCATCCCATTCCACCGCCTGCCATAGGCAGGAACACCTTCCACTGTCCCAGGTGGCTCCAAGTCCTGTCCAACCTGGCCTTGGACACTTCCAGGGATGCAGGGGCAGCCACAGCTGCTCTGTAAGATGTAAATGGGATTTCCTTGCACTGCTACAGCCTCAGGGGCTCATCCCACCTCACTTCCAGCTCTACTGAAACTTCAGACACCACAGCAAAAGGATCCAAAACTGAGGCGTCTGCAGAGTGATCTGAGCCAGACCAGTGGAGTTTTTGATTTCCATCACCTCTGGCTTGTGTTCACACAGCTCTGCCCAGGACACAGCTCACTCTGTACCACCAGCTTGGGGCTGCATCCCAAAGCTCACTCTGGGAGCCCAGGGAAGGCCAGAAATGAAGGACATCTCAATTTCCACCTGTGGTTTCACCTTTCACTGCAGGTGGCAAAACCAGGAGCGAAGTGAAGCGGCGCTGTGAGTCCATTCCCAGGGAACACAGGGCATTGGCCATTTCTCCCACATAAAACTCTAACTGTGCATTTTTCCTCCTGGGCACTGTGTTACCCCTGGATGTGCTCCTGAGGAGCTCCATCTCACTCAAACTGTGGAGCAGCAGCACCACATTTCATTAATTTGTCCCCAGGCAGCCCCACAGAGCAAGGGAAGGCCGTGCTCCACCGGGGAGCCTTGGCAGTCGGAGCAGAGGAGAGAAAAGCTTCTCCAGTTCTATCCCATCCCCAGGATGCTTCTCCCAGGTAACCTTTCCCTGTGTCTTCCTTGCTCTTTCCCGTGCTGAGCTCAGCAGGATGAGGCTGGATGGGTCTGGCCTCCTGCCACCCCGCCCGCCTTCCTGCAAATCAGGCTGGGCTGCTCTGGGAATGTCCCTGGGGAAATCAACCAGCTCTGCCGGCTGTCTGCTCTCCAGGAGATTCCTAGAACCACAGAATCATTCAGGTTGGAAAGGCCCTCAGAGATCATCAAGCCCAACCCATATCCCAGCACTGCCCAGGCCACCACTGACCCCCGTCCCCAAGTGCCACATCCACAGGGCTTTTAAACGCCTCCAGGGATGGAGACTCCATACCAGCCCTGGGCAGTTCCAATGTTTTACAGCCCTTTCCAGGCAGGAATTGTTCCCAATATCCAACCTGAGCCTGCCCTGGCCCAGCCTGAGGCCATTTCCCCTTGTCCTGTCCCTGTTCCCTGGGAGCAGAGCCCGACCCCCCCCAGCTGCCCCCTCCTGTCAGGAGCTGTGCAGAGCCACAAGGTTCCCCTGAGCCTCCTTTTCTCCAGGCTGAGCTCCTTTCCCAGCTCCCTCAGCCGCTCCTGGGGCTCCAGCCCCTTCCCAGCTCCGTTCCCTTCCCTGGACACGCTCCAGCCCCTCAGGGTCTCTCTTGCCCTCAGTGGCCCCTGTGCTGCACACAGGACGCGTTTCCAGAGGTCGATGGTTCCCAGAAATCCCAAACCCCCACACCTCGGAGGACAAGGCACAGACTCCACCATCGGGATGGACTCTGTGACCCTGGAAGTCTTTCCCACCCTAAAGGGTTTGTGGTTAACTCAGCTGTTGCCCCATGTCTCACTGTGGCTTTGCTAACCCAGCATTGAAGTTTCTTGTGTTGAGCAACCCCAGCCCAGGGGACACCCAGGAAAGGAGCAGGGTGGGTCCCCAGGCCCCAGATCAATCTGCACTCCACTGGCAACAGCCTCAGCTCATGCTCTTTAGGAATCAGGTTTAATATTAGCTCTCAGCCTCATTAGATAAACAAAGCAGTTCACACCTCCAGCTGCAATAACTCCGTGCTGCCAGACAAGCCGATCCAGAAGAACCAGCAACGAGGATTAAAGAGACTCTTAACAAAACAGATACATCTTTAAATAATAGATACACCTTAAGTACCTTCTCCCCTCTCCTCTGCCCTTTTAATCCCACATCAGATCTTTCACCTGAGTCATTTTTAGTTACTGTGTGTAAATAAATAAAATCCTACTGTGCCACAGGACTGACTTTGAGAGGCAACTCAGCTCTGACCAGCTGAGCCAAGCTCATTGCTAAAAAAAGATGGGAAGGGACCCTAAAGCCCATCCCATTTCTGCCCCTGCCATGGGCAGGGACATCTTCCACTATCCCAGGGTGGTCCAAGCCCCATCCAGCCTGGCCTGGGACACTGCCAGGGATCCAAGGGCAGCCACAGGTTCTCTGGGCACCCTGTGCCCGTGGAATTCTCTGTGCAACAGTTACCTGTTTTATAGCACACATCACTTGGCATTCTGAAGACTGTCCTGGTCCAAGAATCACAGAATGGTTTGGGTTGGAAGGGACCTTAAAGCGCATCTCATTCCAACCCCTGATGACCCTGGTTTCTAGCTGCAAAAAACCGGGATCATCAGAAGAAAATCTGCTTCCTCATTGTACATCTTGGTTGGGCTCAATGGCCTTGGAGGGCTTTTCCAACCTCAACAATTCCTCTCTTAGATTATGATTTTGCTGAACTCAGCTCAAAGTCCACTTTCTGCTTCCAGGTTCAAGGTCAACCAATTGCAACACATCCCCAGCACTACAGGGGACAGGACAGGAACCATCCAAACATGTCCACAATAACCAATGTTCTGGTGCTGCTGTTAACTGCAAATAGGAGGGGTTTGAATGGTCAAACCAAACCAAGCACCCTCTAAGCATCACTGCCCAGGCTGGCTGCCCTGGGAGTAGTTTGGCATCATGTGTTTTGCAGCATGGATAACCCCAACCCCAAAACAATGTCATCTCCACCTCAAAGCTTTCACTGCATTTTTCGAAATCTTTCCAAGTGGAGCCAACAGCCCCTCTCTCTCTGTAACCCTGGAACAGCAGCCGCTGCTGCCTGGGAGCTCCTGAGTGACAGCAATTCCCACCAGCTGCACCTCAACACACCCTGGGCAATGGAAGCCACAGCCTGTGCCAGAGGGTTCACTGCCCACACAGTTCCAGTTTAGCTGGACATGGGCTTCACCCCAAAAACACCCAGAACCCCCAAAACACTGACCCACATGGCACAGATACAGAGACCTGTGCTACAGAGGGGCTGTGGCAGCACAGAGAAACTGAGCACAGAGAGAGAAATGCTGGCAAAACAACCTCTGCAGAGCTCCAGGCTGGGCAGAGGGGCTGGAAAGGCCCTGGGGGTGCTGGGACCCACACCTGGACATGAGCTCAGGTGTGCCCGGGTGGGCAAGAGGCCACCGGCCCCTGGGCTGTGCCAGCTCTGGGGTGGCAGCAGGGCCAGGGCAGTGCCCATCCCCTGTGCTGGCACTGCTGGGGCACCTCCAGTGCTGGGGGCAGCTCTGGGCCCGTCCCAGCAAGAGAGACCTGGAGGGGCTGGAGGGTGTCCAGGGAAGGGAATGGAGCTGGGAAGGGGCTGAAGCATGTCCAGGGAAGGGAATGAGCTCCATCCTTCCACGTTCAATGCTGGGTCTTCAGGAAATTCAGCAAGAGCTGAACATAACCCAATGTTCAGTGCTGGCTACTGGGCTAAGAGGGATGAACATCGTGACAGGGAACCCTCAGCACTTCCCATAGGGAATGAATCCACCCTCCACTCACATGCACCGAGGTTCACAGGTCCCTCAGAGCTGCAGAACAAGCTCAGGACACCGCAGGGACAGGCAGGACATCCCAGGGAAGTGACACCAGGACAGTGACTCATTCATGGATGTATCTGCCCCAGTGAGGGATTTAAATCCAGCTCTGCCCTTGCCCAGACCAGTCCAGCACAACTCCACTTCCCGGGCAACACAGGCAGCTCTCAGCTCTGCCCCTGTCAGCAGGAAGAGTTGGCTCCACTACTCCATTTAGGAAAGCTCTGAATGATCCAAGCTCTGCCCACGTAAATCTGACAGTGGATCACGCCAGTATTCAGAATTAAAAGCCTCATGGAAACGTGTGTTTGAAGTGGTTGGGTTTGCTTGGGGCTGTTTTTACCAGCAATCAGCCCAACAAGGTTTAATCCAGAGATTCTCCAAGACTGGGTATGAAAGAGCACCTCAGTCCATAAATGCTTTCAGCAAGTGTTTGTAAAAATTCTGGAATTTTTGCTACTGGTTATTCCCTTGTGCAAAGGAGGATTCAAAATCAGATACCCTAATGCTGTAAACACATTCATCATTTACACACAGGCTCCCTCCTGGAAATAGAACTTAAACTTCCTAAAATCCATGAACCCACAGCAGCTGAGGAGTTTCCACCTGGATCAGCACATGCTCTGGAGAGACAGGCAGCAAGACCTGATCATCTGGTTACACCTCAGCCTCACATCCAGCACGGAGCCCTCAGCTCCCAGCCATTCCTTCCAGGACGAGAATTCCAGCTGCAGCTACAGACACCAGCAAAAGCTGCACATTTCCTTCCAGCAGGGAATCATCCCCTGCAATGCAAACCTGGGAGAGAAGTGGGTCAGCTATAAAAAGCCCCGAGTGGATGCGAAATTCCTGCTCAGTCACCCCAGAGCAGCTGAGAAAACACTGCAGGAGCCCCGGGAGCCACGAGGGGATGAAGGACTTGACCCAGATTGCAGGATCTGCTCCACTCATCCAATCAGCCAAATGCTGCCCGAGGTTTTAGGCAGAAACAAGGGCAGGGAGGAATGGACAGTCCTGTGTCATCAGAAGCCATTAAAGGCCACGTTTCACACTGTGCTGTCACATGGCTCACAAGGGGCTGGAGCAGCAGCAGGGGAGGGGAGATCCCAGAGCCACCTCCCTCCCTGGGGACCTGGACAGGCACCTGCTCACCTGGGAGAGCAACAGGAGCCTGGGGAAGCACACGGGGGACTCCAGGCTCTGCTGCCACAGCAGCTCCATGGGCACTCCCTGCCTTTTCCTGCTGAAATCCACCCTGCAGAGGTGGAGCAGGACAGGGCTGGATCCCACCACTGAGCAAGGGCAGGAACCAACACTGAATCCCAAAATGGTTTGGGTTGCAGAGACCTTAAACCTCATCCCATTCCATCCTCTGCCATGGGCAGGGACAGCTTCCACTGTCCCAGGCTGCTCCAAGCCCTGTCCAGCCTGGCCTTGGACACTGCCAGGGATCCAGGGGCAGCCACAGCTGCTCTGGGCACCCTGGGCCAGGGCCTGCCCACCCTCCCAGGGAACAATTCCTTCCCAATATCCCATCTACCCCTGCCCTCTAAATTGCCTCGATTTGTGATGTTTCTTTACAGAGTGGACACTGAAGTGCTGCTCCAAACAGAACATGTCTGGATCAGTGGAAAACTTGTCCAACCCAAAGACACCATGACCATTCTGCAAACTGCCCTGAGCTCCCCGCAACTTCAAACCTCCCACCCAGTTACTCGACAAGCCCAGCTCTAAGTGGAGAATAAACAGTTCCAGAGAATCACAGGATATCCTGAGCTGGAAGAGACCTACAGGAATCGAGTCCAACTCCTCAGTTTGAAAGAAGCCAACAGGATTATACCATCCTCAAAGGCCAGGAGAGTTTTGCTGTCTAGGAGGGATTTTTGTGGGGAAAACCAAGAGTGACCATCCCTACAAAGCAACTCAGCGCTTCTGGCCCTGGAGTTTACACCCCTGAATTTAGAGCCCAGCAAATAACCTGGAATAACACCTCTGAAGTGGGGCTTGAGTACAACACCCCTTCAGGAATATCATGGGGAGGAGGTGGGAGAGGGACACGTCATTTGGTGGGAACTAAAAGAGTGGCCTTTTCCAAAAAACCCCTGAAGGTGGGAGAAGGCTGAGGGGCTGTACAGGGCATCTAAAAGTGACAGGGGAAGGTCCCAATTATCAGCAAGAGATAATTATTAATTATAACTATTAATTCCTAAGCCAGACTTGCTGCACCACTCCTGCCCGTCCATTCAGGGTCCCACACACAGCACAGGAGCTCAGGATCCACACACAAACCAGACAAAGTTGGAGCAATTTCTTGTACACTGAGCTGTCAAGCCTTCAGCTCCCAATGGGTATTTTTGGAAGCAAAATTTGTGTTTGAGTTCAAGCCCTGCAGCAGCACCTGTCTTTGGCCAGGGCAGCTGGCAGGGGGCTGGAGCACATCACCAGTTCCCAACTGGCAAATTCCTGGGAATGCAGCTGGTGAGCAGACAGGGAAGAGGTCAGAGTCCCAAAGCTGCACAGAAGCCCCACAAGAAGTCCCCAAAACAAGCCCTCCTGCCCGGGCAGGGAGCCAGCCCAGGCCAGCCCAGCCCAGCAGGGCCCTGGGAGGAGCTTCCAGGATTTCTGCAGGAAAGCTTGGGCATGGCAAAGCCAACACTGGCTGCTGCTGAACTTAGACACGTTGCTTCCCTTAACTCTCAGCCAGGAACGTTTGTCCCAAACGCCCGAACGTCCCCCTAAGGCTCCGAGCTCCCACAATCCGGAGTGGCCGTGCCGGGCCTGAAGGTGCTCCCACACCTCTGGCACGGCTCCTTCCCCCAGGCTGCAGCACCACACGTGCCAGCAGAGTGGCAAACAGGAGCAGGGACCTAATCCCAGCTAAAAATAGCATCACCTCTTACTTTAATTAAGGCAAAAAAAGCTCCCTGATCACGTTTGCCAAGCGGCTTCACACCCTCGTGGGTGCTGGAGACAGAGGCCGGGGCAAGAGCAGGGCTGGCACAATCCCGGCATCAGTGAGGCTGGAAAAGCCTCCAGGATCATCAAGTCCAACCTGAGACCAATCCCCACCTTGTCCCCAGGCCAGAGCACTGAGTGCCATGTCCAGTGCCCTGAAGATAGAGATGACCCTTGACCATCAGGGCAACTGGGACCACTGGATTTCCACGCTCAGGTGACCATGGAGGATACAGGAGCCAACGTGACCCTGGGCAGCTCGTCTGGAGGGCACTGTCCTCCCACATTCCTTCCCCTCTGGAGCAGAGAAGAAACCTGGACACTCATCCCTTCCTTTTAAGGCTGGAAAACACTGTAGCTGCCCACAGGCCTAGAAGAGATGTCAGTTCAAGGACGGACAGGAAGCCTCAGTGGCCTGAACTGGCACAATAAATGGCATTTGAAGCACATTAGCAGGAGAAACTGCAAATAAAACCAGTTTGTTCCTGGAGTGAAGTGCTCATCTACAACCCAAAACCTCAAACAGAAAAAACCCTTCTTTGCAGAATTTCTATTTGCACAGCAAGAGCAGCAAGTGGCAGAAGGGAAGGGAAATCCCTCAGACCCTCCCAGCACAAGGACGCAAGGAAAACCAACACTTTGAGCACTCCAAGCCTTGAGCCAGGCACTGGAAGAGCCAGGGCACTTCTGTGCCTCCCCAGAGGGCTGAGGGCTCGTAATTCCCATGTGTCCCAAAGCAGGAGGGCACACACGGCCTCAGGTGGGTGCTTCAGCTGCCTCTCCAAGCAGGTGTTCATTTAGGAGAACAAAATCCATCCCAGGTCACAGATGAATGAAAAGTGCCCGCTGAAGGATAAACTGCTGAGCTGGGACAATTCTCCTGGCTGCCTTATGAGCAAGTCTGGAGTTCAGCCCTGCAGCAAGGATTGGGATGGGCAGGTTCAGATGGAAACAGCTGCAGGCAGGGAGCAGAGAGACTCTGAACTCCTGTCCCTGCCTTTGAAAGACTCTGTGTGAGGGAGTAGCAGACTTTTCCAGTGATGGGGTGAGTTAAAGCTTTAAAACTGAGATTATCAACCTCAGAGAGACTTTAATCCTCAGGGAATCCTTTGCTCCACACTCTTCTAATGGCAGTTCCTGGGAGCAGCCTGGGGTAGTGGAAGGTGTCGCATGGCAGAGCTTGGAATGAAATCAGCTTTATGGTCAAAGGCTCCAAGCCCTGTACAGCCTGGCCTTGGACACTGCCAGGGATCCAGGGGCAGCCACAGCTGCTCTGGGCACCCTGGGCCAGGGCCTCCCCACCCTCCCAGGAAACAATTCCTTTCCAAGATCCCATCTATCCCTGCCCTCTGGCACTGGGAAGCCATTCCCTGTGTCCTATCCCTCCATCCCTTGTCCCCAGTCCCTCTCCAGCTCTCCTGGAGCCCCTTTAGGCCCTGAAGGGCCTCTGAGCTCTCCCTGGATCCTTCCCTTCTCCAGGTGAACCCCCCCAGCTCTCCCAGCCTGGCTCCAGAGGGGCTCCAGCCCTGGAGCAGCTCCAGGGCCTCCTCTGGACTCTCTCCAGCAGCTCCAGCTCCTTCTGCCATTGGCCCCAGGGCTGGGGCAGCTCTGCAGGTGGGGTCTCACCTGAGTGGGCACAAGGGCTTCCACTGGACCCTCACCAGCAGCTCCCAAATTGATCCCAACTCCGAACACAAACCGGGTTTGTGCATCCTGTGCCAGCAAACACTGGGGCAAGAGGAGAACTGGGCTCTGTTATCCCAGGGGATGCTCCACTGAGAACGAGCATGGACTGAGCTCAGGAAAAGCTTCTGCAAGCCACAGGGGAGAACATTTATTGCTGCTTCTTGTAAGAGGATGGAGAGCAAATTCCAATTTCCCCATACGAGAAAGGAAGAAAGGAAACAAATTGCAGGACTTGCCAGAAGAAGGAATAAGATCATTTTTAGCAAGTGATCTTGTGAAATCAATTTTGAATTCAGGATCCAGTGAAACACAAGGAACTTGTGCTCTCAGGCTCCTGCAGGGACAGCACAGCCATCAGAATATCCCATTATCAGAATATCGGTAACATGGATATTATGTCTAACATCCATGAAGCACTGCAGAACAGCTTCAGGAGAACGCACAGTTCCCAGCTGTGCTTCTGAAAGTGAAGTTTGCATGTGCCCCAAAGAGAGAAGTTCACAAGTTCAGACCCTGCCCTGAAGCTGGATCCCTGTAACGACGTCCAGGGATTCCTGGGAGCAGCAGCCACACCAGCCTGGCTCAGAGGGAACAGAAATGCTCTTCAGCAAGGATTCCTTTGGATGCTCGTACATGGAACTGCTGCAGAGCCAGGAGCAGTCAGTGTCCACATGTGGCAGCAGCTCATGCTCATTCCAAAGGTTCAGGAGCAGCTCCAGCTGCTGCCCTGGGTTTGCTCCTGGGTCCTTCCGGTTAAATCCACCTGGAGACAAAAGCACAGGGAGCCCCCTGAGCTGGCCAGGAGCCCCAAGCCTGGTGCCACCCAATTGTTTCATACACTTAAATGAAGAAAAACTAATTATTGCAATTAAAACAAAACTCATGTAAGTATGTAACACAAACGCCTGGATAATCCCAGAATCCCACAACCAGTGAGGATGGAAAAGCCCTCCAGGATCATCGAGTCCAAGCTGTGCCTGATCCCCCCCTCATGCCCAGCCCAGAGCACTGAGTGCCACATCCAGGAATTCCTTGGACACCTCCAGGGATGGGGACTCCAAACCTCCCTGGGCAGCCCCTGCCAAGGCCTGACCTCACTTTCCATGGAGAAATTCCTGCTGCTGTCCAACCTGAGCCTGTCCTGGCCCAGCCTGAGGCCATTTCCCCTTGTCCTGTCCCTGTTCCCTGGGAGAAGCTTGGACCAACCACTCTAGTAGAAGGTGTCCCTGCCCACGGTCCCTTCCAACCCAAACCATTCTGGGACGCTATTACTCCTCCCAATTTTCATCCCTCCTCAGCTCCACTGCTGCCCCCCTGCAAAGCAGAGTTTTGGAGCACCCACAGAACACAAGCAATGGGCACGATGACCCAACCCTCACATTTTCTTTGAAAGGCTGCTCAGTACCACTGGAAGCACTGTCACTGTGTCCTGCTGAGGCTGCTCCTCAGGGATGTGCCCTTGGATCACACATCCAAGAACATCCCACCTCTGCTGACAGCAGAGATGTTTTCGAGACACTGCAGGAATTGGACTGAATGCCCCAGCTGCTCTTGGTCCTCTATTTTTACTGCTCCAAACAGAAGCACAGAAGCAGAAAACCTGACAATCATAGAAAAAACAAATCTACATCTCAAGCATCCGGTTCTGGTGTGTTGAACACGTGCTGGGGAGCAGCTGCAGTTCGGGGCTGAACCCCAAAGCCACAGGAGGACGTGCAGCCAGCCCTGCTGAGTCTGGGCAGGAACACCTCACACCTACATTCCTGTATTTGTGCTCAAGAAAATCACACTCAGTGCACAGCACGTCAGCCTGTGCCACACGGGGCTTCTGCACAATTTGAATTTCCCTCTTTTTATAGCAAAACCCTCCCTGAGAGCACATGGAACAGAGGCTGATGTTCCATTTCTCCCAGACACCAAAGTGCTGCTACTGCCCAGAGATCAGGTCCTTTCACACCTCCTGCAGAGGCCATGGCAGGGGTGGGACAAGGCGATCTCCAAGGTCCCTCCCAACCCAAACCAATCTGGGGTTTTTCACCCAGGAAGCACCACTGGCTTTGGTTCTCAGACATCCTCACTTGCAAAAACCTTGCCCTGAAATGCTGAGCCAGCCTTGTGCAGGTGCAGGTCTGAGCTGCCTGGGGAGGAGACCACAACTCCTGCAGAAAGGCCTCTCAAGGCTTGTGCAGTGTTAGAGAGCAGCTCCCTCAGGTCTGCAAGAGGCCTGCAAAGCCCTCCTGCTAAAATTAAACAAACGAGCCAGAGCAGGCAAAAGCGTGGCTGAGCTCCATGGTGAAATCCAGACCCACAGCACATTTGTTGCATTAAACAAGGACAGAAATTGTTGTCTGGGAGGGTGGGGAAGGGCTGGGATGGAATTCCCAGAGAAGCTGTGGCTGCCCCTGGATCCCTGGCAGTGTCCAAGGCCAGGCTGGATGGGGCTTGGAGCACCTTGGGATAGTGGAAGGTGTCCCTGCCATGGCAGGGGTGGAATGAGATGAGATTTAAGGCTCCTTCCCACCCAAAGCATTCTGTGACTCCGTGAAATACAGAGAACGTGTTTCAGACCCTTCAGCAGTGCTGAATTCTTCTCCTGGAACATAGCAATGGTGAAGAGCTGCCCAAACTTCCAAGTGGGATCCTGCTGGGCGGGGCACTCCGGGCAGGCCTGGGGATTCCCCACCTGGCACAGCCACTGTTCCCTCGGGTTCTCCCACACCCGCCCCACCCTGCTCCGCACAGGGACACAACGTTCCAGCACTTTTCCAACTCACTGACACTCTGGGTTGGGTGGGCTCCTCTGCCAAGCCAAGAGCCAGGCCCTGGGGTAGCTTTTAAAGTAGGTGTAGTACTAATTGTAATTGTAACAGCAATTAAATGAACCCCACTTCAGCCACCACTGCACTGCCAGCCGCACAACCGGGAACTGGGCTTCACTGAGCTCCAGCCAGAGGAGTCACCTGCACACCACAGCTGCAGGGATGGCGTGTGCAGCAACTTTCAGAGCCCTTCCAGAGGTTAAAATTCCCAGCAGGAGCAAAGGAACTTGGAAATTAGTGTTTAAAATGGCAGGCCAATAATTGGATTATTGTGACTGGAAGGAGGATTTTGTAGTCTGCTGGTTTGCTCCAGCCATTAGAGGGGATTACACTTCCACCTCATCCTCCACAAATTCTGTTTCCACAGAGGAACCACGTTTAAGCCTCCATTTGTCTGTCACAGATGCCCAGGGTGAGCTTAAAGCAGCTTTGGGCTCACTGCAGGTTCTAGGACCAGAAGTGTAGGTGTCAGAGGACCAGGCTGAGCTCACACCTGCAATCTCCGGCTTTACTGGGAAGTCACAGAATCCCAGGATCCCTGAGGTTGGAAAAGCCTTCCCAGACCACGGAGTCCAAGCTGTGCCTGATCCCCACCTCATGCCCAGCCCAGAGCACTGAGTGGCACATCCAGGAATTCCTTGGACACCTCCAGGGATGGGGACTCCAAACCTCCCTGGGCAGCCCCCGCCAAGGCCTGACCTCCCTTTCCAGGAAGAAATTCCTCCTGCTGTCCAACCTGAGCCTGCCCTGGCCCAGCCTGAGGCCATTTCCCCTTGTCCTGTCCCTGTTCCCTGGGAGCAGAGCCCGACCCCCCCCAGCTGCCCCCTCCTGTCAGGAGCTGTGCAGAGCCACAAGGTTCCCCTGAGCCTCCTTTTCTCCAGGCTGAGCTCCTTTCCCAGCTCCCTCAGCCGCTCCTGGGGCTCCAGCCCCTTCCCAGCTCCGTTCCCTTCCCTGGACACCCTCCAGCCCCTCCAGGTCTCTCTTGTCAGAGGAGCCCAGAGCTGCCCCCAGCACTGGAGGTGCCCCAGCACAGAAATCCTTCAGGAAAAACATGAAAAGTGGAGGAGAGAGACATCCAAGAGCTGCAGCTGATCAGGGATCTGGGTGAGTGAGGAGTAAAGCAAAGTGCCCTTCTCCATGAACATGTGACAGAGTCTGTGCCAAGTCCTGCTCAGTCTTGTGCAGCCACGAGCCTGTTTCCCTGGAAGCAGTGCCAAGGTAATTCCCTGGCCAGCAGACACGGAGCTGCGTCACGTGCTGGGAGGACACCAGACACTGCCTCAGTCCCCACAGCTGTGGCTGCCACCCGCCCTGTCCCTGTCCTTCAGAAACCTCTGCAAAGGCATTTTACAGTTGTGACAGACCAAGCCTCACCACTGCTCCATGTCTATCCTGGAAACTTGTCCCTGGCTGCAGCCTGGGAACAGGGAAGGAGCTGTGATAATCCCCAGGGCATTAAAAACAAAACAAAGCACCACCAAAAAGCCCAACAGAGCAACAAACAATCCCCTCCAGAAAAAAAATCCAAGAAGCCTTTCCCAACTCCAGCTATCAGCTCATTCCACAAGCTGGGATTAATTCCTGAATCTTCTGCAGCACCTCCTTGTTCAACACCTCACTGAGAAGTGAAAAGCCCTTTCCCAGGTTCTCCAGGAAGAGCCTGCTGTGCTGCACTGCAGCCTTCAGACTTTTCCCACTGAGCAATCAGGAAGGAGATGGACCTGGTGCAGTGAGTCCAGAGGTGGCACCAAGGTGATCAGAGGAATGGAGCAGCTCTGCTGTGAGGAAAGGCTGGGAAAACTAGGATTGTCCAGCCTGGAGAACAGGAGCTCCGTAAGATCTAACTGTGGCGTTCCAGTACCTGAAGAGTCGACAGGAAAGCTGGAGGGACAAGGCATGGAGGGACAGGACACAGGAAATGGCTTCCCACTGCCAGAGGGCAAGGACAGATGGGATCCTGGGAAGGAATTGTTCCCTGGGAGGGCGGGGAGGCCCTGGCCCAGGGTGCCCAGAGCAGCTGTGGCTGCCCCTGGATCCCTGGCAGTGTCCAAGGCCAGGCTGGACAGGGCTTGGAGCAGCCTGGGACAGTGGAAGGTGTCCCTGCCCAGGGCAGGGGTGAGACTGGATGGGCTTTAGGGTCTCTTCCCACCCAAACCCTCCTGGCATTCCCCAGCACACACTGCAGAGCTGCCCCTCCCAAACAGGTCACTCAAACACCGTGTGTCCCTGGGTGCCCAGCCAAGGAGCATTTGCACAGCCCAGCTCCCCCACAGCCCCAGCTCCTCGGCACTGCCGGGTGCTGCAGCAGGAAACTTCCCTCAGGTCACTCCCAGGAACTTCCCATGAAAAACAAACACCAAATCTCTTCAGCCTCAGCCCATTCCAGCTCACACTTCCCTCCTCACACACAAAGCTCCACCACAGCCTGGCTGGGGCTTCCAGTCGGGAATGGGATGGCTGGTGGGGACAGGGACAGGTCCCTGTGGCACCACCATGGATCCACCGCGGCAGAGCAGGGACACGCATGGAGCATTGGGCTGTGCTCCCCCTCTGCTTCGGGAAGAGATCCCAAGGGCTGTGCTAAACACAGGGGGAGGAAAAGCAACAACTCTGGCACCTGCGGAGTCAGAACAACCCCCAGAGCTTCTCTGCTGCACAGCCCGGGTCCTGTCAGCAATGGAACACCTGAGCTCTGTGAGCATCCCCTGGATACAACAGCGGTGACCATGGAATCATGGAAAGGTTTGGGTGGGAAGGGACCTTAAAGCTCGTCCCATTCCACCCCCTGCCATGGGCAGGGACACCTCCCACTGTCCCAGGCTGCTCCAAACCCTGTCCAGCCTGGCCTTGGACACTGCCAGGGATCCAGGGGCAGCCACAGCTTCTCTGGGCACCCTGGGCCAGGGCCTCCCCACCCTCCCAGGGAACGATTCCTTTCCAAGATCCCATCTATCGCTGCCCTCTGGCAGTGGGAAGCCATTTCCTGTATCCTGTCCCTCCATCCCTTGTCCCCAGTCCCTCTCCAGCTCTCCTGGAGCCCCTTTAGGCCCTGGAAGGGGCTCTGAGTTCTCCCCGGAGCCTTTTCTTCTCCAGGTGAACTCTCCCAGCCTGGCTCCAGAGGGGCTCCAGCCCTGGAGCAGCTCCAGGGCCTCCTCTGGACTCTCTCCAGCAGCTCCAGCTCCTTCTGCTCTTGGCCCCAGGGCTGGGGCAGCTCTGCAGGTGGGGTCTCACCTGAGCAGGGCACAGGGGCAGAATCCCCCCTTTCCTGCTGCCCACGCTGTGGGTGTGGGATGCAGCAGGATAACACATCCCAGACTAGACTAAGGCCAGTCCTAGCCAGGATTTGCTCTCCCTGCCAGCACAGGCAGCAGTTCCAGATCTCCGATAACCCTGGCCTGCCACAGCCACAACTCTGAGCTCGGGCAGCTCCTGGCATCCCCTTGGCTATCCACACGCAATCCCTGGCCCAGCCCTGGATGCAGGATCACAGCCTGAGCCTGGCACCAGCTCCAGGTGCAGCTCAAGCAGTGGCACAGGCCAGAGGCAGCCTGAACACAGGCACCAGAAATCTGTGTCCTGTTCAGCCCCTGTGCTCCCAGCACCAGCAGCTTCTCCCCTCCTGTAGGTGAGTTTTGTCCCTGTCCCCAGTGCAGGCAGCAGTTCCAGCTCCGCAGCTGCACAGGCAGCGAGTGAGGCAGGAAATGAGAAAAGGTTGTTTATCAACAGTAACTTCCTGCCCTCACAAGGACCCTTCCCTCACCTCCCCCTGCTCTGCTGCCCCTCTCAACAGCCCCACACATCTACAAACCAGCACAGCTGGAGTCCCACGGAACTCCCTCATCCCTGCAGTCCCCCGCCAGGTACTGCCAGCAAACAGCAAGGCCTCACTTCCATGTCTCACCTCTGAGCTGCTCCGACGGATTAAGTTAATTCAAGAATAAATTACCTTGATGGTCTCCCCTCCTTGCATTCCCAGGACCTCCCCAGAACTAGAGGACACCTAATCCCAAACTTCTGGCTAGGAAAACTAAATGGGAACAAGAACAGATCAGCACCAGGAGTCAATTATCAAAAGCAATGGTTTTTGCTGGTGTAGCTGCCTCAACCACCTGTAAGCACCAAGGGAGAGGTGACAGAGAAAGAGAGAAGGCAGAGGGGGGGACAGACCTGCCCAGAAAATGCAGCTGGGATGACCTGAGGTTGCTGTGCAGGGAGCTGGGGAGTTTCCCAGGACATGTCTGCCTGGAGAGTCAGTCCTATGAGGAGCGGCTGAGGGAGCTGGGAAAGGAGCTCAGCCTGGAGAAAAGGAGGCTCAGGGGAACCTTGTGGCTCTGCACAGCTCCTGACAGGAGGGGGCAGCCAGGGGGTGTCGGGCTCTACTCCCAGGGAACAGGGACAGGACAAGGGGAAATGGCCTCAGGCTGGGCCAGGGCAGGCTCAGGTTGGACACCAGCAGGAATTTCTTCCTGGAAAGGGAGGTCAGGCCTTGGCAGGGGCTGCCCAGGGAGGTTTGGAGTCCCCATCCCTGGAGATGTCCCAGGCAGGCCCGGATGGTCTGGGAGGGCTTTTCCAGGCTGGATGACTCTGATCTCATGACAAGCATGTTCTCCAGGCACCTGGAGAACACAGAGCCCCAGGACTGTCTTCTGCAGCCCAGCGACTCTTGGGGTCACCCCAGAGCCAGCTCAGAGCTCAGTGAGGGCAGCTCCCGCACAGAGGGGACACCTGGAAACAGAACAGGAGATTCCCAAGCTTGGGGATAGTTTTACGTAACCTTCCAAAAGCAGAAGCACAAGGCACCTGAGAGCTGCTATGTTCCTTAATATGGTTTTACACTTTTCCCTACAAACCCCACGGAGCAGCCGAGAGTCAACCCCAGCATACAACCTGGGACAAGAACCACACCACGATTTCGACCCCAAAACACAGGGAAACTTAGGGAAGATTGGAGCTGGAGTTTGATCAGAGTCCTTCAGTGCTCCAGCTGAACACACAGATAGAAATATTTGCCAAAGCTGGGGTTTTGGCAGGGATTTAGTCATCCTTTCCTCCTTTTGTCTGCTTGTGCCCTGGCTCTGCGCAATGTGCAACCTTCAGTTGTGAGAGGTTTCAGTGCAGCTTTGCTAAATACGTAGTTTAGCCCTTAAGTGGATTCTGGAAGGGATCAATGGATGGACAGCAGTGCACAGAGGCTGGAAAAGAGCTGGTCCCACTTCTACCCTCCACGGGAGACCTTTCTACTGTTCTTTCAACAAAAACTGTTAAAAATTATACACAAAACCATATGCAGAGCAACACCAAAGTGCTTGCCTGTGAGTTAGTAAATTATTTCTTAGAAGCTCTAACTGCATTGCCTCTCCTGAACGCAGCGGCTATTCTGATGCCTTTCAAGCTGTAAACACAAGGTCCAAATGAATTTATTTATTAAAACATCCCTTGCAAGTCTCAGCCGCAGGTTTCTATTTACATTTGCTTCCCAGCCAGACTTTTCAAGTCTTGTTTGAACAGATCCCTCTTCCAGGAGGGTTCTCAGGAGCCCAGCTCCTCCCCCTCTCCGTGAGGGGGATTTATCCCGATCCGGGAAGCGTGAGCCGAGCTTTCACAATTCAGTTTTACAGCCCAGCTCCCGCAGGTCGCACTTGTGGAGTTTCCTCTCTCATTCCTGTCCCACTTCTGAGCTTCCCTTTTCTTCACCCTCTGCGCCCGCCCCACACAGGGACTGCACGGAGGCCAGCCTGACGACAGGACAGCAACAAACCCTGTCACACTGGGAAACCGGGTGATAAAAATTCACCTTTTAGGATGTGCAGCTCTGCCTGACCCGGGGCAAGTAAGCAGCTCCCACTTCAACGAGTTCAGCTGCACGGAAGGCACAGACACATTGCAAACACTGAAAACCCTCAGTGCCTGTCACTTGTTCGCGGACGTGACTTACACCCTCGTTCACCACCACAAATCCAAGCGACAATCCCTCCCCCACGTCGCTTCCCAGGGAAATTCCTGCCGGGAAGCATTAAGCAACTGGAGAACAGGTCAAGATAACCCCCTGCCTGTGCAGGCGCGGGCGGCGGAGCGGAGCGGCGGCAGGGCCAGGCGGGCCCCGCGGCAGCTCCCGTCCCCCCGCGCGCG
>VZRN01004856.1:210515-226611 GCA_013397935.1 Dasyornis broadbenti
CGGGCAGCGCCGAGCGCGGCGGCCCCTGCGCCCGCCGCCACCGCCATGTTGGCTCCGGCTGCGCACGGGCCGCGGTCATGTGACCCCGCCCGCCGGCCCCGCCCACAGCACGGGGGCGGAGCCTGGGGAGCCACGCCCATCGCCCCCCGGCCGCGTTCCCGCCTCTCTGACGGCCAAACAAAGATGGTGGTGGCGCCTGAGGGCGAGCAAAGATGGCGGCGGGAGTTCTTCGGGGCGGCGGTCTCGTCCCACCATGGCGGCGATGTGTCCCCCTTGCAACAGCAGCCTGGTTGCCACCGCAACAGCTCCCCTCGTCCGCCGCCGCCAAGTGCCACTGGCAGCCTCCGCTCCCTCCTCGGCAGTCGCCGGCGGTTCCGGCAGCCCGCCGTGCGCGCCGTGCCGGAGGGGGAAAGATGGCGGCGGCTCTCTCACAGCCACAGCCGCCCCCTCAAAGCTCGGTGCCCACCACCTCCGTAGTGACACCGATAGTGACGTCTCAAGAGCCAGAAATAGCGAACAGTTGGCCCAGGGAGTCATGGAGAACGGACAGAGGGTTGTGAAACAGGGTCTTCCGTATGGCTTAAACAGCCTCAAAGGAGGGAGCCCGAGTTCCCTCAAAGGGCCACTCGGGCTTTTATCGCGTAGTCGGGAGTGTCGGCTCCTGGTGTGTGACCTGCCGTGTCTCTTGTCACCTGGCTGGGGCCACACACTGTAACTGTAAGCATGGATGTAACTATTGTTTACAAGCTGTGGCCCAGAGCAGCAGACACGTCTTGCTTAGTAAGAAATCCCATGGTGAACTTTGTTTAAAATGGAACTGGGGCACCTCCCCAGAGGACACCAGAGCCCCCCAGAAGAACCCAGGCAGGCACAGAAACAAGTGTTGCACGAGATTGCTAAATAAATATGCATTAGGGAGGTGGCAGTCCTGCATTACATAGGTTGGTTTATGAAAACATTACTGTATAAATGTTGCAATTTTCACTCCTTGGTGTGGGTTTGTGGAAACCTCCACGTTGCACCCTGTGTAGAACAAGCAATGCCTCATTTCTAAACCAGACCCTGTGTCTGTGTTCAGAGAGCTCCTCAAATCAGCACCACCACCACTGTCCCCCCCTGCCCTGTCCCAAAGGACCCTCACAGCAGCCTTGCACAGCCCCTGCCCCAGATTCCCCCTGTTCCCCCCAAACTGGGATAGTGCTGGGACAGCTGTAGTAATGTCACTGCTTCCTTTTCCATCAGGGACGAGCTGATCCCCTCACAATGAACTGGGCTTCACTTCCTCTTAGGCAGCTTCAGGAGATAAAATTAGATCAGAGGAGCGTGACCCCAGCGAGCCACTGGCGCCCAAGCCATGGCTCCAAAATATCCCAAATAAGCTGCAATTACTGCTTCAGTCATTGCACTTTCTGCCACACTGAGAGCTACAAAAAAGATGAATTTAGAGAGGATTGAGGGATTTTTTTTAAATCATGGCATCACAGACTGGTTTGGGTGGGAAAGGACCTTAAGGATCACCCAGTCCCACCCCCTGCCATGGGCAGGGCCACCTTCCACTATCCCAGGGTACTCCAAGCATAGCCTGTTCCAGATTCAGCTCAGAATCTCCTCATGCTCCCTGACAGTTGTGTTATTAAAGCTGATATTTAATATATAATAAATCAGGTATTTAATATCTGATCAGTTCTGTAATTCCAGGTTTCTCTGACTGATTCTGGCCTTAGGGATTGCTGAACTGCTTTGTTTGGAAAGCTGAGGGCTGAGTGGTGACACAACCCGGGGCACAGGAAGAGTGAAATGCAGAGAGAGGAAGCAAAGAAAATACACAGAAGACCACAATCCCAGGACACAGTTGGAGAACACTGGAAGGTGGCACTTGGTACCAAAGGAGGTACCTCTGACAGGTCAGTGCTGTGTGGATAAGCCACACATAAATAAATGACAATCAATTAAACAATGTGAAACAACAGCTAATGACAGTGAATGAAAAAAGGGAAATTCCTTGAGTTTTGCCAATGACAACCCAAGGACATCTGCTCCCTCCAAGGGGATTTATCTTCCCTTCTATGTGGGGTGGTACAACATCCCATGGTTTTGTCTATTCCCAGTGTCAAGAATCTTCACAAAAGTCGTAGAATTGCCTGTGACCTAATTAGGAATCAGGGATTGATGATTCCCATTGGGAAAGGCAACAGATGAACACAGTGCCCTCTCTGCAGTGACCTCAGATGTGTTGGGAGTCACCCTCAGTGTGAACACGCTGTGCTCTGGGGCAGTGTACAATAATCCCAATTTCTTCCCTCAAATACATCTTTCCAACCATTATTCTGGATTCACCCTGGGATTTTGCTGCTGCAGACGTTGTTCTGTGTTTGTTTGAATTCATGACTCAAACTCAGTGCACTTAGGGATGGGAATAACCAAACACCCAAATGATGGGGAAAGGCTCAGGGGAGGAGCACAGGGGGATGGGAGAAGGGTCAGGGAAGGAAGGAAGAAGCAACTGCACCCAAACGTGATTCCAGCAAGGGCAGCTGGAGCAGGGTGTGGGATGGGATGGCTCCAGTGAGCTCCCACCACCCACACTGACAGTGGGGTCCAGCCCTCAGGTGTGAGACATTCCCAGAGCTGGTGATCTCACCTGTCCCAGGAAGTGCATCAGCCCCTGCAGCGCCGGGAGCGGGTCTGGCCTTTCCCTCCTGCCAGGAGATGTCAGCCGTGATAACAATGAGATCACCCTGCTCCATGGCCACAAAAGGATGCAGCTCCACTTCCTTTTCCCTGTGAAGTGATGCACTGAGCCCCAGGTGGGGATTTCTGCAGTTGGATGCCAGCGGATGGGTCATTCCCTGCAGCTGGATTTTGGGATCTTTCTGCTGGAGCTGGAATTTTCCTTTCCCGCTCGCTGTGCACAGGGAGAGCGAGGGCAGCCTTCAGGGCCAGGCTCCATGGGTTTCCCAGGGGAAGGGGAAGTCCATGCGCTGCTTTTTCCACACAGGGAGCAGTGTGACCAATCCCTTGGGGCTGGGATGGGCTGGGATCACCGGAGCTGCCGGGCAGCTCAGCTCAGCTCAGCTCAGCTCAGCTCAGCTCAGCTCAGCTCAGTTCAGTTCATCACTCCCGGCTCAGCTCCCTCTCCCGACAGCTCACAGCAGGGTGCCACATGCTTTTCCAAGCAGAAAACATTCCAGTAGACATCTAACAAGAGGGGCTGGAATTAGATAGTAAATAATTTAGATATTGGGAGGAAATTCTTTCCTGTGAGGGCGGGGAGGCCTTGGCCCAGGGTGCCCAGAGAAGCTGTGGCTGCTGCTGGTCTGTGGAAGTGTCCAAGGCCAGGCTGGATGGGGCTTGGAGCAGCCTGGGACAGTGGAAGGTGTCCCTACTTATGGTAGGGGGTGGCAGTGGATGAGCTTTAAGATCCCTTCCCATCCAAACCATTCCATGGTTCTATGACTCTGTGATTCCCTGAGAAATATCCACCCCAGAGGCCTCCATTCAATTTATCCCACCCAACACTTCAAAGCCCTGCTGGGTCTGGAGCCCTCAGAGACCTTCACCAGCCCCCAGCAGCCCTGGGAGGGCTGTACCTGGGAGAGACATTTCTCTCTTTTTCCCATGCTTACCAGTTTGCTCTTCCTTCAAAGGTTTCCCCTCATTCCACACAGAATTCCTGGCGGCGTGTGAGCCTCATTTCCCAGTGGAGCTGTCAGGCTGTGCCTCTGCACTGTCTCACCTTTCATTGAACCACTGCCGGGTCTGGCACCACTGCCGAGCTGCAGGGGATGATCAGATCTCTAGGACTGACTCTTCTGCTGCTGCTGCTGTCATTTGGGAAAATATTCCAAATAAAATTCAACCTCAATTTTCATCCAAGGTTTAGTCTGAATCTCAACTTGGCAGAGCACTGACTGCTCTTTTCATAGAATCACAGAATCCTGGAATGGTTTGGGTGGGAAGAGATCTTAAAGCCCATCCATTCCCACCCTTGCCATGGGCAGGGACACTTTCCGCTATCCCAGGTTGCTCCAAGCCCCATCCAGCCTGGCCTTGGACACTGCCAGGGATCCAGGGGCAGCCACGTCAGTGACAAGACTCCCTTGCTGGCAGCCATTAAAGACTGAGGTACAGCCTGGAGGAAAAGTCACTGAGAAAAATGTAGGGACAGAAGAGCCATTGGGGTAGAATAGAGAGGAATTCTTGGGTCCTTGTGCAGCCACAGTAGTACAGGGGGAAGCCCACAGGGTGTCATCAGAGTGTCAGGGAACAGCAAAAAAACCCCAAAATAACCCCCAAACCCTCTCTGCTCCAAAGACTTCCCACACAGCCTCTCTCTAGGGAAGTGCACACAGAACATTCCTGGTGGCTGTGGTCCCCTTCGTGCTTTGAAATCTACTCAGGAGTGAAAACATTTGGCTGTTTGGGAATTCTTTATAACCAATAAATCCCAAAGCACTTTGCAAAGATGATAATAAGCTTTAGCAACAGGAATCATGGAATCATGGAATATCCTGAGCTGGAAGGGACTCACTGGGATCATCCAGTGCAACTCCTGGCCCTGTACCCCAACAATCCCACCCTGTGCATCCCTGGGAGCAGTGTCCAAACGCTCCTGGAGCTCTGGCAGCCTTGGGAATGTGCCCATTCCCTGGGAAGCTGTTCCAGTGCCCCAGCACCCTCTGGGGGAAGAACCTTTTCCTGAGATCCCCCTGAACCAAGCCTCATTCAAGCTGGCCTTGGACACTTCCAGGCACAGCTCCCCTGGGCAACCTAAGGTATCAATTTTAGATTTATGACAGAAAAAGTACTGTGAATTGTACTAAGAAACCGAATTTGTTATAGTGAATTTATCCTAAATTTTCTACATTTCAGTAAAAAATTATAATCTTTTCTGAACTGTCTGTGGATGGAACATAACCCTTCAAATCATATTCCGATAACCTGGTTCAATATTCTCATAAAAACTGTGGCGTTCTGTGCAATCCTGTAGGAGTACAAGGTGGGGCTCTTCCAGGGAAACAAAGAGATCTTGGATCTGAGGTGAGATTCCCCTCCCTGCTGCATCCAGGGAATGTCCCCAGCATTGGAACCACAGCAGATGCTTGGGAGACGCTGACACGGCCCAAGGAAGGAGCAAACACCTCAAACGAAGCCAGGCGGGGCTGCAGGCCCGGCTTCCCCTGGGTGTTCCCTGCCTTGCAAATGTGATGAACTTGGGCCATCGATATTGATGGCTGGGGAGCCGAGGCCATCCAGGCACGCTCCTGCCTCCTGCCAGGGGCTGCGGGAGGGACAGCAGGGACACAGGCAGGAAACACTCCTGGCCATTAGCCTGCTCCAGCAGCTGAGCTCTGCTGGGCTGGGAGAGCCCAGTGGCCCCACCGGGAACCAGATATCGCAGAATTTGCAAGGAAAGAGGATTGGTGGTGACTGGAGCATTTTTACCTGCCTGAGCTCACCCTCTATTCCCACGGGATGTATCATGAGCTTTGCCAAAGCCGGTGTTTCAGGATGGTTTTGGCACCTACAGCTGGTGTGGAAAAATCCTTTCCCGCCTTTCCATGCCTGATCTCTGGAGTCCTTTGGCTGCACAAAGCTCCCGACTGTGGCTGTGCTTCCGATCTGTCACTGTCCCTCAGGGGCCTTGTGCTCACAGGCTGTAATTTCAAATCACAGACTCATGGAAAGCAGGATTGGGAGGGATGTTCAGGAGTTATCCCACCATCCTGTGCCCTCCGGTGCCATTAATGGGCCTTGGTGCCATCAGTCCCTTCTGCTCTTAAACCCCCACCCTGGAACAGCCCTGAGTCCTACAGGGGTGAGCTCCTCCCGTGCTGGCCCTGGGGAATCACCATGGGTGTCTCAAATTCTCCTCTAAATACCCCCTGCTGTGTTTCCAGAGCAGGAGTTCTTGTCCTCTCTTCTCATGGTAGCAGCAACGGGACAATCCCTTTCTCTTGCAGCAGCCTTTCCAGTATGGGCAGACCATGGCTCCTGCTCTCCAGTGTTCCCAGGTGGAAATCACCATTTCTTTCACGTTTTCACATCATTCCTGTTGATTTTTGCAAAACCATTGCAAATGGTCCCATTCCTGGTTGGAAAGCAGGTGGCCAGCAGGGCTGATCCATGGGAGTGCTGGGCTGAAGGAGAACAAATCCCATTTCTTTCTCTGTCTCCCTGTGACCTGTTTCTCTTGGAAAACTCCCATTGTTAACTCCACTTGAGCTTCTCCTCAGGGAGGGTGTCAGAGTTTCACCCAAATCTCTAATTCTATCCCAGGCTGTGCCCCTCCACACCTGTGGAGTCTTGTATTCCAGCAGAGCATGAAGCTGCTCTGGTGGAATTTGCTTTGGGCCAGCCCATGGTGGTTGTTACCTGCACATGTTCCCCTGCCAGGACCGACAGATGGATTTTGTTGATCCATTCAGTCCTTCCGGGAGCTGAAGTTAAACTGAGCAGAGAACCCCCCAAGTTCCCCTTTCCCCATTTTAAAAGATATTCCTTGTGTTTATCCTGTTCCTGATTGGACACTTGGCCTCTTCTCTGTGAGATCTCAAACCCCTCACTTGCAGCTCTGAGGCCACTTTACCAAATTCCCTCTGTTTGAGTTAAATCCAATCTGGCTGATTTGGGGACATCCAGTGCCTATGAGAGACCTTTAATCTTTCCTTTCTTATTTCAGCCTCAGTCCCTTTTCAGTGGCATTTATTGTAACTCACCTGATCACAAGTGACCTTTTCAGGAAGATTGAAAAAAACAAATCTCTGCGTGCCTGGAATCACGGAGTCGTTTGGGTTGGAAAAGCCCTGGGAGACCGCAGAGTCCAAGGATCCTCCCAACACTTGCAAGGCCACCAATGTCCCCAAGTGCCACATGCACATGGCTTTTAAATCCCTCTGCTGTGGACAACCTCAGAGCTGGGAATTAAACTGCCACAGGGCAGGGATAGATGGGATATTTGGGAAGGAAATCCTGGCTATAGTGGTGGTGAGGCCCTGGCCCAGGGTGCCCAGAGAAGCTGTGGCTGCCCCTGGATCCCTGGCAGTGCCCAAGGCCAGGTTGGACACTGGGGCTTGGAGCAGCCTGGGACAGTGGAAGGTGTCCCTGCCCATGGCAGGGGTGGGACTGGGTGGGCTTTAAGTTCCCTCCCAACCCATTCCATGCCTTAGCAGTGTTTTTTGTTAGAGCTGCTTTAACACCTAAGCCAAGGTGAAATTCCCCATTTCCAATGGCAAGGGAAAAATGCAGCAGCCCTTGGGGGATGACCAGGCCCTTCCCTACTCCAAACTGCTGCTCCTGAGGCAGTGAGGCCACGCACGCTCCTGTTCCAGCAACAGCTTGGATTCATCTGGATGTTCACGGTCCTTCCTTGCTCGCCCCGTGGGGTGTAAATGTCCCTGTTTAATTTTATTTCTGCTGTTACCCCCAGGCTCTTCCCTCCTCCCTGTGCAAGAACTGCCCTCTCCACACTGGGACCTGGGGGGCTCCTGGCCAGCTCCCCCTTTTCCATGCCCCCCTTTTCCATCCCCCGTGCTGCGCCCAGCACAGTTGTGTTTGTGGGATGCCCCAGACTGTGCCGGGGCCCTTCCCGGTGTCCTTGTCCCTGCGCTGGCATTGGCTGGGTTTGTACAAACGCTCTGTCTCACAGGGAACACAAACTCGCACAGAAATCCCAGTGGGCACCGAGCCGTGCCCTCACCCCAAATGCTCCCCCCAGGCAGGGATGCTGCGCTGCGGTGCTGCCCGACTCCGGGGCTGGGCTAAGGAGGCTGCAGAGGCCCTGGCAGTGATTGATGCTCATTCCTTTATTGTGTCCTTGCCATCCTGGAGGGCGCTGGCGCTCCCTGGGCGCTCCCAGCACGGGGTCGAAGCTACATTACAGCACAGTGAGGAGTGTCCATCCCACCAGGAACGGCCTCTCTCCAGACACTATGTATAATATATATATATTTATAATATGTCCTGTATATTCCTATGTATAGAGTGACAAGGATGGGCCACCAGACAGTAAACTTTTGATTTCTAAATAAATCACCAGAGCAACAGGCACGAAAATTTGGTCCTAATTGAGGCCCTCACCTTGTCCATGAACCCAGAACAGACCCACACCCCCCTCCCCCGCAGAAAAACTGCCAAACCTGAAACCCAAAAGAACAGTTCAACAACAACAAAAGGGAGCCCCAGCCCAGCCCTGTCCCCGAGGAACAGCCCCGGTGGGACACACGGACACCGAACGCCACAGACACATCCCGGGGACCAGGGACACCCCGAGTGCTCCCAGCCCTCCCAGTCTGTGCTGGGAAATGGCAGCGCTGGAAATGGAGGGAGGACCTGGGAGGCTCCCAGAGGCCCAGGCACAAGCAGCACTTGGATGCTGGAAGTGCCTCATCCCATCCCCTGCGCTGGGGCTCCCACACTCGTCCTGTGCTCTGCTGGAAGCACTTCCAGAGGATCCCACCGTGACCACAGTCCTGCTGGAGCTGGGCCTGGGCCACGGCACAGAGAGAACCAATGGTGGGAGAGTGGCCTGGGGCACAGCCTCCCTTCCTGGGGCACAGCCACCCTTCCCTGGATATTCCATGGCCCAGGGCAACCCCTGGGGTAAGGACACCCTCAGCTCCTGAGTTGTTTCCCACACCCTGGGTGAGAGTGGAAGCAAGAGAAGGTCACTGGTTCATCCATCACTTTGGGGCTCCACGAGCTGCTGATCCACTGAAGGGGAACTGGGACCATTAGAAAACAAGGAAGGGAAGAAAATCTATTCCTGCAGGTTCCCCAGGCTTCTTCCCACTCTGAGGTTGTGCTTCCTGACCCCAACTCCCAGATGTTTACCTGGAAATTAAATAAAGAACCAGCTCTCCCAACCACTGTGTTTCATAGAATCAGGGAGTCAATGACTGGTTTTGGCTGGAAGGGACTTTAAAGCTCATCCAGCTCCATCCCCTGCCATGGGCAGGGACACCTTCCACTATCCCAGGCTGCTCTAAGCCCTGTCCAACATGGCCTTGGCTGGCCTGGGACGGGATGGTTCCACAGGGCCAGCCCGCTCTGGGGGATGCCCTCAGACACCCCTGGCTACTGGCGGTACCTGTGGACAGACCTCACCCTACGCCATGGAAGGGACCCATCTGCCACTCCTCAAACACCTTCCCCCTGTCCCTCCTCCCCGGGCTGAGCACAGCCCAGACCTGGCTGCTTCCAGAAGAAAGGAGCTCAGTCCTGGGAGCAGCCTCCAGCTTCCCAAGGTGCCTCCGAGCCAGGTGCCAGGCAGGGGGAGAAGGGGACAAATGTTTTGGAGGGGCAGAGGGTGTGATGGGGCACAGATGGCAAAGGGAAGGTGGGGGCAGAGGGCAATGCTCAAGAGCTCGAAGCAGGACCATGTTGGAGGGAACATGGAGAAGATCCCCTATGGCAGTGCAGGGATGTGTCAGGGGACAGGTGGGAAGGACAGGGGATGGCCCAGCACAGCCACGTGTGGATGGGACATGGCTGCTGGGGGATCTGCCTGGCTTGGAGCTTGGCACAGCTCCTGGTCTCCTCTGGATGTTCCCGCTCTGTGCCTGTGCCTTGCTCTCCCCCACCCCTGTCCTGAGTGCAGGAGCCGGTGAGGAGAGCAGGGATCAGACCAACAGCAAAGAACAGCCTGCCCAGAACGGTCCTGGAGTCTCCTTCCCTGGGGAAATTCCAAACCCATCTGGACACAACCCTGAGTAACACACTCCAGGGGACTGGATGAGCTCCAGGGGTCCCTTCCAACCTCATCCATTCTGCGAAGGAATTCTCATTGTTGCCAGAGGACATTCCCTACCTGCAATCCCCTCTGACCTGCCCTCCTGGGAGCTGCCCTCCCTGTCCAGCCCTTTGCTGACCCATCTCCCTCCAGGAGAGCCAGGGGTCGCTCCCTCATATCCATGAGGATCTCATTGAACACACGGATGTCCCCACCTCCACCATCCCAGGGACACCACAGCTGCTGGCCTGGCACTGCCAGGACAGGACTTCACCAGCTTCCCTCCGTCCGAAAGCCACATCCCGCAGGAACACCAAGCGCTGTCGCAGAGCCTGAGGCTGCTGGGACAGGATTCAATCCCCAGAGTCCTCGTGACTTCTCCCTCTTACCCATCACTGTTTCACATCCAATCCTCCACAACCCATCAGGAAGTCTGTCCCAAGCAGGAGGTGACAGAGGTGACCTCTGTGTGCCATTGCCCAGCCCGGGGGACAGCAATGCCATCACTGCCCTGGGCGTCACCTCCTTGTCCCACATTTCTCCGCTGCCTTTGGCTGCAGGATGGAGCCTCTCTCAGCCCGGAGTTCTGCAGGCAGTGCTGCTCCCAGGCTGTGTGCCTTTGGAGGTGAGGTGGAAGGGGATGGAGAACTCCACCTCTTGCTGTTGTCAGGATTTGCACACCCACGGCCAGGGATGGGAGCGTGCTGGGTGTCAGGAATCTCGGCAGGGGCTCTCTCCAAGTGCCTCCAGAGCATGGCACAGGCGGACAAAGCCCTTGGCTTTGGTGACTTGGTCTGGTGACTCTGCAAGCCCTGTGGATGGAGCTGGTGCTCCTGGAGTGACAGCCATTCCCAAAGTCGGTGAGGTGTCCCTGCTGCCACCAGTGTTGATGCAGGCTGGGGAGTCCCGCTGGGGGACTCTGACAAGATGCTGCCACCACAAAGTTCCCAAATCCACACAGAAATCTCCAAATTCCCTGGGATTCAGCAAAGCAAAGCCAGCACCAGGAGCCAGGGTGGCGTCAGCTTCCACCAAAGCCCCCGGAGAGGGGCCCGTGCCCCTCCTGCCTGGATGGAGCGGTGTCCCAGTGGTGTCCCCGTGCCCAGCCCTGTGCCAGAGTGGTGTGGAGAAGGCTGGGAGCTGGGCAAACCCGGGGCGGTCAGCACGGTGCCCACTGCCGGCCTGGATGTCCATCAGTCCAAGCGCAAATCCTGCCTCTGTGCATCACCCACTCCATAAATAAATAGGATAAATAAATAAAGTGACAGATCCAGGTTGGGGGGTTGGAGGGAGGGAGGGAGGGAGGGAAGGAGGGGCAGCTGCCCTGGCCCAGGGCCGTTCGTGTCTCGCACAAACACACACAAAGTAGCTGAGGACAAGGATGAGCTGGGGCCGCTGGGCCGGGCCCCCCTCGGCCCTCGGGGGCTCAGTCCGGGACGAGGCGTCCAGGCCATCACTCCTGGGCCGGCATCGGGGCAGCGCACGGGGAGCCGGAGGCGAGGGACACGTGGGTGGTGGAGGATGGCAGCGACCGCGGCGTCTGGCACCTGGGGACACAGAGACACTCTGGGTTCTGCTGCCCTGCCCTGGCCTCCTGTCCTCCCCAAAATCCAGCTCCTTTCCCGGTCATTTGCTGTGCAGGCAGCACCAAAGGGCACCCCTTGCTGGGTGGGAGGATGTGTCTGGGAGATAGGGATATCATGGAATCTTGGAATGGTTTGGGTTGGAGAGATTTTGCAACTCATCCAGTGCCACCCATTGCTTTTGGCAGGGACACCTTCCACTGTCCCAGGGCACTCCAAGCCCCAGTGTCCAGCCTCGCCTTGGACACTGCCTGGGATCCAGGGGCAGCCACAGCTTCTCTGAGCACCTGGGCCAGGGCCTCCCCACCCTCCCAGGGAACAATTCCGTCCCAAGATCCCATCATCCCTGCCCTCTGGCAGTGGGAAGCCATTCCCTGTGTCCTTGTCCCCAGTCCCTCTCCAGCTCTCCTGGAGCCCCTTTAGGCCCTGGAATGGGCTCTGAGCTCTCCCTGGATCCTTCTCTTCTCCAAGTGAACACCCCCAGCTCTCCCAGCCCAGCTCCAGAGCAGAAGGGCTCCAGCCCTCAGAGCATCTCCATGGCCTCCTCTGGCCTGGCTCCAGCAGCTCCATGTCCCTCCTGCACACAACTCCACGCGATGCTGTTCAATAGCACAACATCAGCAGCACTGCAAACTCTGACCACACCCAGCAACTCCAGGGCAGGGTCAGCCCTGAAGGAACGGGGCCTTTCCAGCTCGGCTGCGACTCCTCCGCCTGCCCCAAGCCCCGCCTTGGCCCCCACAGAATGTCCAGGCCGTGCTGCAGCCCCGCCGTGTCTCAGCCCGTTGTCACTCACCAGGAGCGGGACTTGCGCACACGGGAGGCCGCCGGCCGCTCCAGGAGACTGTCCAGGTGCATCAGCCTCTCCAGGTGCAGCGCCCGCGGGTCCTGCTCGGCCGGGTCCCTGCTCCGCTCGAACTCGAAGATGGCTGGGGGGGACAGGTCCAGCTCCAGGAACATGATGTTCTCAGCCTGGGCAGGGCACAGGGACAGCCAACATGGAGTCACCGCTGGGAAGACACAGCTCTGGCAACCCACGCTGCTGGGGGAGCTGCTGGCACAGGGAGAGCTCCAACGGGGCTGTGGGCTCAAGGCTCTGCTCTGGCTCTCCTGGCCTTTCCCAGGGCTGTGCAGCCCAATGCCAGGAGCTGCCAGAGCCAGGGAGCCAGCAGCTCCAGGACTGGGGCTGGGAGGATAAAGCTGGGAGCTTGAATTGATGTATCCTGGATCCTCGTGAGCTTGTTTACTCCATCTTCTCTCTCAGTGTTATGCATCGATCCATCCATCCATCCATCCATCCATCCATCCATCCATCCATCCATCCATCCATCCATCCATCCCCTATCCACCTTCATTCATCCACTTCTAGCTATGCATTCACCTCCATCCATCCACCACCCACCCATTCATACACCTCCATCCACACATCCAATGGCCACATCCATCCATCCATCCATCCATCCATCCATCCATCCATCCATCCATCCATCCATCCATCCATCCATCCATCCATCCATCCCATTCATCCAACGGCTTCCCACCCCTGGCACACAGCAGTGTCCCCTCACGTACCCGGAAGCGGGGGTGGGATCTCCTGGCCATGGCCACCCTGGCATATTGGCTGATGGGCCTCTTGTAGCCCACAGCAGAGGTTGGGCGCCTCTTCATCTGGGAGCTGTTCCTGGAGCACACGGAGGGGGAATATGAACCGACAGAGCCACGTCCGAGCGGGACCGAGGGAGCTGGATCGGTGAGAGAAGGGTAGCCCTTCCCATGGGGCTGGGCTTGGAGGGGATTCCCACCCGTGGGCACCTGCAAGAGTCCCTGGTCCCCCCAGCCCCAGGGCCATTGGTGCCTGTGGATTGTCAGCACTGCGGTGGGGACAGGGACTGTACCCTGGGGACAGGGACGTACCCTCCAGTGGGAACCAGTGGCTGGAATTTCCACTGGTCCTCGTCACCGTCAAAGTACAGGCGGTTCATGATCTTGTTCTTCTCCTCAGGTGGGATGAAGTTCTCAATGATCAAGTACCTGAGAGAGCAAGAGCGATGGGGAAGGAGCAGAGAGGGAGGGGTTAATGTGACAGGAGACAGAAAACAGGTCGGAAAGGGAGAGGAAAGGCCGGAAGAGAAGGAGACATCGCAGGGAGAAGAAACATCCAGAGGATGAAAATGTGATGGAAGTGGAGAGGTTGAAGCAATAGATGCAGCCCCAGAGGGGAGAAGGGCAGGAGAGGATGGGCATCAGAGAGGAGTCAGGACCCCTGTGAGCTCTGGGGTCCAGGCAGGATCAGGACCCTTCCTTCCTCTCCTCCCATGTCTGCTCTCCCCGCTGCCTGACCTGAAAATCAAGGAAAGCTCAACGATGCCAAGTGGACCCTAGAGGGAATCTTTTCCCCAAGTTTTTTGGGGCAAGTCAAGCATCTGTCAAAAATTATTTTCAGGAAACGAGTTGCTTCACTGAGTTGTGGCTTCCAAACAGTCAGAACCATGTCAGAGAGGAAAAGGGGCAAAACTGGAGATGGAATTCTGTTTGTAGTGAAATGTAGTGCTTGTAATTGTGAATTGCAGTGCTTGTAAATGTCTGGGGGGGACTGAAGGCACTGAAAGAGAGGAGTGTTTGAAGTGAGAACAAACCCCCAGGGGCGGTGGAGCAGCAGCTGCATCTGTGGGAGGCTCCCGGAGGGAAAACACGGCCCGGCTCTGCTGGTGCCAGGGGAGCTGGGAGCTCCAGGGAGCCCCAGGGAGCTGGGGTCACCCCAAATCCCCCAGAGCTGCTGGCCCTCGGAGGACAGTGTGGGGGCCAGAGCAGGTCACCAGGCACCCTCAGGGGTCACTTGCCCTCCGCCACCATTGCCACCCGCCAGGTTCAGCCACAGCCAGGGTTTCTGGTGGAGTATTTTCTGGTTTTTCCCTTTTCTCAGAAATTCTTGGACACCCCCTATGCCACCACCAGCAGCTGGGGAGGGCTCAGCTGTCCCCGTCACTGGGGGAATCACTCCCTCCAGTTCTGCATTCACTCTGAGCACCCCAACTCTGCTTTGTGCACCCCAGCCCTGCTCTGACACCCCAGCCCTGGTCTAAGCACTCCAACTCTTTGTGCACCCCAAATCTGCTGAGGCCCCCACCCCAGCTCTAACACCTCAACTCTGCTCTCAGCACCCCCAGCTCTGCCCTGTGCACCCCAGTTCTACTCTGCACATCCCAATTCTGCCTTGCACATCCCAATTCTTCAGGGGCACCCAGGCCCAGGGGACCCCCAAGCACCTCACAAACACCTACTTGAGCTTCAGCTCCCGTGTCTGCTCGTTCTGGGCCTCCTCCAGGTCCTGGCGCACACGGATGTACTCGTCATGCTGGTCCTGGATCTCAGCCTTCACAGCCTGGAGCTTGGCGTAGAGCTGGGAGGGTGGAGCAGCACCTCAGCCCCAGGGCTGGGGGAGGCCCTGGGAAGGACATCCTCATCCCTGTCCCTGTCCCCACCTGTCATGCTCTCACCTTCTTCAGCTTCTTGGTTTTGATCTCCACCTCCTGCTGCAGGGACGTGTAAGTCTCCCGCAGCTCCATGGTCTCCTCATCCCGCAGCAGCATCTCCTGCTGCATCTCCCGCTCCCGGCGTTTCTGCAGCGCAAGGTACAGGTCAGAGCCGGGACAGGGACTGGCCCTGGGACAGCCCTGTCACCATCCCTGCCGTGTTACCTGCTCAGGGACTGGCCCTGGGACAGCCCTGTCACCATCCCTGCCCCGTTACCTGCTCAGGGACTGGCCCAGGACAGCCCTGTCACCATCCCTGCCCCATTGCCTGCTCAGGGACTGGCCCTGGGATAGCCCTGTCACCATCCCTGCCCCATTAACTGCTCAGGGACTGGCCCAGGACAGCCCTGTCACCATCCCTGCCCCGTTACCTGCTCAGGGACTGGCCCAGGACAGCCCTGTCACCATCCCTGCCCTGTTACCTGCTCAGGGACCGGCCCAGGACAGCCCTGTCACCATCCCTGCCCTGTTACCTGCTCGGCGATTTCCTGCCGCCTCAGCTCGAGCATCTTCTGCTGCTCGTTGGTGTGGTCCACGATGGTCCTGCCCCCGATGAGCAGCTTGCTCTCCATTGCCTGGGGGGCACAGGGGGGTCAGAGCAGTGGGGTTTGCCCCAGCCCAGCCTCACTGGGGGTCACCCCATGCCTGGTCCCTGTCCTCATCTCTGCTCTCAGGGAGGTGAGAGCATTCAGTGCTCGTGTGCTTTGGTGCCCTGCTGATTGGGAGGGGCTGTGCATGATTAGATTGGATATTGGGAACAATTCCTTCCTGGAAAGGGCTGTCCAGCCCTGTCCAGCTGCCCAGGGCAAGGGTGGAGTCCCCATCCCTGGAGCAATTTAAAGCCCTGTGGATGTGGCACTTGGGGACAGGGGTCGGTGGTGACCTTGGCAGTGCTGAGGGATGGTTGGGCTCAGAGATCCCTGAAGGGCTTTTCCCACCTAAACAATTCCATGAATCCACAGACACCCACCAGCCTGGGGCTGGTTCAGCACCGTGGGCACAGGAGCAGTGGCTGGAGGGGGTGTGGGTGACGTGCCCCCTCCATGGGGCTGCTGGCTGCGAGCCCAGGCTGGTCTGGTCCTGCTTCCTTCCGCACAGCTGGGATTGCAGGGATGTGCAGCAGCTGCCGGCCCGGCCTCCGCCCCCTCCTTCCCCTGGCGCGCACACACACACACACACACACACACACACACACAGGCTGTGCACACACAAATACACACACAGGCACACAAACACACACAGAAATACAC
>VZRN01004856.1:234153-245667 GCA_013397935.1 Dasyornis broadbenti
CAGGATGTGGGATGCAGGATGCAGGACTGGGATATGGGATGAAGGATGCAGGACTGGGATACTGCATTGGAATGCAGAACTGGCATGTGGGATTGGGATGTGGGATGAAGGATGCAGCACTGGAATGCGGGATTGGGATGTGGGATGAAGGATGCAGGTCTGCGATGCAGGGCTGGGATGCAGGATACAGAATGCAGGCTTGGGATGTGGGATAACAAATGCAGGATTGGGATGTAGGATGAAGAATTGGAATGTAGGGCTGGGATGCTGCACTGGAATGCAGGATTGGGATGTGAGATGAAGGATGCAGGACTGGAATGCGGGACTGGAATAACAGATGCTGGGTGCAGGACTGAGATGCAGGGCTGGGATGCTGCACTGGAATGCAGGAGGGGAACGCGGGATGAATGACTGAGGATGAAGGATTAAGGATGAAGGATGCAGGTCTGGGATGTGGGACACAGGATGTGGGTGGGTTGCAGAATGCAGAATGCAGGATTTGTATGTGTGATGGAGAGCACTTCTGTGGAATGCAGGATGTGGGATGCAGGATTCAGGACTGGGATGTGGGATGCAGGCTCCATGATGGGGGATCAGAGATGTGGGATTGCGATGCAGGAGAGAGGCAGGAGAGGCAGGAGAAACAAGGGATGTCCTGTCCCAGCACCCCGACAGGGACAGAGCCCTTTCCTCAGAGCCGGCAGCCGGCACAGGGATAAATCCCATCCCATCCCATCCCATCCCATCCCATCCCCGTGGGGCTGGTGCACGGTCACCCTGTGGTGTTTGGGGGACCCTGGGCTGCTCCAGGCTCTCTGTCCCCTCACAGCTGGGCACAGCTGGTGCATCCCTGCATGGCCCAGTGGGAATAATCCCGGTGCCTTACAGGGCTGCAGGGGGAGATTAAACATTCTTGTGGTTAATCAAGTCTGAGCAGCCACCCGTTCCTTCCCCGGAACCAGAGATTATCCCATAATTAATTAATTAGGGTATTTGCTGCCATACACAGGCCTGCCTAGTGCCATCCGAGTCCTCTGGCTCCAGGGGAGCTTCCAGGCAGGGACAGTCCCCTTCCCAAAGGCACAGCCCCAGCGATGGAGGGGGACCAGGGGACAAAGGAGGGTATGAGGGAGGAAAGTGGGAGGGAGACGCAGCAGGGATAGAGGGGAGATGGAATTGGGATAGGGAAACAATGGAAGGGACATGTGGAGGATGGAGAAGATGATGGGGAGGGTGGAGGGGGNGGAGGGATGGAGGGGGTTGGAAGGTTCAGGGGAGGCTTCAGCATGCTAGAGAGGGGTGGGAGGGGGGATGCAGCAGTGATGGAAGGAGGGATGGAGGGGCTGGCAGGGGAATGACAGGGATGATGCAGGGGGATGGAGGTGATGGGCAGGGTGACAGGAATGGAGGGGGCAATAGAAGGAGGATGGAGGGGACAATGGGAGAGTGGAATCGAGGAGGGTGGAGGGATGGAGGCACAGTGGAGGGGATGGAGGATGTTATGGAGAGGGATGAAGGGAGTGCTGGGGAGATGGAGGAGGCAGAGAACGGGAGGGACAATAAGGGCTATGAAGGGGGTCACTGCTGGGGCCATCTTTCCTTGCCTGCCCTTTCCCAGGGAAGGATCCATCCACAGGGTGCTGCAGTTGGCCCCTGTCAGGGGCACAGCCACTGGGTGGGGACAGCCCCCACGGGACAGCCCAGACCTGATCGTGCTGTCCCCACTGCAGCCCCCACATCCTGGCTCCCCCCAAGGCCCTATGCCATGGGCAGGGCCCCGAGTGCTGCCTGTGGCACTGCTCCTGTGTCCTCAAGGCTGGGTTCAAGGGCACCATAGCCCTGCTCCCCCTGCAGCCCCCGCCTGCGGTGACCCAGCCCCAAATCCCCCAGGGCCACCTGGCCAGCAGGACCAGGCTGTGGGGACAGTCAGATGGGTGACACACAGGAACAGGAAGATATTTAGGCAGGGCATGAGATATGGGCAAAGTGACAGAGCGGACATGTAGGGACAGTGTGATGGGTAAGGACAGAGTGACATGTCAGGGTGGAGTGACCTGTAGGGACACGGGGCCATAGGGAGGATGAGGTCACATGTATGGGCAGGATGACACGTAGGGACACAGTGCCAGGTAGGGCAGGGTGACACATGAGGACAGTCCCTTGCCCACTGGTGTCAGCACAGGACCAGAGTGTGCTGGTGGTGGCCAGTGGCCTCAGGGCTGACCCTCAGGACTGTCCCTGGGGCAGTGGGGCTGAGGGGACAGTGACCCCTCATTGTAGCCATCCTGGGCCAGCCCTGGGGTACCTGGGCAGGAAGGCTCTGGGGCAACCAACCTACAGAAGCCCCCAAAGCAGCCAAGGCAGAGCACTGAGCCCTGCTCTGTGTATGGGGGGTATGGTGTGTATGAAGGTACAGTGTGTATGGGGTATGGTGTGTATGGAGGGTCCTGGTGGCATGGCTGGTGGCACCCCAGTGCATCTGCTGGCATGGGATGGCACATGGGATCGGAGCACCTGCAGGGATGGATTGCTGGGTCCTGAGCCGGGGTGACACAGAGCTGGCTGGGGCAGGGGACATGGTCTGGGTGCCACACAGGGCAGGATGACATTCGGGGCCTGCATCAGTCCCAAAATGCTTCAGCAGGGCTGTGGCGTCCCAATTCCTGCAACCTTAATTTTCCTGTTCCTCCCCATCACGTGTTCCCACATCCTACGGCCACCCTGGGACATCCCAGCCATCCTTTGGGCATTGTAGCTGCTCCCAGGACAACTCAGACATGCCTGGAAGTCCATATCCAGCCCCTGGAAATCTGGTTGGCTTTGGGTACTGCAAACCCCTGGGACACTGCAGCCATCTCTGGGACACCACAGCCACTTTTGAGACACTACTGCCAGACCTGGGCCACCAAGGGTATCCCTGGGCCAGCACAGTCACCTCTGGGACACTGCAGCCATCCCTGGGCACTGTGGCCACCCCAATTCCCAGCTCTTGTGGGTGACTGGGACAACCTGGGAGGGCTGTGGCCCCATGTACCCCACAGCCACTGGGACACTTGACACCCTTGGCTGGCACTGGGGGTAGCATGACACCTTGGGATGTCCTTCCCATGGTCTGCCCCAGCCTCCTCCCTGGCTGCCTGGGCCAGGCAGCAGCATCAGCTGGAGCCAGGCAGGTGTGGGAGGGAAGGCACTCCCTGTGCCAGTGCTGGGGTGATGCTCTCTCGCCCGTGGGACCCCCTCCCATCTCCTCCAGCACTGCCATCCCTGTGGCATTCCAGGCTCTCTGCCAGGGCGGTGCAAAGGGGAAAGGCTGCCAGGGACATGCCAGGACCTGCCCCACATTCCCCCTGGGGCAGAGGGTGCTCAGCCCTTGGCTGCACCCAGTGTGGGACTGGGGGAGCAGCTTGCCCCTCCCAAACTGAGCTCTGAGATTGTGTCAGAGCTGCTCCAATCACAGCCTCAATTCGGGGCCAGGCACAGAATGGGGCTGGTGGCACTTGGCCTCCACTTCCTCCCAGTCAGTGCCTCATTCCCAGGTCCCAGTGCCATTCCCAGCTCGCTGCCATTGCCCAGCCCTGGAGTGCCTTTGCTTTGTCTAAACCAAGGTCGTAACAGGAGCACTCTCTGGGTGCCAAAATCCTCTTAACTTCACTGTCACCAGGAAATCGTGCTGGAGCTTATGGACATCCTCTGGGCAGGGTCCTGCCAGTGCTGCTGGGATCACAGGAGGCACCACTGTGCCCAGGGAAGACCTCATCCCTCTGTGGATGCTGCTGTGGGGACAGATGGAAGTGCACAGGTTGCAAACAGGGAAATCACTCTCTTTGCTGGCAGTGTTGTGTTGACATTCCTTAGGCTCTCTCTTGGTGTTTGGCCAAATGGTAGTGGCGTTGGCTGGAGCAGCCCTGGAGAAAAGCCTGTCCTCCCTGGTGGGAAAAGGACACATCCCATTGTGATGTTCCCAGCTCAGGCTGGGATCATCTCATGGATCCTCTCATTTTCCCCTTCACCCTCTCACTCTCTTGGCTTCTATAGGGGGGAAGGGATGCTGAGGGTCCAGCAGGCATTTGGTTGCTTTCCCTCAAACCCAGCTTGCAAGCATTCCCAGAGATCCAATGGATTTATTTCCCATTTCTCTCCTCCTCCGCAGTTCTGTGGTTCAGCTCTTCCATGTCCCCAGATGTTTGTGGCACTCCTCATCCTCCCCACACTCCTGGCTTCCCTCCTGCCATCCCCATCATCATGTGCCAGATTGCTGGTGGGGGAGCTTGGGAAGCAGCAGGGCCTCAGGCTCCAGCCACCCTTTTGGGCTGAGATCAGGGGTTTTGTGGTTTTTTGGATTGTGAACTGAGCAGGGACTGCCCGGGCACAGCACAGGAGGGCTGGGAAAGGGGAGCTCCCACAGCCACACAGGAAGGCAGGAAGGGAATCACTCCAGAGCAAGATTCACCCCATATCCAAAGTGGGGGAGCTGGAGCGGCCAGCACAGCTCGCACTAAGCCTGGATTTAGGATGGATCAGTTTGCCAGCAGCTGACTCCTCTATAATTAGACGGCAGCGGTGGAACGGGAGCCAGCTCGGGGCACAGAGCTCCAACATCTCCCCATCCACAGGCATGGCATTCCACATGACCTCCAGATCATAAAACAGCCGGGGGAGGGATGAGCCGTGTCTCCTGACCAAGAGGAACGTGAGCAGTGAAAGCTGCTGCAAAGTGCTGCCTCTTCTGCAGGCCCTCAGGCTGCCCCCAGGGAGAAGATGCAGCCCCAGAGGATGAATCCTGTTGGGATGTGGGCTGGATGGCTTAACAGCTTCTTGTCCCAGGTCAACACTCACCAGCCCCACTCTGGGGGCTGAAAGGAGCTGCAGCCCTGCCTGGCTTTGGGAGCTGCAGCCTGGGAGCCCACACGTGCCCAGTGCCCCTGGTCTGCAGCTCCTGAGCCATGTCCTGGCTCCTGCATGACCTGGGGAACTCCATGTCCTCTTGCAAGGTCCCACAGCTCCAGGCTGTGCCCCACCATCCCTCTTCCCACCTCTGCCATCATCTCGTGGGAGTTGAGGGGTGGGAACGGGACGGGTGGCAATTGTGTGGGAGGCTCCAGGCTTTTATCTTGGATTGTGGTTTCCAACAGATGTGGAGTGAGCAATGTCTGTAAAGCAGCAGCTCAGCATCGCTGCTCCGAGATTAAAGGATTTAATAATCTGCTGGCAAGATGTAATTGAAAAAGGCAGAGCTCTGGCCGTGCAGCACTCAACTGATGCGCCAGGGCATTCCCACGCTCCCGAGATCCCTCCAAACCTTCCGGCAAGCACAGTAAATCCCCAGTGTGTGGGGGGCAGGCCCTGTTCTCCATGGATCCAGGGACTAACATTTCATCTTCCTTTGTAGGTAACTATAGATTTATCAGTAAGGAGCTGCCAGGGAGCTTTTCACTCCGTACCTCGAGCTTCTCCAGAAAGAATAAGGAATTGAAGGTGGCACTGCCTCCATGCCGGGTATGTGTGGATGTGGCATGTGGGAACAGGGCTAGTGGTGGCCTTGGCAGTGCTGGGGGAACTGTTGGATTTGATGGTCTCAGAGGGCTTTTCCAACATCACTGATTCTGTGATTCTGTGATTCCAGGTACTTGGTGAGCCTCCAGGTGCTGCGGAGAGCTGCCCTTGCTGGAGGTCAAAGCCTCACTCAGCAGCAGTGGGGATCCATCAGTTACCACTCCTTAGTCCCTTGTTCCATCCCTGCTCCACTCTGATTCCCAACTGCGGGAAACAAGGCTGTGAGTGGCTCTGCACAGCATTGACAACAATGCTGGGCTTCTTCCCTGACTTGGCAGCATGGGGTCAGGACTGAACACAAGCAAGTGGGGCCACAGCCACCGGGCAGGGACTTTTGGCTGCAGACGCGGGGGCTGAAGCTCTCGGAGCGGTAAGGCTGTCCTGGACAGGTAGAGGCATGGGAAGATCAAGGTCCTTAGGCACTAGAGCTGGGAAGGAGCCCCTATGAACACTCAGCCAAGGTGTGACCTGGGCAGGGAGTTCCTGGATGCATCCAGGCACACTGGCAGAGCCCGGCTGAGTGCCCCGTGCTGGCACCGCCGCACCCGAGGCCAAGCCGGGGTGACTGTGCAGAAATCAGACACGTGCCTGGCCCACAGAGCTGCTGCCAAAGGCACTGGGCTCTGTGTGCTCTTTGTGTCCTCCCTGTCACCTGGAAGTGCTGACCGAGTCCTTCTCCTCCCAGCAAACTGGCTGGAACAGAAAGCGGGGAGAAGGCCCCATTTCAGGAACATGGAGCTGCCTTTCTTGTTCCTCTCACACTCTCTCTGTCCACCTGCCTGCGAGACAGGTGGGGAAAGGAGGTGAGATCCAAGGTGCTGAGAGCCTGACCCTGCCAGCAGCAGTGGTAGGAGCTGCTCCAAACACCATCATGTCCTGCCACTGCCCAAACAATCTTAGCCGGAGCTGCTCGGTGTGGCTGTGTGGGTCAGCTGGAGGCAGGCGGGTGGCTGGAGGCCTGGTGAGACCCAACATCGTATTTGTAAAAGAGAAAATCTGTGTGGGGACCCTTCTTGCTTCACTGTCACTTCCTCTGCTCAGGGCTTCAACTTTCTGACAAAGCTCATTTCTTACACTGGGCTTTCCTGGGATATCTCAAAAAATTCACCAGAGCTGGCGGAGCTCAGCCTGGAGGAAAGGAGGCTCCAAGGGGACTTTCTCACTCTCAACTCCCTGACAGGAGGGGGCAGCTGGGAGGGGTCAGGCTCTGCTCCCAGGGAACAGGGATAGGATGAGAGGGAACAGCCTCAAGCTGTGCCAGGGCAGGCTCAGGTTGGACACCAGGAGGAATTTCTCCATGGAAAGGGAGGTCAGGCCTTGGCAGGGGCTGCCCAGGGAGGTTTGGAGTCCCCATCCCTGGGGGTGACCAAGGAAGGCCTGGAGGTGGCACTCAGTGCTCTGGGCTGGGGATAAGGTGAGGATCAGGCACAGCTTGGACTTGATGACGTTGGAGGTCTCTTCCAGCCTGAAGGATTCTGAGATTCTGTGCATTTATTTGAGTTCTCCTGCCATAATGATGACATCAGCAAAAAGAAAAAGGCCGGAGGGGTGGCTGAAGTTCAGAGCTCCTGCTCTGGTGTCCAGGGTGTCTGGAGCACAGAACACACTGTGGACACCACTGCTAAGAGGACAATATTGTGTGGCAGCAGAGGGAGCAACTTCAACACCTTTTCTGTTCTTCCTCAGACAACGCCCTGAGCATCTGCGGCTGTTTAACAGCTCCCTTGTAGCTCTTGTCCTTACCCAAGTTTTGGCTTCAAGACACTCCCAAAGTGGTGGGAGCTGGATGTGTCCAGGGACTGGGAGGGTCTGTGCTCCGTGGGAGCTCATCTTGCAAGGTGAGCAACCAGCAACGGTAGTCCCAGAACCTCCTCAGGTGGGCCTGTGCCCATGCCCGGCAGCAGAGCTCCCAGCCCTGCCTTGGCTGGGGGAGGAGCTGAAGAACACAGAGCAGCTTGTACCCGGTGGCTCCAGGATGACAAAGGCTCTTCCATCCCCTCAGCACCACGGGCTGGGCCCTGCTTTGTGAGGCTGTGAGTGAGTAACCAGCAAGCCCAGTGTGTCACTGCTCTGCTCTGCCAACCCCCCCAAGACCAGCTCCTCTTGCACAACTGGCTGGTGATTCACAGTTCCCATCCCACGGGAGAGCTGAGAGCCGGAGGGCACTGCAGCTCCGGCGTGGTGTTGCAATTCCGGCTGCTCAGCTGTCCCTGCAAAGCCCAGGAAGAGGCTGCCAGGTCCTGTTGGCTCTCCCTTTGTACCTCATTCCTCCTAATTTGGTAATTTCTCCTCATCACAGATCAATTCCTCTGAGGATCAGGACAGAAGATCCTGGGAAGGGTGTGATAGGGAGAGCTGTTTCACCTCTGCCTGGACATCCCCACATCTACCAGTCCTGCACTGGTGGTCTCCTGACTGTGCCACCAAGACCAAAGGTGTCTTTGTCCTTGGTCAGGCATCTCCTGGGGATTGCTTCCCTCATGGGATAACATTTAACAATTTAACACAAGGCCCAGCCTTACACAACAGACATAAAACACTTTGCCTTGCTTGCAGAGGGATATGTGAGTTTCTCAGGAGGAATTTCTTCCTGGAAAGGGAGGTCAGGCCTTGGCAGGGGCTGCCCAGGGAGGTTTGGAGTCCCCACCCCTGGAGGTGTCCAAGGAAGGCCTGGATGTGACACTCAGTGCTCTGGGCTGGGCACGAGGTGAGGATCGGGTGCCGGTTGGATTCGATGCTCTGGGAGGGCTTTTCCTACCTCAGGGATTCTGGGATTCTGTGTAATACCACTTCCTCTCCAGCATGGTAAAGATAACCTTCCTTGAAGTGTTGAGGTCCATGAAGAAGCTCTGTAGGACAAAAGGTTCTTGTAAACATGGGTGCAAACATCCAGTGCTGACAAACCTTCCAGGAGTGCCTGGGAGCCAGCGGCCTGTGGGTCCCCAGCCGAGATCAGTGGCCGTGCCTGTGCCACAGACTCTCCATGGACACTGGAGCTTTCCCCTTCTATCAGCTCAGTCGCAGAGGAAGTGCTTGTGCAGCGCCCTTACACTGCTCTAGCAAAGTGCTAAAAATAAACCTGCACTGTGAGGCCGCAAACTCCTGCCTGTGCTGTGTCAGCTCTGGACTGGAGCTGGGGCTTGGACTGCTGGGGACAAAGACCAGGACCCCACTGCCAGTGGGGGCAGCTGCCTGCACAGCCAGGAGGGCTGGGAAACCAAACTCCCAAACACACCCAGATCTGTGCCTCGGGAGGGACATGACTTGTAGAAAACCTTTTCACAGAATCCTTGAGGCTGGAAAAGCTCTCTAAGATCAAGTCCAAGCTGTGCCTGATCCCTACCTTGTGCCCAGCCCAGAGCACTGAGTGCTACCTCCAGGCTTTCCTTGGACTCCTCCAGGGATGGGGACTCCAAACCTCCCTGGGCAGCCCCTGCCAAGGCCTGACCTCCCTTTCCAGGAAGAAATTCCTGCTGGTGTCCAACCTGAGCCTGTCCTGGCACAGCCTGAGGCTGTTCCCTCTCATCCTGTCCCTGTTCCCTGGGAGCAGAGCCCGACCCTCCCTGGCTGCCCCCTCCTGTCAGGAGCTGTGCAGAGCCACAAGGTTCCCCTGAGCCTCCTTTTCTCCAGGCTGAGCTCCTCTCCCAGCTCCCTCAGCCGCTGCTGGGCTCCAGCCCCTTCCCAGCTCCGTTCCCTTCCCTGGACACCCTCCAGCCCCTCCAGGTCTCTCTTTTTGGGAGGATCCCAGACCTGTCCCCAGCCCTGGCGGTGCCCCAGCAGTGCCAGCACAGGGGATGGGCACTGCCCTGGCCCTGCTGCCACCCCAGAGCTGGCACAGCTCAGGGGCCAGTGGCCTCTTGCCCACCTGGGCACACCTGGGCTCATGTCCATCCACTGTCACCAGCATCCCCAGGGCCTTTTTAGCCTTCCAGCCCCTCTGTCCCCAGATGAGTTAACTCATCCTGCAAACAGTGGAAAATTACTGGTGGCAGGATACTTAATTATGACAGCAAATTGCAGTTGGCAATGTACTGGATCACACCGCAGGACAGCTGTGAATCCAATGTGAAAGGAGCGGTGGGCTCTGCGCAAACCTTGTGATGGGGACATTTCCAGTGGCTTCAGTGGTGATTCCACAGCTTGGCTCTTGGAAGAAGGTTTGTTCTCCTGTCTGGGAAGGGCAGGAGCTGTGAGTGAATTCCCTGTGTTCAGGTTGCCACAGGGTCCATTACAAACACACCAGGTGCAGGAGGTCCTTGGGATCCTCGTGCTGTGTCAGCACCTCAGCCACTCCCTACAGCTGATGCTGGGAATGCTGGTGGATGAGAGGCTGGACACAACCTGGCTATGAATGCTGGCACCTGGAAACATCCCAGTCCTGGGCGGATCCCCCAGTATGGGCAGCAGGAAAGGGGGGGATTCTACTGCTCTACCCCTATGCTCAGGTGAGACCCCACCTGCAGAGCTGCCCCAGCCCTGGGGCCAATGGCAGAAGGAGCTGGAGCTGCTGGAGAGAGTCCAGAGGAGGCCCTGGAGCTGCTCCAGGGCTGGAGCCCCTCTGGAGCCAGGTTGGGAGAGCTGGGAGTGTTCACCTGGAGAAGAATCCAGGGAGATCTCAGAGCCCCTTCCAGGGCCTAAAGGGGCTCCAGGAGAGCTGGAGAGGGACTGGGGACAAGGGATGGAGGGACAGGATACAGGGAATGGCTTCCCATTGCCAGAGGGCAGGGATAGATGGGATATTGGGAAGGAATGTTTCCCTGGGAGGGTGAGGAGGCCCTGGCCCAGGGTGCCAGGAGAAGCTGTGGCTGTCCCTGGATCCCTGGCAGTGTCCAAAGCCAGGTTGGACAGGGCTTGAAGAAGCCTGGGACAGTGGAAGGTTTTCCTGCCCATGGGAGGAGGTGGAGTGAGATGGGTTTTGAGGTCCCTTCCCACCTAAACCATTCCATGATTCCAGCAGTCCCTGGCGTTCCGCGCCGCTCCAGGCTAGAACCCCCGCAGCTCTCATTGCCCCCTCACGCCTCCGCCGCCAGGGGGCGCCTGTTGCTCCGCCCGCCCGCGGCCGCGCTCTGCCCACCCCTCGATGACGTCACTCCCCTGGGGGAGGAGGCGACCGCAGCCAATGGGAGCGCGCGGAGCCCTGCGAGGGGGCGGGACCTGCGGCGACGCAAGGGCGGGGCCGGCACACCCTGGGTTCGCGCGGCCGCCGGTGACGTCATCGCGCGGGGCTTCTGCGGGTCTGCGGGGAGGGATCTCACCTGAGCGGGGCAGAGCGGAGGAATGCCCGAGGATTCCTTCCCAATAGCCCATCTATCCCTGCCTCTACCAGTGGGAAGCCATTACCCCTTGTCCTGTCACTCCAGGCCCTTGTTCCAAGTCCCTCTCCAGTCATCCTGGAGCCCCTTTAGGCATTGGAAGGGGCTCTAAGGTCTCCCTGGAGCCTTCCCTTTTCTAGGTGAATACCCCCAGCTCTCCGAGCTTGGCTCCAGAGCAAACGGACTCCAGCCCTCGGAGTAGCTCCGTGGCCTCCTCTGGACTGGCTCCAGCAGCTCCAGCTCCTTCAGCTGTTGGCCCCAGGGCTGGGGCAGCTCTGCAGGTGGGATCTCACCTGAGCCCAGGGGCAGGGGGGAGCATCACCCCGTCCCCTGCTGCCCATACTGGGGGATCAGCCCAGCACACGGTGGGTTTCAGGGCCGGGACATGTCCAGCTTCTCACCCACCAACACCCCAAGTCCTCCCCAGAGTTGCTCTCCCTCTGCTCATCCGCAGCCTGGATCGATCCGGGGTTTTGTTCCGAACCAAGTGCAGCACCAGCACTTAGTCCCATTAAACCCGACGAGATTCGCATGGAGCCGCTCCCGGAGCTCGTCCATCTCCGGACGGCCCCAATTCGGGGCCGTAAATCAAAGCAAAAACCCCAGAAAATAAACGAACCCCGGGGCCGTGCGGTGACGTCACCCGCAC
>VZRN01004856.1:245746-289942 GCA_013397935.1 Dasyornis broadbenti
CCGCCGCGGCGGGGTGCGCGCGCCCCCCCGCCGGGCCTGCGCGGTACGTGAGGGGGGGGAGGCGGCGCGCGCAGCCTCGGCAGCGCCTCTGAGGAGCCGCCGCGAGCCCGGGGGAAGAGCCGGGAAGGGCCAGGAAGGGCCGGGGCCCATCGAGCCGAGCAGAGCCGGGCGAACCGCGGGGTTATGAGGGCGGGTGCCGCCGCCTCCCCGTGAGGAGCCGCGGGCGCGGGGAGCGCGCGAGGCCGCCCCGCCACAGGAAGCCATTTTGTGGGCCCCCTCCTCCTCCTCGCCCTCGTCCTCTTCCTCCTCCTCCTCGTCCTCCGCCGTCGCCGCCGCCCTCGGGAGCGGCCGGGCCCGGTGAAGGAGGCGGCGAGGAGGGGCGGCGGCGGCCGCCGCGCCCTCCCCCATGGCGAAGAAAACCTACGACCTGCTCTTCAAACTGCTGCTCATCGGGGACTCGGGGGTCGGCAAGACCTGCGTCCTCTTCCGCTTCTCCGACGATGCCTTCAACACCACCTTCATCTCCACCATCGGTCAGTGCTTTTCTGCCCAGGGGGGGCTGTGGACCCCCCGGTTCCCATCACCGTATCCCCCAGCACCCTTCCTGTGTCACCCCCGGGGACCCCCTGTGTCCTCCCCATACCTATTATTGTGTGACTCCCCAGGGACCTCGTGTATTATCTCCAGCCCCACAGGGACCCCCTGTGTCACCCATCATGAGCCCCCTGTGACCGCACCCCCCCTCCGGGACCCCCTTGTGTGTTCTCCCAGCCCCGTTTCTGTGTCACCGCTAGGGACCCCCTGTGTCACCCCCGAGCCCTACTCCTGTATCTCCCCCCCAGGGACCCTGTGTCAGCCCCCGAGCCCCGTTCCTGTGTCCCCCATCAGGACTCCCTTGTGTCGTCCCCCCCCAGGTGCTCCCCGCGTCCCGTGCCCTCGCCCTGGACGCGGAGTCCCGGCAGAGCCGTCCCGGTCCCGCCCGACGCCGCCTCGCCCCCGCTGCAGGGCAGGGTGGGTTTGGTTCCTTCCTCTCCGCAGCTCCCTCCGCGCTTGGTGACCCTGAGCGACCCTTTCTGTCCCCCCTGCGGGAGCTGCGCTGGCAGCTCGTCCCCCACCCCCTGTGCCAGCCACCAGAGCCCACCTGGCCCCTTCCATCAGCGTTAATCCCTGTCCCTGAGGGCAACAGGGCGGTGGGGTCCCCCTCCCCATGTTTGCACCGCTTATTGATGTGGCTCTGAAACGATCGTGCTCGTGGGTGGGGTCTGTTTTCTCGCCCAGCAAAGCTGTCCTTCCCCCCTTGGCCGGGCTCCTGACAAAGCTGACTCCAGCCCTTCCTCGCTGAGCAGCTCCTGACCAAGGTAGAGCTGCTGTGACATCATGAGGGATGTGTCTTTCCCTTTTCCATGCAATCTGTGCCATGGGACAGGCCTGGTACCCAATACCCTTCCATCCCAGGTGTATCACAGCATTTTGTTTGCCTTCTCCTGAATATCTTGTTTTGCAGATGAAGAGTTCAGGTCAGCAGCTTCTCACCTTCTTGGTGACTGGCTCTGGAAATTTAGATTAATTCCTGTCTCAGCTTTCTCACAGCACCCGCTGGTGTAACATGTGCAGATACCCACACCTGGATAAAAAAGAAAGTTATTTTGAGGAGTTTGAACTGGATCTGACTTTTGTGTTTGCTATAAATCCCTTAAATCATTGGTCATGCAGCTGTTCACTGAGGGGAGGGAACGTGGAGTGTCAGTGTAAATCATGGTGCTGGGTGTAAGTTCACCCCTGTGCACTTCCTCATGGGTGTCGAAATGTCACCTAAAAATTGCACCTAGGACTACAACACATAAAAAGATTGTCTTAAGCAAGGCTTGGGAAATTTAAAGTGGAAAAAGGTATCACTGTGACAACTCAGTGTCGAGAAAATTATTGCTTAAAAGCTCTTAGGGCCTCAGCTCAGGGTTTTGCTGAATTTTTGGTGGGGGGGACTGCACGACAGTTGTTGATGTTGTCTCTTCCCATGGCATACCCTGGGAAGCTGGATGGCTTTACTGCTGTGGCTGGGGTGTATTTTGGCACTGCTTGGCAGATCCTCGCTGCGATCACATGGCATTCCTTGCCTTTGGAGTTCATTGGGAAGGTTTATTTCAATTCCCAAAGTTAAAAATAGTCAACATCATAGCTAAGAAGTCAACAGGCATATACTGGCTCCTGCTCCAGACAACTTGTGCTTTTAATAATTAGTAATTCAGTAATTAGTATTAGTTTTTGGGCTGACTGTGCAGTTTTGGGGCCTTCAAGAGGTGTATCAGTAAGAGTAGTAGGAAGTGTGCACGTGCAGATGTTGGAAGTGTTTCCCACCCGTTGGACCAGTGGCTGTTTATTTCTGGAGTGCATAGGCTGCAAAGCAGAGGTGTTTTGTTCCCTGAGTTCTGAGCTGAACATCTGGTCATGGTAGCTGTGAGCACCCTTGGATTACTATTTGGTGTGTCAGCCTTGTGTCTTCACAGTGGAATTTGACAGGTTTTGGGGTACAATAGATCTGTGTGGTGTTTCGCTGCCCAAAGATGCCTTCAAATGTTTTGTGTCTGTAGTTCTTCCCTATGCCAGTGTGGGAACCTGGGGGGAAGTGTCCCGTGCAGGCAGTGTCAGTTGGAAGGGAGACTCTCCATTAACACCTTGGGACAAACAGCCTATCCATGAGGGAAGAATTCAAATACCTGAGGTATCCAGATCCACTCAGTTGTCTCTGCATTATTTGCAAGTGATGCAGCAATCTGGCTGAAAATGGGATTTCAAATTCTCACTGGTAACTGCATTCTCACACTTCTCCAGGTTTGCCTTGCAGCAGCAGTGATGCAGCAGTGGCATTCCAGGAGCCTGGGAAGGGGCTTTCCCTGGCAGTCCCTGCTCTGGGAGATCCCAGCACAGCAGCTTGGGCTGGTTTTGCAGCTGAAGAGCAGATTTTCAGGGAAAACCTCCAGTGGAGTCTTTGACCTGTAACAACAAGGAAATGTGGTTTCCAAAGCCCTTATGTACACAGTGGGTGACGGAAGGTGACTGGATCCTTGGCTGAGTTCTCCTGTGTTTAAATAACCCAAGCAGCTCTGATTCCTGACTCTGGGTTTGTCCAGAGCTCCACCAACGGCCTGGGGTGGTCCAGCACGTAAAACACACTGAAGTGTTTGGTGGTGGCTGTAGGGAGAGACTGGTTCATGGAATCATGGAATGATTTGGGTGGGAAGGGACCCTAAAGCCCATCCAGTCTCACCCCTGCCTTGGGCAGGGACACCTCCCACTGTCCCAGGCTGCTCCAAGCCCTGTCCAACCTGGCCTTGGACACTGCCAGGAATCCAGGGGCAGCCACAGCTTCTCTGGGCACCCTGGGCCAGGGCCTGCCCGCCCTCCCAGGGAACAATTCCTTCCCAATATCCCATCTATCCCTGCCCTCTGGCAGTGGGAAGCCATTCCCTGTGCCCTGTCCCTCCAGGTCCTTGTCCAGACCCTCTTAGCTCTTTTGTAGATTCTCTTCAGGCACTGGAAGGTTCAGGCTTTAGTCTGTGACGAAAAGAAGGATCTCAAGGAATACTGAAACTGGCCTCTGTCTAAGGAGGATGAGTGAGGAAAAGGTTTTAGTTCTCTAAAACTTGTTTGCATTTGTAGGGGAAGAGACACTAATAAAGCATTCCTGCTTCACTTTAGTAACTTCTATTCACTTCACATTTCATCTTTGCACATTGATTAATCCTGATTCACAATGGCTGCTGGGCTATAACTTACTGTCCCTGTAATTCGGCATACTCTCACTTTGACTTTGAGTCACTTCAATCTAATATTTCCTGCTAGAGCAGCAGTTAAGCTTCTGGATGTGCTGAGGTGCCAGTGTGAGTGATTTCATTGCCCTGCCTCAGGCACTATAAATATTCCAGATGGCATTTCTGCAAGAAATCCCAGAGTCATCATAACCTCCCTGGTGAGGGCAGTGCCTTGGCCTCCAGCGCTGCCCTGCTGTTTGCAGGTACAAAAGGAGTAAGTCCTGGAAGACTTAGTCCATCACAAACCATTTTTAATTTTAACTGTTCTTCAGCGATTTTCCAGTGCAAAATCTTTTTTATAGTATTTGGCTTTGAGAATTGTGATGGCTTCTCAGTTGTGCTCTAGGGATACTCCGTGCTGGGTCAGTGTGCGGGTGTAGCTGTTCCTCTGGGCAATGGTGGTGCTCCTCCTAGTTTTAGTGCTTTCCCTGCTGCCACTCCTCCTACCAGCACATTGTCTTTTTTTTGAGTGTTAGAAATGTTGGGATAAGTAACTCCCAGTCAGGGTATCCTTGAGTTCTTCATTTTTAATAACTTTTTATTGGCGTTTAGTGTGTCAGGTTGTGGATGGTTTGAAGTGAGCTGTGGAAAAGGATCCGTAGGAGCTGTGCACATTTTGTGGAGCTCCTCGGGGTCCAGCCTTTGGTACCTGTGAACAGGTAGGGAGGGAGGCTCCTCTGGCCAGGATGGCTGCTGTAAATTTTGAATGCCAGAACTGAGCCTAAGCATGTAATCACTGTTGTCTGACTAAGTCCAATGCAAATGAAGATGAGTCACAAAAAATATTTTCCCATGAAACCTCTAGTAGCAGCTCAGGAGAACAAAGGGTGTGTAAGCATTGGGAGATTCCCCTCCAGTGCTCCTGAGGGAGGTAAAACTTCCCTGGGTCTTAACCCCTCCTGGAGGTGCAGCTGTGTTCTGTATTCTTGAGCTTTACTCACCTGACTGCAAGTCTACAAATCCAGAGAGAAAAAGCAGTGATTTTTGAGGCTTGTTTAATTTTGAATACAACCAAAGCTGTGCTAGGAGCGTGCAAAACTGTTATTTTAAATGTGAAAGTGTAGGAAAACTTCTTTGATGAAATTATTTCTTTAGCCTTTATTAGAAGTGAGTTTGAGTTGGAACCACTTGCTTTGAAATCACTTCATGTTGGCACATTTAAGCAATGAAGTTTTTAAAAATTAGTCCTCAAGTAATAAATGCGAGTTTGTTTGTGCATCCTGGGAGGATTTGTTCACCCAGGATTGTGATACATTGGTGTTGGAAGGAGGGAGCCCCAGACAGAGAATGGGGAAAAACTTGGCAGATTTTGAGAAACAAATGATGGTTAGAATGGTGAAGATGCTGTTGCTGTGCAGTGCTTGCAGTGAAGTTTGAACAACAAGTAGTTTCAGGATTCCAGAAAAGAGGGGTTGCTACAACAGCTGGAAGTACTGGCTTGCCTCTTCCCAGAAGTTGTGGCTGTCCCATCTCTGGAAGTGTTCCAGGCCAGGTTGGACAGGACTTGGAGCAATCTGGTCTAGTGGAAGGTGTCCCTGCCCATGGCAGGGGGTGAAATGGGATGACCCAAACCATTCCATGATCCCATGATTATATCCCCTTTTTGTATCATATCTACGGCTTACAGAGCAGCTGTGAGTTGTGTTCCTGCTGCACCCAGGCTGTGGGCTCAGTCTGTTTCTGACTCCTGGCATTTAGCAGGTGAATTAGAAAAGGAAAAACCCCAATAAACCCTGTCCCAAAAACCTCCCCCATCCCAACTCCTGCTCAGTCATTTCTGTGACGCGGGGACCAGAAGCCATCAGGCAACAGGAGAGGCCAAAGTCATTTCCACTTGTGTTTGGCTGAGCTGCAGAACTGAATGCCAGGGGAATTTTGAGGGGGAAAAAGATCGGTGGGTTCAGAATGAAAGTAGAAAATGGAAGTGGATCTGTCAGTGGCCATTGGATGTGGTGCTCTGGATGCAACCTGGAGCTCGGGAATCCCCTCAGCTCTTGGCTGTTGGAGATTGGACAAGTCTTGTTTGACTTGGAGAGGGTTTGTCTTCTCCTCTGCCTGCTGGGACACCCAAGAGAAGGGTTACAGAGCGAGCTGGACTTGTGCTGTGGTACTGTACGAGGAGGGTGGTTTGGTTTTGGTTTTGTTTGGTAGGGTTTTTTGGGGCTTTTGTGTGTGTGTGTTTTAGTTTTATTTCTCATCTAGGGCTGTGAATAATGAGCAGCAGTTTTGCACACACCTCAGGGCTGATGAGAAACTGGGGACGGCTGTGGTGAGGAGCTGAGGAACTGAGCTGGCTGGAAACTTCTTTGTGTAACGTGGCTGTTTTTTCAGCTGAGCTGGATCAGTTCCCTGATGGGGCTCCTTACATTACCCTCGAAATCTGTGCTGGTGGAGTGATAGGGCAGCAGGGGATATGGAAGCAGCAGAGCAGATGGTGCTTTTACTCAGAATTCCAGGATCATTGAGGTTGGAAAAGCTGTCCCAGACCATGGAGTCCAAGCTGTGCCTGATCCCTACCTTGTCCCCAGCCCAGAGCACTGAGTGCCACCTCCAGGCCTTCCTTGGACACCTCCAGGGATGAGACTCCACCACCTCCCTGGGCAGCCCCTGCCAAGGCCTGACCTCCCTTTCCAGGAAGAAATTCCTCCTGGTGTCCAACCTGAGCCTGCCCTGACACAGCTTGAGGCTGTTCCCTCTCATCCTGTCCCTGTTCCCTGGGAGCAGAGCCCGACCCCCCCCAGCTGCCCCCTCCTGTCAGGAGCTGTGCAGAGCCACAAGGTTCCCCCTGAGCCTCCTTTTCTCCAGGCTGAGCTCCTTTCCCAGCTCCCTCAGCTGCTCCTGGGGCTCCAGCCCCTTCCCAGCTCCGTTCCCTTCCCTGGACACCCTCCAGCCCCTCCAGGTCTCTCTTGTTGGGAGGAGCCCAGAGCTGCCCCCAGCACTGGGGGTGCTCCAGCAGTGCCAGCACAGGGGACGGGCACTGCCCTGGGCTTGAGAGGTTCCCCATGAAAATTCACCTTCTGGTTGCAGTTCTACATGAACAAACCTCTTGGCAGCAGTTCCACTGCCTGGCCTTCCCTCCTCCCTGCCCCCAGTATGAAACAAACCCTAAACTGGGCTTGCTCCTCTCCTGGTGCTGTTGCTGTCGGTGCCTCGGGCAAAGTCGGTTGGTGAGGGATGCAAACGTGGCGGAGCTGCTTCCTTGGGCTCAGTCCTGTGCTGACAGCCCCGCTGCTCCTCTCTCCTTGCACTAACACGCTGTTGATGCACAGCTGAAACGCCTGGGCAGCGACTCCCCAAATGTGCTGAGTACGATCAGGAGCCGTGCAGGGTGAGGAGAGTGCCCAGGGTGGCTGCTCAGGTTAAGCCAGCGCTGTGTGCAGGAGGGGACTGAGCTGTCACTTCAGCAGTGACAGAGATGAAGAGTTAGGAAGTCACTGATATTTTTTAGAGTAATGTGTGTTCAGATTTGGAGCACAGGCCTGTAGCTTCTTATGGCAGGCTGTGTGAACTGTGGCTGCTCATGGATTTTCGAAGGCCAAACAAAATGTCTGTTGGTGTTGGTAGAAACTTGTTCATGAACTGCTAAGGCAGGAACACAGCCTTTGTTTTAAGCAGCCATTGCCTAGTTTTTAGTGCCTTGTTGAGTGATAAACACAACTGGGAGGTACAGAGAAATGATTTCCTTTTAACTGCTTGGTTTATGTCTTTAGAAAGAAAATCTGTTACTCTCTTGCAGAAGGAATTGTTTTCTGTTAGGGTGGGGAGGCGCTGGCACAGGGTGCCCAGTGCAGCTATGGCTGCCCCTGGATCCCTGGAAGTGTCCAAGGCCAGGTTGGACAGGGCTTGGAGCAGCCTGGGACAGTGGAAGGTGTCCCTGCCCATGGGAGGGGGTGGAGTGGGATGGGCTTAAAGGTATGGACCCAACCCATCCTGTGATTCAACGATTGTCTTTATCCTGAGAAAACACTTGATCTTTTCCACCCTTCAGGTCAATACTGATATTTAATTAGGGGATTGATTAAGAGCCTATTGATGAAAACCTCATCAGGGGATAGAAAGAATCAACCCTAACTTGAAGGTTTTTAGGCAGATGTTGCTGCCTGTAGTCCAGCAGTGCTGCCTGTGAGGGTTTTGCCTTGGCAGGCCCCACTCCCTGTCCCCACTTCTGGCAGCCCTGGAGCAGGGTGTGGGCTCTCCCCACCCCGGGTGCCCACAGCCTGCTCTGTGCTCCTCCTCCCTGGAGCTGGGAGAGCCAGCATGTCCTTGCTTGTTAGTGAGCTGGAGAACCTCAGGAAGGATGGTGGCTGGGGCAGGGCTGCTCTGCCAGGAAACTTCATCCCACTTGGGCTTGAGAAATTCCCAAGAAAGACAGGGGAGCAGAGCAGGTTGCACAGATTCTCCGGGCAGTGGCAGCCAGTGTCTGTTTCACTCCGTGACTTTTTGATGGCACAAAGTGGGGAAGGATTTCAGCTGGTGTTGGGTTTGTGTAACTCTGGCAAGGGGAACTTCACAAATACTTTGTGAAAAACCAGCTTGTCAAATTCCTGATGCTGTGGGAATTCCCTGTCTGGCCCTGGAAAACAGGGAAGAGATCAGAGCTGCTGCTGTAAGTTGTCTTGAACGTCTGGTGTTTGAGTGCAACTCAACTGTGTGGGTTTTCCTTTCTGTGTGGGTTTGACTACAAGTCTTGTGTGGGTTTAACTAATGTCTCTGCATGTTTTGGTTCTGTTCTGCAGCTGAAACAACTCCAGGCTTTCTTTCCCGCTGGGATTGTGACTGTTCTATGCTGTGTAACCTGGAGAAATACTCGTTTGTGTCTTGCATTTCCAAAATCTGACTTAATGCTCCTAGAGGGAGGCCTGCTTGCTTGAGAGCTGATGGGTATGGAATTCCTACAGTGATATCCATACCTGTACAGCTTTTTCCTCAAGGATACTTCTCAGACTGGTGTGCTTTCATGTTGGGATCCACTGAAGCTGTTGTTGGACTAGGAGGGGTGCTGGAAATGGTCTCTTCCTGAAACCACGGCTCTGGTGTGGCATGCTGCTGCTGTGTGTACTGGGAGATCCTTTGGTGCTGGAGGGGCTGGCATCAGCATCATGCTTGGGGAGGCTGTCCTGGCCCAAGATCTGAGCTTCAGAACCCTTAAAAGCCATGGTTCTGAAGGTGGGTGGTGCTCTGGTAAGTTCAGGTGTCATCTCAAGGTGTTCAGGTGGGTGGCTGACCCAGGCTGAGTTGGGGTACACTGGATTTATGGAATGTTCAGGAAAGCTGGGCTTGACATGGCTCCTCTGCGCCTTACAAGATCAAACTCGTCTCTGTTTCCTGATAACATTCCCTGAACAGGTTGTACCTGGTCCCAAATAAGTTACTCTGCCCTGAGATGGTTGTGTCTTAAGTGGGTCTCACCAGCATTGTAATCTTCTACAGTAAAGGTGATTTTACATTTCCCTTCAGGTGTTCAGTTATTGACTCCAGGCACCTGAACATAGGAATTCACCTATTGGTGTCTGACATATCCATGTGCCAGGTGTCATCTCCTGCCCTTCTACCCACGGCCATGGTACCTGTTCTTCCTCACCACCAAATCTCCCTGGCAGGTGACTTCCCTGAGGGCACTACCTCGACTGCGCTTCCGTTACTTCAGATCTGTAATAAATGTCTGAACTTTGGTCATTCAAATGCTGGTAGCAATATCTAGAAGTTTCCAGTTCCTCAGGTAGCAGCGCTGATTTCACACCTTCCAAGGCTTGCTACAGGCTGTGTCTCATCATCCTCTTCTGTTCCTTCTCCGAAGTGGGGTTGCTGTGGCATAACGAGCTCGTTAGAAGCCGAGCTGTCACCTCCATCTCTGTGCACGTGGCAGGACGTGCGTGTGCCTGTGTCACTTGAGAGGGAGCTCAGATGTGGAGCCTCAGCACAGCTGTCTAATTGCTGGTTAAAGGAGTCCCTCCAACGCTCCTGATTCCTTGAGCGTGCTGGAAAGTGCTTTCATCTCCAGGGAACTTTTTGATCTTCCTCGTAAACAACAAAGCTATTTCGTTATTTTAGCTACACAAATCTCTGGCGAAGGCAAGGGTAACTCCTGTCTAGTTCTTTGGGATTTGTGCTTCTTGTTGGTCTGTCTGGATCTGCGTGGACCGGGAATGTGAGTTCTCTGGGAAGTCCGCTGCATCTCATTCCTGTTTCAGCGAGCAGAAATCCTATGGGTTCCATCAAAGGAGCTCAGAAATCCCACCGGCAACAGCCTTAGACTGGGAGTGTCTGCCCAGCTGAGGTGGCCACATGCCACAGGGATGTGTCCCCAGCCACAGGGGTGTGTCCTGGTGTGCTCAAGGCCTTGGCCCAGTCAGAGAACCAGGAGGTGGAGCTGCCTGGATTTGGGTCGTGGAATGACAGAATGGATTGGGTTGGAAGGAATGTTTAAGCTCATCTTATTCCACCCCATGCCTTGGGGACACCTTCTGCTATCCCAGGCTGCTCCAAGCCCCAGTGCAGCCATGGACTGTGCTGACATGAACGACATCAGGATTGACAGGAAGAGAGCTCTGCCAGCAGCTGGAGCAGCAGCCCCACAAGCCCCGGGGTGACAAACCACAGCGCCTACAGTCACCGTGACCACAGCAGCTCCTGCAGCAGCTGGGTGACAGTGCCTGCAGTTGCTCTGAGCAGGGCACTGCACACCACCTCTGTCACCTGCTCCTTCTGCCTCTGCCCACCTGCAGGGTTAGAAGCGCTTTCAAAGCTAGTGGCCACTATCTGATGCTTGGAAGATCAAAAGGAGAACGCATCCAGCAGGAATCTCCCCTGGCTGCAGGGCTTTTGATGGGATCCAGAGGAGCTCTGACACACTGGGAAATGGGATCCCCACCTCAGGTCCTGTCCTGGCATCCAGGACCAGCAGCAAGACTGAGGCAACCTGTGGAGCACAGACTTTGTGCTTCCATCACCTCACAGCAGGGTCATGTTCATTTGGGTTGCCTGGGGTCTCTCATTGCCCCAGGGACAGCAGTGCCAGCACCTCTGCAATTCTGTTCCAGTCACACACCACCTGCAGCACAACTTTTTCCCATTACCCAGATGAAGTTTTCCCTGTTATGATCAGAGTTGACCTCTTTTTGTCCTCAGCAGCAGCCTTGGGCAGCACCTGTCGGGAAACCCAGCACCCAGTGCCTAAAGAGGCTCCAGGGGAGCTGGAAGGAACTTTGGACAAGGGCCTGGAGGGACAGGGCACAGGGAATGGCTTCCCACTGCCAGAGGGCAGGGATAGATGGGATCTTGGAAAGGAATTGTTCCCTGGGAGGGTGGGGAGGCCCTGGCCCAGAGTGCCCAGAGCAGCTGTGGCTGCCCCTGGATCCCTGGCAGTGCCCAAGGCCAGGTTGGACAGGGCTTGGAGCAGCCTGGGACAGTGGGAGGTGTCCCTGCCGTGGCAGGGGTGGGATTGGATGAGCTGTAATGTCCCTTCCCACCCAAAGCATTCTGGGGTTCTCTGAACCTCTTGGCAGAGCACAGCAAACTAAAGAATCCAAACAAGCCTTGCAGCCTCCAGTGCTGCCTCGGGAGATGCCGGTGTTTTGGGGTAGCAAGCAGTTTTGATTCTAGGTGTGTTGTGTGACATTCTTCCAGTTTTTTCAACATCTTCAAAGGCACATTGTTCCTGTTTCTCAGGCTTTTTCTGTGAGTTCAGTTTGACTGCTGCAGTATCAATAATAGCTAAAAAAGGTGGTAGAACTTTCTGATAAATGTGATGCTTCAGGGCAGAATCACAACAATGGGCCTTTATTTTGAGGTTTTTCCCTGCTGATGAGCTTGAGAGCTCTGCCATTCATCTTTTTGCTTGCTGGAGAGCTTAGAACTCAGGTGGAAACATCTGGTGTTCCAATACTTGACCTCCTCCGAGAGCTGGGCACTGGAGGAACTCTCGTGGTTGTGCTGTGCCATTTCCTTGAGGTGTAGGAATTGTCTTACAGACTCCTAGAGCTTGGTGTAAACCAAAGATCAGAACCTGTTGCTGTGCTTTTTATTGATGCTGAGGGGTTAATAAATGAAAGGTTTTTCTGATGTGTAAGTGGCTATGGAGTAACAGGGAACATCCCCACACGTGTTTATTAACACCTATTGAGTGGATGGAGTGTCAGAGCCTCAGAGGGAGCATCCTGCAGGAACGCTGGGCACCGTGCTGGTGCTGGAGCCTGTGGGAGGGAACAGGTGTGTCCTTAATCAGCCATTCCCTGTTGGAAATGTCCCTCAGCAAGGGCTGGCTCAGAGCGAATCCCCAGCCCTTTGTAAGCAGGAGTGATGCTGAGGTCACATGTGGGGTGGCAGAGCTGGTGCCTCACTGCTGGCAGCGTGTGCTTGGTGCCAGCAGGGACAGAACTCGCTGCTCTGGGCAGCTTGGCTAGCTTGGCTTGGGACAGGTGTCCTGTTATTTTGTGTTGGTTAAGAACAGGAACAGGTTTTCCAGCAGTGAATCATCACATGCATCCTTTTGGAGCAGCCTGGTCCAGGGGAAGGTGTCCCTGCCCATGGAACAAGGTTGAGCTTTAAGGTCCTTCCCAAGCCAACCCATTCTGGGATTCAGTGATTCCATGACAGTGAATTGAGTGGCTGAATCTTTTTAACGACCTCCCCAACACAGCACCTCCTCTTTGGTAAAGCTGATGCTTTTCTGAATGAATTCTCTTCCTTTCATTTGTGTGTTATCTGTCTTGTCCATCTGCTGAGTATAAATTAGCCAGGATAAGTGTTAACTTGAATTTTATTTTTATGTAATCTGAGGGCAGAATTACCATTACAGTGAATAGTGACAAATTCTGTGTTTCATAAATAGCAGTTTATGTGCAAGCGGATTCATGTACTGTATTTATTTTCTAGCTAACAAATATAGCTTAAGTAGGGTGAGACATGCATGAAAACTGATTTAATTGGCTGTAATTGAACTTGAACATATTTAATTCATGTCCCTGGTGGTTGAGAGTAGAATTCCAATTGCAGACTGGGCTGTCTGGAGTCCAGACTTTTCCCTGCTGTGATTTTGGGTGTGGGACCGGATGGGCTCCTGACAGTGGGATTCATGGGGAGATGCAGCTGCTTCATGTGATGTCCTCCCTAAAAATAGAGGCTGGTAAAGGTGCCTGGACCAGAGGTAATTGAGTATATTGGAAAATGAAAGATGTAATGGCAAGGAATTAAATCAGCCCTCAAACCTGGAATTAACTGACACTGAGCAGAGGTTACTGCTGCATGGGAATAGCTCTGAAGGAACTTCTGTTTCTTGCTAGAGCTTCATTTCCTTTTTTTCCCCCTTAGTACCTTATGAATAAAAACCTTATTGTCTCTCTTGTCTCTTGGTATGCATAAAACATCACTAAAATAGTTCCTTTGTTCATTTTCTTTTGTTTTGTTTGTGGGAGCCTTGTGTAAGGTTTAGCTGCTGGAATAACAAAATGATCAAATTTCTTTTTTCTGGAAGAAATAACTGCTTGTGTTGAAGCTGTGGTCTCAGGGATTCAGTGACAGTGTAGGTGGTGTCAGCAGGAACCTGGAGCCTTCTTTCTGCACAGAGATTTGTTTTTAACATGTAAATTCAAGCTGTACTTTCATGTGACTTCTGAAACTCCTTCCCTGGGAGGAGTGTGGGTAAGTCAGACCTCCCTGGATAGAAGTTGCACTGATGTTTGTGAGCTGAGGGCAGCTGGGGAGGAGAGGATGAGGAGGTTCCACGAGTGGTTCTGGCCTCAGAAATGGTCTCTGTCCCTGTCTGTGACCAGTTCCTGCCCAGTGATTGTGCACACAGATATTGCCAAGGGGATGCCAGAGGATGGTGCCAGACTCGGCTCAGTGGTGCCAGTGACAGGACAAGGAGCAATGGCCATGCACTGGAACACGAGTTCCATCCCCACCTGGGGAAGAACTGCTTTCCTTGGAAGGTGACAGAGCCCTGGAACAGCAGCCCAGGGAGGGTGTGGAGTCTCCCTCTCTGGAGCCTTTCCAAACCCACCTGCTCCAGGTAACCCTGGTTGGACTGGAGGATCTGCAGAGGTCCCTTCCAGCCCCAACAGTTCTGGAATTCTCTCTGAACCTCCGTCACCGTCTGGGATCCCGGTGTTCGTCTGCGTGGCTGGGATGCCGGTTACGCTCACTGCTCCCAAACCTTGTGGCAGCAGTGCCTTGAACACATCTGCTGAGTGGATGCTGAAGTGAAATGTTGGATCCTGAGCCACTGGAAGTGGCTGTCCCTTCATGTCCAGATCACAGCGCTTGGGAAATGCTCCATTTTATGGGAAATGCTCCTTGCTCTGGTTATCTCCCGAACTTTGCCCGGGCACTGATATGGAGAATGCTGGCTTGGCAATCAAACCACCAGATCAAAACTGTGCCACGAAGCCTTGGCCCACTGGCTGAGGCTCTGGTCTGGGACTGCCCTGGCCATCAGTTGACTGCTGTGGGACGTGGCTGTGGGCTCTGCTCAGCGTTCCCTGCAGTGTTCCTGGCACCGCAGGAGCTCGCCCAGGTCCCAGGGAGAACCATGGTGTTCCTTTGTGCTGCCTCAGCCTTTCCCCCCCAGCTGAAATCACCGGGGGTGTTTGTTAATCCCCCAAATTAGCACTGGAAGGGGCTGTTCAGGGAGGTGATGGAGTCTCCATTCCTGGAGGTATCCAAGGAAGGCCTGGATGTGGCACTCAGTGCCCTGGGCTGGGGACAAGGTGCAGATCGGGCACAGTTGGACTCGGTGATCCTGGACAGCTTTTCCAACCCAAATGATTCTGTGATAACTGAGTTTGTCAGGTGTGGCCACGTGTGCCATTGTCCCTCCCTGCAGAGCTGGATGAGGATGTGGTGCCTCTCAAGGAAAGGTTGGTAGAAACAACCTTTGAGCCATTGGGGATTTCCCTTTAGTCCCTTAGGACACTTTTCCCTCCAGTCCCACAGGCAGGCACCTCTAACTAATGGTTTTAAACTCCTACCCTTGATTCCTCCCTTGAAGGAGTTGTCACCTTCACTTTACAGAAACATTGAAGTTTATTTGCAAAGATCAGCACAAAATTCATGACTGACAGTTTATGTCCAGGTCAGTATTTAAATTCCTGCAGCAGATGGAGTGAGGGACCTGGAACCTGAGGTAGATGTGGAGCTCTTGGGAAGGCCCTGTGTGTCACAGTTGAACAAGGAAGAGACATTTGGAAATCCCTCCCAGGCAGATCCATGGGATGGGACCTCAGCTCTGTCTGCTGCATGGTACCTGGGCCTTTCCCACCTCCTGATTATTTGGATTTTAATTCCAGCTGTGGGGTTGAACAGCACTTCCTGTTGTAATCCATCTATCAAACATGAGCACTGCTGCTTGAGGAGCAGCAGCTTTGTGCAATTCCTGATCTGTTGATACTCTGCTTCCTTACAGCCCTATGGCTTCCCAGAGCTAAATGTGTGCATAGAATCTGTATTTTTTAGAGGAAAAAAGTCATGTTCAGCTGATAAAAGGATTTACATCTGCAAGGATCCAGTGCGTAATACCAAGGTAATGGACTTTTTCCTGTTGGAGAGAATAAGTTGGAACAAAGGAGATCTCAAGGTTTGTTCCTGAAAGTGATTAATATTTTAATTTAGGTGAGGAGCAGTGCAGGGGTGTAAGGTCCCCACTGCCATGGAGGTGTATGGGGGACACACAGCTCCCACCACCTCTGTCTCCTTGATCACTTCATCCTTTTAATATTTTTTAGTATTGCCCCCAAGTGCTCTTGAAGACTTTTTGGCAGCAGTATTGCCTTTTGTAGTGACTTACTTCAGGTGTTAATTTGTGATTTTTAATACAAATCATGGAGGAGGTTTCGGGTGAGACTTGCAGTGAGACAGTTTTGGTGCCCTACATTTGCTGTTCATCCCTGAAAGGGCTGATGGCGCAGACCTCACCTGCTCATGGCTCCTCTGCTGCTTCGAAGGGCAACAGGAGCACTTAAAAAAGGAATTTAGGAAGGTCCTCCTCACTCCTGGAGTTCAAAATCCTGCAATTGGGAATGTTCATCTCTGAACTGGTTGATGCTGCAAGGGCAATATGAGATGGGTTTGGGAAGCTCCAGTGGCAGGAGAATCCCCAAATTCTTCCAACAGTGGATGTGTGGATGAATTCCGAGCACGTGGCCTTTCCCAGACACCAGGTCAGGCTGGATAACAATGGCCTCCTATTGTCTGGGGGGGATTAAGGCTGGGATTTGGGGGGATAGAAGCCTGAGTACTGGATTCGCCACCAAAAATGAATATTCACCGAGTCCCTGATGGGCTGGTCAGGACTGGTTTGCATAAATCAGATCTCCCTGCACCCTGATGGGGATGTGTGACAGCGACTGAGGCTCACAAATGCATCCAGAAGGGGAATGTAGGTCACCCCGAGGAGCTGCTGTCTTGCAGGACTGTCATCTGCTTCGTTAAGAATAGATTAATTGGGAGGGGACGATCTGGCACAGTGCTGCTGATGCTGCTGCTCCTGTCCCATGTCCTGTGTTACATCACCAGCTCTGGAATTTTGCTGGATTGGTGTGGGACTGGGGAAACTCTGCCTGGAAGGGCAGTTTTATAAAGGACTGGGAGATGGAGGACCCAGGACAGAGCCAGGGGTCCCTAAGAGGGGCTGGTAGAGCTTGAGCAACCAGTGGGAAGGGAAACAGGCTTGGGTTTAAGAATCTCTAATTTAGCAAATTTCGTGTTAAAAGCTAAAGTGCTTCATTTGGATTTTGGGAATCTACTGCATTCCTAAAAATAGATGCTGGAATTAAATAAGTTTTTTTTAAGATACACACGCTCATGCTAGCAAATGCCACTGGATAAAGAGTCTTTAACTTATCTTTACACAGTGAGATCTGGTTGTAATTCCTGTTCTTGATACCTGCTCTGCAGAATACCAATTTTCAGGATACTGCAGGCCCTCTGGCTCCCCAGGGGCTGCGTACAGCCATTCCCATGGGAGTTCCTCTCCTGTTGCTGTGAATGTTACCCAGAAAAGCAGTTCTGTGTAGCTGTTGCTGGCATGGTGTGGATGGATGGAGGCTGGTGACCTCGGGATAAAGCAGGGAATGTTGGCCCAGGTGATAGTTCAGGGGGAAAGCAAAGGGTGCAAGGGGTGGTTTGGTGAATGGGCGATGAGTAGAGCATTTGGGGAAGGGCCTTTGGGCAAGGAGAGGCCTTTGGGTGATGGACTTGTTTGAGGGTGGGAGGGCTGGCACCAGGGACTGGATGTGTGGGGAAAAACTGGTCATGTCATCAGTTGTGGCTGGTGGAATTAAAGTAATTAAATCACTTGACTCCATTTCCCATGGTCCTGCCATGCCCGGCTTGATCCAAACCAGGCTCCCAGGTAGGACCTTCACCTTCAGGGGGCGTTTCTCATACCCAGTTGTGGAGCTTTCTTAGAGCGCTGGAACAGTTGGCCTTGGTGATCTCGGAGGTCTTTTCCAACACGGACAATTCCATGATTCTGTTCTGTAAATGAGCTAAGTGCACATTTCCTGAGGTTTCAGCTGAGGTGGGTGTTGCTTTACTTCATGTGAGGTATGTGTTAACTTTATTTAGATGCAGCTTCAGGTGCTCTGTCAGTGCTGAGCTGTCATGACTCGAAATCTTGCAGAGCAGGATGTGTGAGTTCCTGCTGCAGCTCTGGTTTGTATACTCTGCACTGGGAAAATCTGCCTGCAGAGATGGTGAAACACCTGAATTCACTGAATTTCTGCTTTGTTAGCACATAAATCCATGGTTTACTCATACCTTGAGTTCTTTGTTACCTCCTGGTCATGGGATGTCAGAAATGATGGAACTGGAGGTGTAGGAGAGGAGAGCCAGGAGGCCATTCCAGTGTCACTGTGATAACTGATACTCTTCTGGTTGCTCCCAGGGCTGCTCCTGCTTCTCCCCATAGCCATGGGAGCCCACAGGGGTCTCTGGGAGTCGTGCCCTGCCTCTGTTCATTTCCTGGCGCCCCTTTGCTCCCTGTGCCGAGCTCTGCTCCCGCTCCAGGCCCTGGACTCTGTGTCTCAACAAGTCAGGCAGGTACTCCCTATCCTGCCCTTGGAGTCCTGAGTCACTGGGACTTTGGAGGCTGTGAGGTAACTCCCAATCAGTTTTCACCACGAACTGGAGTCCTTTTGGAGAGCATTTGTTTTGGGTCTGAGCAGTGTGGGAGCAGCCTGTAGTTAGGAAGGCAGGGAACGTGCTGCGTAGTCCAGCAGATCCGCTGAGCGTGTGCTGCCCGTGTGTGGTGGGGCCCTGCTTTATTTCTAACCTGTGTTGCAGCTCTGTGTGAGGGCTTGGGCAGCACTTGGGTTCTCTGATCCACATGTTCAGGGGGAAGAGATTCCTCTTTGCTCCTCTGCTCTCCATGGCTGGCTGGTTATATGGGCAGATAGTGCCAGGACAGTGGGAATGGCTTCCCAGTGCCAGAGGGCAGCGATAGATGGGATATTGGGAAGGAATTGTTCCCTGGGAGGGTGGGCAGGCCCCGGCCCAGGGTGCCCAGAGCAGCTGTGGCTGCCCCTGGATCCCTGGCAGTGTCCAAGGCCAGGCTGGACAGGGCTTGGAGCAGCCTGGGACAGTGGAAGATAAGAGGTGAGGCAAGATGAGCTTTAATGTCGCTTCCCATCCAAACCATTCTGTGATTCAATGAATGCTGTTTTTTCAATTTCCTCAAAGAAATCATTGCCACATATAAGTTAGGAAGGATCCATGCAGGAATGGATGCTGTCCCAGGGTTGTGTGTGTGGGAAGCAGGGGATGTCTGTGAACACATAAACCAGCAGGTGAGCTGCACGTCCAGGAGCTCTCCCCTGAAGGAGGAGGAGCAGCTGCTGGATTTACTGAGTTACTCTGCTGTTTACTCAGGGGTTTAAGTGTGTTTGAGCTCCGAGAGCAGGGTGTGTGCAGGGCTCTGCAACCCAGGGCTGTGGAGTTTGGGCATCCTCCTGCAAAGGCACAAGCAGAATTAGTGCTGCCTGCTGGGTTTAAACCAGAGCACCACGTATTTGTGTCTTATCAGATTTCAGAGCATCCACAGGCTTTTGTTTTGATTCCATGCCTGTTTTTTTGTTGCTGCCTTTCCCTCTTCCCACTGCCTTTCCCACGTACTCGACCATGTTACCCTTGATCAGGGCTGAACACAAGGAACAGGTCAAATTCGGTGCAATCCCTCACTCCTGATGAAGAAATGTTTTGTTAGGAAGAGTAGCCGCAGCCTCAAGTGTCAGTTCCTGGAATCTGGACCTTCCTGGTACTGTTTAAAAGAAGCCAGGTGGTCCCAAACTTTGAGGTTTCCTCGTCACCATCTCTTTGATAATATCATTATCAGGGAGTGAGTTTTGAGAGTTTGTCTAGGGACTCTTGTGTTGTTTTATTGCAATTTCCTTCTGAGAACGAAGAATTCCCAAAGCACTGATGGTCAGAGATCCTCCTGCTAGAGAAGCTGATGGGAGTGGAGGAGAACAATGTAGGTTCCAGCTCCCTTTGGAGCCCTGTGCCAGTGGTTCCTTCCCTCTGCAGGTGAGTGCTGTGCTGGCTGCCAGAGGTGGCAAAGCCGGATTGCAGGAGGAATTGCCATGAGTGCCAAGGCTTGTCCCAGCCGGCCTAAAGCTTCCCACTCCCTCCCACATCAGCTGAGTTTGGCTCCCTGATAAAACTCAGGCTTTCACCCAAGCCTTTTCCAAAGGATGGGGCTGGGAATAACTTCAGTTTCTCTTTCCTAAACACAATCAGAGAGTTGTGATTCTTACAAGTGGCACTTAGTGATGGAAGCCAGCTTCTTTCTTAGCTCCTTGGGGCATTTCCTTTCCCTTGTCCATGGGAGCTGAGATTGTCCATGGGGGCTGCAGGGATTGAAGCTGAGCAGTGGCATCATAGAATGGATCTTGGAATGGTTTGGGTTGGAAGGGACCTTAAAGCTCAGCTCCATCCTATGGGCACAGACAGCTCCCACCATCCCAGGTTGCTCCAGGCCCCATCCAGCCTGGCCTGGAACACTTCCCCACACCAATCCAACTCAAGTATGGTGGAGCTCTGGCAAGTGCTTTAATAGCCACAGAAAGGTATAAATCTTGTCTTTACTCCCTCACTTTCTGGAAGTTTCTGCACTGAGTGAAGAAAGTGCTGTTGGCTTCTCTGAATTAACAATTATCACATTCACAAAGTGTGAAGGAACAAGACCTTGGGACTCACAGCAATTCCAGGAGCACAGGCTGTGCCATTCCTGGAGTCAATGTGGAGCTAGGGTCCTCCAGGTGTGCTTAGAGCTTACAGAGGGCCCAGGAAACAGCCCCAAAATGCCTTTATTTAAATTTAAAAAATGCAATAATAGAGAATGGACACCAGCAGCAAAATGCAGCAGTAATTAAGCCTGGGAGCTTCTAAAATTGCCAGGTGAACTTGGGGGTGGAAAGCTTTGTCTGGTCTTTCTAAACACAGGCACTTCATCCTGAGATCCCCTGAGCCTCGAGAGAGATGGATTCACCTTAGTGCAGAATCCCAGGATCACTGAGGCTGGAAAAGACCCCCGAGACCACGGAGTCCAAGCGGTGCCTGATCCCCACCTTGTGCCCAGCCCAGAGCCCTGAGTGCCACATCCAGGCCTTCCTGGGACACCTCCAGGGATGGGGCCTCCAAATCTCCCTGGGCAGCCCCTGCCAAGGCCTGAGCTCCCTTTCCAGGAAGAAATTCCTCCTGATTCCTCTGTGCCCTCCCAGTAACAAATTTTCCAAATATATCAAGTCCAGAATTCTAAACTCTTTCAAGACAATGCATCTCTTGCAAAGCAGCTTTAATGCTTCCGAGTGTCATTTACTTACACCAGGCAGCCGTTAACCTTGGTTATCAGTTAAGATAATTATTAATTATTTCGTAAGAAAGCTCCAGCAGTAAATCCACTTTCACTTTCCAGGGAAAGCCCAGCACAAGCGCATCAGACAAGAGCTGAGAGTTCTGCTTTTAATTAAGCTCTTAATGGTCTCAGTTACTACTTAAGTCTTTCAAAACATTTCTTCTGCAAGAGATTCAGACCTGCACAGTGTGGATGAGCACCCTCCCCAACCACACTCAACATTTTAAGTGCCAACACTACTTTCCAGAGGTTTTCTAGGAACTATTTTCTCCCTCTTTCAGCCTTCAGCACAGAACAAGGTGTCAGTGTTGGTTTTTCCAGGTGTCATCCCCAGTACTGGGAGCTGGGACTTTGCTGGGACAACGCTTTCAGTTGGTGTGAGAGGTGTTGGAAGCACAAGCTCAGACAGGAGAGTTTATTTTGGAGGGGCAATAGCAAACCCCAGTCCAGTCTCTTTGTGCCTGGGACACTGGCACTGCTGGATTCCAGCCCTGTGGATACCTGTGGAAGGACACATGGATTACACAAACATACACATGCATTAGAAAAAACCTTGATTCCTCATCTTAGTGAAAAATAAAACCCAAACAAAAACTAAACTTTGATGGTACAGTGACTTCATTTATCGCTGACAAATTTACAGATTAGATAATCCAACAATAATCTCCATCCCCATCCCTGGAAGTGTTCAAGGCCAGGTTGGATGGGGCTTGGAGCACCTTGGGATAGTGGAAGGTGTCCCTGCCCATGGCAGGGGTGGCACTGGATGGGCTTCAAAGTCCCAGCCCAAACCATTCCATGATTTTATAGTCAGGTGAAACTCTTGGAGAAGGGGCTGTGGCTCTGGCTGAGAACTTCACCTTCCTCGGGGTGACAGAGCACAGGGAGGGGCACAGCTGGGCACGGCCATCCAGACACCTCCTGGTGCTCCTCAGGAGATGGGAATGTGCCCTGAGTGCTGCCATGGGAATTCAGGTGTTGAGAGCTGCTCTTTGAGTACACACTTAAAAATCTGGGCTGTTGGCAGAGCCTGTGGCACAAAACTGGGCAGCCTGGACACACCAGATTTGAATTCTAGTCACTGAGGGTGGAAAAGCACTCTCAGACCATCGAGTCTGACCAGCCCCCAGCACTGCCAGCTGACCACTGGCCACCACTGACCCCTGTCCCAGGTGCCACATCCACAGGGCTGTTAAATCCCATCAGGGATGGGGATTCCATCCCTGCCCTGGGCAGCTGTGCCAGGGATGGACAGCCTTTTCCATGAAGGAATAGGTCCCAATCTCCAACCTGAGCCTGCCCTGGCCCAGCTGGAGGTTGTGTCGTCATGTCCTGTCCGTGTTCCCTGGGAGCAGAGCCCGACCCCCCCTGGCTGCCCCCTCCTGTCAGGAGCTGTGCAGAGCCACAGGGTTCCCCCTGAGCCTCCTTTTCTCCAGGCTGAGCTCCTTTCCCAGCTCCCTCAGCTGCTCCTGGGGCTCCAGCCCCTTCCCAGCTCTGTTGCCCTGATGAACCCGAGCATGAATTTGTGCACGTTTGTTTTTCTTCCCTGAGCTGAGCACACGTGGTGCTGGTGCAGCGTATGCACAGCAATTATTAATGAATTACAGGCAAAATACAATTGTTTCTCTGCTGCTCTCGGCCTGTGATGGGTGGGATATTCTGTGTTGGATGGGATGTCCCTGCAGGATGGGATGTGCCTGAGGATGGGGTGGGATGTGCCTGAGGGGTGCCTGTCAGGCTGCAGCTCCGAGCCGTGCCCTCCTCCTGCCCTACATTCTGCTTCCTCCCACCCAGCGTCCTCCCCGCGCTCAATGGGGGCTTTGTTTGGAAGGAATGCAAACAAAATTCGGGCTGTGTGAAAAGGGCCAGCTCATCATTTGTAGCTCTGCAATGGACTGGAAAATAACTTTTTCTCCCTCCCTCTCGTACTGGTGGCCTTGGGTCCGTACTGGTGGCCTTGGGTCCGTCACTTGTCAAGAACAGTCACTTGTGATTTAGTGGCAGAAGAGGGATCTTGGCAGGCCCTTGACAGGGGCTTGGGAAGGTGTAAAGTGATACAGAAATTATTATGGACTTAAAGCTCTTCTGCTGATGCAGGTCCTGGCTCTTTGTTAACATCTTATAGCTGAGAGTGCTGGAAACACAAATCCCTTGAGCCAATAGTTGTGTATGCACCAGGACATTGAGGGATTGAAACCTGCACAGGGACAGATGGAGTTGTGGACCATGTTCCCTGTGGCTGTGGGATGGAGGTGCCTGACTTCAGGGTCCAGTCTGACCTGGCAGCCCCTGGAGCTGCTCCTGGGCCCTGTTTGCTGTGGCTGGGCACAGGAGCCTCAGCGTTTGTGCAGGGACAGCTTTTGTTTGCACTGACCATGGGCTCAACTGCTGGTGCTCCTTAAAGCCTTGCTACCCCCAGGGCAGGGACCCAAAAACTCCATAAATGCTTCTGTCCTTTATGAATCTGAGAGTTCAGGTTTGTCACACCTGGGCCCATGGAATCATTGAATCCCAGAGTGGTTTGAGTGGGAAGGGACCTTAAAGCTCATCCAGTCCCCCCCCTGCCATGGGCAGGGACACCTTCCACTGTCCCAGGCTGCTCCAAGCCCTGTCCAGCCTGGCCTTGGACACTGCCAGGGATCCAGGGGCAGCCACAGCTTCTCTGGGCACCCTGGGCCAGGGCCTCCCCACCCTCCCAGGGAACAATTCCTTCCCAAGATCCCATCCAGCCCTGCCCGCTGGCAGTGGGAAGCCATTCCCTGTGTCCTGTCCCTCCATCCCTTGTCCCCAGTCCCTCTCCAGCTCTCCTGGAGCCCCATTAGGCCCTGGCAGGGGCTCTGAGGTCTCTCTGGAGCCTTCTCTTCTCCAGGTGAACACCCCCAGCTCTGCAGGTGGGATCTCACCTGAGCAGAGCACAGGGGCAGAATCCCCGCTCCCGCCTGCTGCCCATGCTGGGGGATCTGCCCAGGGCAGGGGAGCTTTGGGCTCTCATGTCCAGCCTCCCACCCACCAACACCCCCAAGCTGCTCTCAGCAACAGGTGGAGGACTGGGAGTCAGACGGAAATGCAGAAGTGAGCTGGGAACCCGTGAGGATCTGCCTGTTGTTAGTGTGAGCTGTGCTGAAGTGAGTGAACATTTCCATATCTTAATCTGAACACATGGAATTTCTAAGATTTTTATAAGCCTGGCAGTATTCTTCCAGGTTTCCCTGTGAATTCCAGCTTGCCCTGCTGAAGGTGATAAATATCTTATCGACACTTAATGAGGGAGTAATTTCATGCTCATCTTTAATTCATGAGCTCTGTCATTATCCCCCTGTGATGACGAGATGTCTGTTCTTCAGCCAGTCAGGTTTTATACCCGTTACCCTCTTCATCTCTTTCCTGAGCTGAGTTTTCCTGGAAACCTCTCCATATCCGTACCCTGTTTTCTGGGAAGCCTTTGTGTTTCTGCTGTTTATTGTCAACAGCCTCAGAGTGAATGGCTACCACAGCCACGCAGGAGCCTCCTTTTCCCAGTCTGTTAATATTCCTTTGGAAGTATTTTGAGGGAAATACATTGCTATTTATAACAGCCTTTCTGCTCTGAAGGCTGAACTGGCATTATATTGGAATGGGAGCTGAGTATAACATGAGATTAGAGATTTATTTTATCCCCAGATACTGGAGTTGCCTAAATCCCTCGCAGTGCAGAGAAGAGTTAATTTCCTTGGCTGGGTTAATAATTTACTTGATCTTAACACATAAAAAGTGGCTCTCAAACATCCTGCTGCAACTGGGCACAGCCCAGAAGTAACTGTCACTATATAAAATATTTTATTTCTGATCTGTGGTGTTAATTTGTTTGGTTGTGTTGCTGGGGACACGATACAGCAGCAAACAACTCCGTGAAATGCTGAAAAACCACGGGGTTGGGTGGATTTGGGGCGGTCTTGTATCTTGGCTGTCAGTCATTCAGCAGGTTTATATTTCCCATGGCATTTCTGGGATAGGTGATCCATTGATGCATAAATGTAACTTGGTGTGAGGGATGGAGCAGTGCTGGGGCTGACTGGAAAACCTGAGGTGAGCAGAAGGTCCCAGGCTGCCATCCGTGCAAGCCTTGGCCTTAAGTCACTGCAGGGCTTTAAATCCCAGAATCCCAGAATCCTTCAGGTTGGAAAAGCCCTCCAGCATCACTGAGTCCAGCCTGTGACCGATCCCCACCTCGTGCCCACCCAGAGCACTGAGTGCCACCTCCAGGCCTTCCTTGGGCACCTCCAGGAATGCCCAGCCCAGGACTGGGGGATTCTGGGCTGGGTCATGTCCAGCTCTCAGCCCATGAGGTTCTGTGTGCTGGGTATTGACTAAAAGGAGTTCAAAGCAGAGCTCCCATGCAAACTTCTTATGTAATAGTGCGTTTCATAAATTCTGTTTAATCTTCCTTGGTATAAAATGACCTTGTAGATTTAGGAGGGAAGTTTGGGATCGCAGCTGCTGCCTTGTAGAAAGTCTAAATATAAACAGGTTTTTGGAAAGCACGAGAAATGATCAGTGGTGTTCTCTGATTGGAATTGAAAGTCAGAACTGTGGCATCTGATTAGTGTCAGAGCAGTTTGAGAGGGTGGTTTGGAGTGTTCCTGCTGCTCTGGTGTAGCCTCTGCTGGTGATTCATGTAGGCAGCTTCAGGAAGAGAAGGTTGAACCCTGAGGCAGTTCTGGGCCCCTCCTAACAAGAGAGACCTGGAGGGGCTGGAGCGTGTCCAGGGAAGGGAACGGAGCTGGGGAAGGGGCTGGAGCCCCAGGAGCGGCTGAGGGAGCTGGGAAAGGAGCTCAGCCTGGAGAAAAGGAGGCTCAGGGGAACCTTGTGGCTCTGCACAGCTCCTGACAGGAGGGGGCAGCTGGGGGGGGGTCGGGCTCTGCTCCCAGGGAACAGGGACAGGACAAGGGGAAATGGCCTCAGGCTGGGCCAGGGCAGGCTCAGGTTGGACAGCAGCAGGAATTTCTCCATGGAAAGGGAGGTCAGGCCTTGGCAGGGGCTGCCCAGGGAGGTTTGGAGTCCCCATCCCTGGTGGGATTTCAAAGCCCTGTGGATGTGGCGCTTGGGGACTTTCTGTGTTAGTTGGTATTGGAAGTAAACACCTTCTCTGTGATCTGTGGGGATTGTCTCTGCAGAATTCTGAGTCCTGGTGACACTTCTGCCGAGGCCTGAACCCTTCTGCATCCCTGTGGAAGCTCAGCGTGTCTGTAAATGCTGTGTGTGCTGGGAGAGGTTGGCAGGGCAGGCCCAGGGCTCCCTGGAACAGTTCCCAAGGGAATGGGCACATTCCCAAGGCTGCCAGAGCTCCAGGAGCCTTTGGACAACGCTCTCAGGCACAGGGGAGGATTGTTGGAGAGTCCTGGGCAGGGCCAGGAGTTGGACTGATGATCCCTGTGGGTTGTTCCCACTCAGGGTATTCCAGGGGAAGGTGCCCAGTGCCTCAGTGCAGACCCCTGAGCCCTGGCTGTGCTGGTCTCCCAACTCCTCTCCCATTCCAGTGTTTCTGGATATCCCTGGTTTACCTGGCAGTCCAGTGAAAGAAGGAAAAAGCTGCTGTTCTGTCTCAGCCAGTCTGAGTTGATGTGGCATTGATTTTTTTATTATTTTTTTTGTAAACAAACACTAATTACTTATTTATGTGTTTGTTTATTTTAGGGATAGACTTCAAGATTAAAACTGTTGAATTACAAGGAAAGAAGATCAAGCTACAGATCTGGTGAGTAACACCCAGCTTTCCTCAGCAGCACGTGTTCCTGGCGAGAGTGTGCTCTTCCTGAATTCCATTCAGGGATCCAGGTTTGCAACTCAGCTCTGTATTGCCATGGTGGTAGCACTCCATGTGTGTGTTTGTAACCACTGGGACTGGCTGCTCCCTCGGACAGGCTGCTGGCAAAGCTCCTGTTGGGGAGGAGAGCATCCTCGCAGGCTGTCATTTAGTGGGAAGTGGTTTAAAACTGGAATTTTTAAATTAGGAGTTGCCTCCAGTCTGTGACTATAAATTGATTCGTAGCCTTGCTTTGTGTCAGCAAGAAAATGCAATCCAGGGCTGCACTTGGGCTGGAATTTTCCATGCTCAGCTGTGGAGAGGTTCTCAGCTGGCTGGAACACGGCTGCTCTGTGGGAACGTCTGACAAGAGGCAAAGCCTCAGCTCTTTCTTTGAGCTTCTGTGCATTTAACCAGAGGTTTTTCACCAGGTCAGGTCAGGAGAGCTGGTGGCTTTTCCTGGCCTGTGGGTCTGGCTGGGCTCCCTGCTCAGCATCTGCGTTCTCCAGCTTCACTGAGAGCTCAGAACTGGAATTTGTCCGTTTTGTCCCTCCGGTAACAATCCTTATGGCTTTAGAATGTTGGTGTTTGTAGATGCAGGTGGGTGGGTTCCAGTTTGGAAGGGCACTGGTCTCCCTCTGTCTGGGCAGTCATTCCAGGACAATCATGAGTGATTATCCTTCCTAACCAGAGTCTTCATGTCACCAGCACCCTGAGGAAGTGTTACAACTGACAGAGAGTAGGTTTGGATGGGAGTTTGGGAAGGAATTGTTCCCTGGGAGGGTGGGCAGGCCCTGGCCCAGGGTGCCCAGAGCAGCTGTGGCTGCCCCTGGATCCCTGGCAGTGTCCAAGGCCAGGCTGGACAGGGCTTGGAGCAGCCTGGGACAGTGGGAGGTGTCCCTGCCATGGCAGGCGTGGAACAGGGTGAGCTTTAAGGTCCTTTCCAGCCCAAACCATTCCCTGATTCTATGATTAAACTTTAAAAAAGTCATCATGAAACATAAAACCAGAAAATGGAGACATTTAATGCATATATAGACAAAGAAGAAGCTTCAATGAAGCTGTACAGATCGTGGAGTTTAGTGCCGTAGTGAAGTGAAAAGGAGGTGGGTGAGCTGAGATTTATGCAGTGGCAACCTTTAACATGTCACAAAGCTGGGAAGTTGTAGCCTGAGTCTGCTGCTTGTTCCTGCCAGGTTCAAGTTGCACATTTGAAATGTGACTTGGAATGCAGAAAATGAATCTCCTACAGTAAAAAGAAAAAATAAATAAAATCTCAGCATTGTGCTTCCAACTTTTCCTTTAGCAGGAGCTTTGCCCAGCAGTGGCTCAGTGTCTTGTGAAGGTGTTTAGTGCAGTGCATCTCTGCTTCCCCACTGCTTCCTGCCTTTGAACTCACCCCTCACTTGCAGGAGCTGTGTCGCATTCCAGAACAATCCCAGGCAGCAGTGCAGCAAGCGGGGCGTGGATTTAGGGGAAACTTTCCGGTGTAAACCCGAGGCTGCTCTGGGAGCTTTCCTTGCTCCAGAGTATGGATCTGCACTTGGTCTTATTAAACCTCATGAAATTCCCATGGGCTGCTTCTGGAGCTCGTCCAGGTGCCTGTGGATGGTCCTGTCCTTCAGGTGTGACAGCCACACCACAGTTTTCCTCTCTACACAGCAGGACAGCTCCTTACGTCTCCCTGGGTATGGAAAGAGTGCCCTCGTGACAGCCATGCCTGACCTGTGAAATTTATATTTAGGAGTAAAGCAAGAACACAAAGGTCAGGCTGAATTAAAGCCTGCCTGGGGTGGGAAGCAACTCGATCCTCAATAGCTGTTAAAATTGGGGTGCTGCTCTGTAAGGGTCAGGCTGGGATTAGAGCATTTTCCTGTTGCTGCAGATGTAAATGTGCCTGCGAGGAGCAGGATGGGACACGGCCCTTGGGACTGCCCTTCCGAAGGAATGAACTTGTCTGGGGCAGATCCATCAGGAGAACCACTGTGTGTCAGATTCTGGGTGGAAGCACGTGCAGGAATTGAGGATCATCTTGGCTGAGTTATTGTCCAACTCCTGTTCAGGAGAGTTGCTGCTGGGACAGTCACTAGTGATGGGCCTAGTCCAGGATCTGGGCGAAAGGAATTAATACAGATTTGGGAGTAGAAACACTTAAAAGAGTGGGACCTGGAGGGGTTTACAGTGGTGAATGTCTGGAAGAATCTTAATGGTGTCATGGTGCAGACAAAGAATGAAGGACCAGAGTGAGAGATCCACAAAAAGATGGTGCTGGCTTTGGGAAAGCACTGAAGGACTTCAGAGGGACAGGGTAATAGAGCTGAAAATAGAGTGTGATAATCACACATTCAGGGACTCAGGTAGAGTTGCTTTGAAATGGAAACCAAAAGGCTTTGGCATCCTCGAGTTCCCAGAACTCATTAATGTAATGTAGCCATTGAGAAATGACATGGGATTTTCCGGATGGTGTGGGCAGGAAGGGAGTGTGTCAGTCCCACAGAACTCAGGTTTGATCAGCACTGCCTGGGAAGAAAGGGACTGTTGGAGGAAGAGCAACTGGAAAGATGAGAATTCTTCAGGATGTCAGAGCACATTTCTAAAATCCTGGATATCCTGAACAGGTGGGGAGGGTCTGATAGGAGTCGCTGCCTTTTCCAACACCAGAACATCAGCTCTGGCCTGAGGCTGGAAGGTGGCATGTGGAAAACACCAGGAAAAGAAATTGTTCTGGAAAACTCCTCAGGGGATGTAGAGGTAGCTGCAGGTGTCCAGGGACGGGTTCACAAGGGATTTCACAAAGGAACAGTCTGGTTTGGACTCTTAAATCCACAGAGGGGATCCCTGGCTCCAGAATTCCTTAACTGCTGGGAAATGGAAGCTGGAAAACCTCTGGCCTGTCCAGTTGCAGCTCTGAGGTGCTTTTCAGGAGGGCACAAACAGCAGAGTTGGGTTTGTCATCCAGGGAAAGCACAGGCTCAAAGGAATGTTACTGTCATTAAAAATCCATTTTTTTCTTTTTTTCCTACTTAGCTGCTCCTCCAACTCTCCTGTCTTTAATGACATTTGTGTGTCAGCCTGTTTTCCTACACTCTTCCTGACTGATCCCATATTTTAGGAACAGCTTTGTGTTTTTAGCGTGCAGCTCTTACCTGTGTGGAAAACCATAAAGGGACGTTTTTCTCTCTGTGCATCTCTGCTGACAACGCATTTACATGGCCAGAGAAGTGTCCTCAGAATCTTGTTTAATTCAGCAATGAGCTCATGACAAAAATAATCCCCTGTCCTGGAACAGCTGTGCGGGTGACAGCGATGTGGTGTAGCTATCCTGAGGTATTCCAGGTGTGGAAATTCCCTGTGATGTGCAAGTTCTGGCATTTAATGAGCGTGGTGGTGACCAGCCAGAGCTTCACACAGCTCCACTCCCCAGGTGCCATCAGCCACATTAATTCTGCAGTTACCCCAGGAATGTCTAGAAGTTAATTCTGTTTGCTGAGGGCTTTTGAGACTCGAGGTGGAAGATGTTCCTCTGGCATGTCAGTCCTGGGAAACAATTGGATAATTCTCATCACGGATTTTCTTTTTTTCCTGGCTGAGTGTTATTCAGAAAAGCTGAAATTTGCCAGTCATGAAGTATCTTACAGAGCACAGAATCCCAGGATCACTGAGGCTGGAAAAGCCCTCCCAGCCCATGGAGTCCACCCTGTGCCTGATCCCCACCTCGTGCCCAGCCCAGAGCCCTGAGTGCCACATCCAGGCCTTCCTTGGACACCTTCAGGGATGGGGACTCCAAACCTCCCTGGGCAGCCCCTGCCAAGGCCCGATCCCTTTTCCATGGATCCAGCCTGTCCTGGTCCCTGTGCAGAGCCTCCAGCAGAGCCACATCCCACCCCACTGGGGCTGTCCATGCACTGACTGAGGGTGCCCTGGATCCCTCGTGCAGATCATCCATGGAGCTGTTGAACAGGACTGAGCCAGCCCTGGTGCCGCTGGTGCCCATTCCCAGCTGGATGTGCCTCCCTCCCCAGCTCTCCCTGGCCCCAGGTTTATCCCAGCCGGGAGTGCTGAGCCATGGACTGGACAGGGGCACTTTCCCTTTGAGAAGGAAAATCCTGGGCCCAGTCGCTGCAGCTCCTGATGTTCCCCAGTCTCTCCAATGCAGCATTGGCCTGCACAGTCCTGCAAATACAACAATGAGGAACAGTGGGGCAGTAATAAGATTCTTGGGATTATTTTGCTAAGAATTACTTGGTTTAATATGCTGAAGACCATTCTGAGCCTTGTGTACTGGGAAGATGCTCACAAATCATCAGATCTAATCTCTTCTTGCTGCAGCCGTGTAAATCTTTCATCAATAAATCATAATACATTTTAAGGTTTCTTTAGTCTCTGCCAGGTCAGCCGGAAAGCTGTCCCAGAAATTCCATTCTCTCCGGGTTAAACCTCTAATATGATACAGCTTATGCATATTTTAATGTTGGCATGAGAATCATTCAAATAGATTTTTCACTTTTCCTTGAGCTTCTCCTTTCCCGAGTCCCACAGGAAACGTCTTTTATCCTCACAAAGCTGAACATCCGACCTCTCTCACTTTCCTCCCATGCTTCATTTTCCTTGGCTGTTTTAATAACCCTTGCCCACATGAATGTGAGCTGGGAGAGTGAGCCAGCTTGCACACGTTTGTGCCTACACCCAGAGCTTTGGAGCCTGATCCCAATCCCAGAGGTTTGAACAAAGGGATGGGGAGCCAGGGCAGCAAACAGCACCTGCGTGCTCCGACTGTCTCCTGCCGTTTGCCCAGGGTGGATCCAGCACTCGTGGGCACTCGGAGAACCATAACTCATTTCCTCTGTTTGCCTCAGCCTGACTCTAATCTTCCATCCATTAGGAGTTATCTCTGAATAATGAATGGAGAATCCATTAACAAGGAGAAAGGGCAGCTACAGTATTTATTAAAAAAAAAAAAGCAGGGGGGGGAACACTCCAGGTTCTTTGCTTCTTCCCTCCCCAGCTTTCTTCTCTTCCATTAGCTGAGCTCCAGTTGCTAGAAAAAACACTGGAGGAGTTAACCAGGCGAGTCAGTTGTAGGATGTGACAAGCAGTGAGTAGCAGCTCCCTGTTGCCAGTGCCAAGCTGTGTAAAACCACTCAGAATTGTTTCTGTGATGGCTGCTGGCCGTGGCAGGAGGGAAGAATTACAGACAAATGTCTGGAGGGGCTGATAAAGCCTTTCCAGCACTGTCCTGTTTGGTGGGAGTAACCTGGGGGAAGGTGCTGGCAAGTGGGGGCAGAACTCATGTGGAAAGAAAATAATCAGGGTGTGAGTGGAGATCCGTGGAGATATTTTGCAGGAGTCTGTCCTGAGTGAAGGAAAGGATCCTTCTCTCTCTGGGATATGCTATGAAATCCATCAATTCAAGGATTAAACTCACCCAAATGACTTCATAGAATCCCAGAATGGTTTGGGTGGGAAGGGACCTTAGAATCCATCCCACTCCCACCCTGCCCTGGGCAGCGACATCTCCCACTGTCCCAGGCTGCTCCAAGCCCTGTCCAGCCTGGCCTTGGACACTGCCAGGGATCCAGGGGCAGCCACAGCTTCTCTGGGCACCCTGGGCCAGGGCCTCCCCACCCTCCCAGGGAACAATTCCTTCCCAATATCCCATCCATCCCTGCCCTCTGGCACTGGGAAGTCATTCCCTGTGTCCTGTCCCTCCATCCCCTGTCCCCCGTCCCTCTCCAGCTCTACTGGAGCCCCTTTAGGCCCTGGAATGGGCTCTGAGCTCTCCCTGGATCCTTCCTTTCTCCAGGTGAACACCTCCAGCTCTCCCAGCCTGGCTCCAGAGCAGAGGGGCTCCAGCCCTTGGGGCGTCTCCATGGCCTCCAATAGATCCTCATTCTTCTGATATGAACAATGCCACTGAAAACTGTCTGTAAACCTGCAGTCTCTTGGGTTTATGGCCTCTGGAAGACACTGCAGAACGTGCAGTTAATTCTTCCTTTACTATTCTCCAATTAACTCCCAATTAATTCTCAATATACAGCTAATTCTCACCTTACTGCCATGCAGGTTTGTTTAACCACATCTCACCCATCCCACCAAAGATCCCAGAATGAGATGGGAATATCCAAACTGTCATTAATATTTTGTGATCAGTTTTCAGCTTATAGACACCAACATTTACCAGCACAGCACAGCTTGCTGATGTTCCACAGACTTCTATCAAAAATGTCAGGAATACACATTTGTAAGATCAAGTTCAAGCTTTATAAAACTGATCTGAGAACAAAATTTCTCTCAGTGTTAAGTCTGAGTTGCAGAGAATGTTGAGTGATGGTCTCCATGGCAGCTGCTGGCATGGAGAGGGACCGTGTGGGCCATCGTGGTGCTGGTGACAGGACAGTTAGGCTGCACTTCCAGACCCCTGGAGAAGCTCGTGCATCGCTTGGGGTGGTGCAGGGAGCACCCCCAGGTGCCTGATGGATCCATCCCCCCTTGGAGCTGGGCCCTGACAGGAGCTGTGGTGTTTCCCACAGGGACACGGCGGGGCAGGAGCGGTTCCACACCATCACCACCTCCTACTATCGAGGGGCCATGGGCATCATGCTGGTGTACGACATCACCAACGCCAAGAGCTTCGAGAACATCAGCAAGTGGCTCAGGAACATCGATGAGGTGAGTGACAGATCCCAGACCTGAGCTTTGTGCTGACCCCTGACCATGTGAGGATCCCCCAGAACTCCACTCTGCCCCAGCCTGGCAGTGGGGGGTCAGTGACCCAGAGCTTTGGGTGTCCTGTGTCCCCTCTGCTCTCCGTTCAGCTGTGCCAGGAGAGTTGTGACATTAAACAGGAGCCTGTGGTGTCCTGAAATACCCAATTTGTACCTGAGCAAACTTTGTGCCTGTGCTGGAGGAGGGTGGGAAGTGAGGAGCACACTGGGAGCTGGGAAGGGCAGGTTTGGGAGCAGCTGCCCCCGCGCAGTGAGGGCAGAGGGGCAGCACAGCCAGGAGCTGCAGAGTAGCTACGCTGTGTGTTACTGCTCAGAGTAGCTGTTTCTTGAGTGTGACTGTGTAAATCCTCAAAGATAATTAAACATCACCATCTCCACTCCCTCAGAATCTTGTCATGAGGTATTTGGAGGTGTCTCATGGCTGGTGCAGGTAGCTTGGCTCCTGCTGCTGGGAATGTTTGGGTGGCTGATTGTCACCCTTGGCAGAGGAGAACCAGGACAAGGAGGCTGGAAAATTGCAGGCAAGGTCAAGTGAAGCAGAAGGAAGTGATGTGGAAGCATTAAGTGCCTGGATCCCCAAGAGTTCATCCTCCAGGAATTCTGAGATGGCAAGAGAGCAGCACAACTGGTAGTTCTTGGTTTTGTTACACTGTTCCCATGTGGAATAAATGTTTGGATTTTCCTAGAGAGCATGGGGATGGCCCTGTAGAACTGAACACCGGTCAGGGCTGTCAGGCACTGCTCAGTGGAGCACTGCGGCTGGGGAAAGCAGCACAGCGAAACCGGGATGTTGGGAATTTTCCAGCATGAAAAGTGGGAAATGGTCGTGTTTATGGAAGGGTGCCCAGTGTGGTGGGAACAGGAGAGGGGACAAAGCAGCACAGGAAGAGACTCAGCCATGAATTGAATCTAAACTTGAAACTGAAGCCTTTGGATTCTGCAGTTGCTTTGTTAAAAACTCAGAGGTGTCCGGGTGAGTGATGGATGTCACTGGTACCAACAGGGCTTTTGGTGCTCCGGTGTTTTCAGTCTGTGCCACGCAAACTGAGCAGCTGGGTTCAGGTGCTTTGTGGAGGCTGCTCAGGGGCTGTGGCTGTAAAAGGGATCTTTGACATCTTAGAAAGCTTTTATTATTATGGGAGAAGCTCACTAATGGGGTGTGTTTGGAGAAATCATGGAGCAGCTGAGGTTGGAAAATCCCTTGGAGATCATTAAGTGCAACCACTCCTAGCACTACCAAGGCCACCACTGACCGCTGTCCCCAAGTGCCGCATCCACAGGGCTTTAAATCCCTCCAGGGATGGGGACTCCAGCCCTGCCCTGGGCAGCCTGCGGGGGACGAGTTTTGCCCAGGTCCTTTCCTGCCTGCCAGCTTTCCAGCCCCTCAGCCCCATCCTAGCGCATTCCATGGCGTTGGTGTGACCCCAGTGCTGAACCTGCTCCTTGCCCTTGGTGACCCTCACCCTGTTGGCCCCAGCCCATGGATCCAGCCTGTCCAGATCCTGTGCAGAGCCTCCAGCAGAGCCACATCCCACCCCACTGGGGCTGTCCATGCACTGACTGAGGGTGCCTTGGATCCCTCGTGCAGATCATCCATGGAGCTGTTGAACAGGACTGAGCCAGCCCTGGTGCCGCTGGTGCCCATTCCCAGCTGGATGTGCCTCCCTCCCCAGCTCTCCCTGGCCCCAGGTTTATCCCAGCAGAGTGCTCCCGTCAAAGCCATAGCTGCCAGTCTCTCCAGGAGAATGCCATGGGAAATGGTGCCAAAGGCTTCGTCAGAGCCCAGGCAGGTGGATCCACAGCCTTCTGTAATCCAGTAAGGAGGGCACCCTGTCATGGAAGGAGGTCAGGCTGGTCAAGCAGGAGCTGTCACAAAGCCAGGCTGGCTGGGCCTGTTCCCATGGGTGTCCTGCGCATGCCGTGTGGTCACATTCCAGGTGATTTGCTCCAGGCCCTTTCCCAGCTCCAAGGTCAGGCTGACAGGTCTGGAGTTCCTGGATCCTCTTGCCAGCCCATTTTGGAGCTGGGCATCACACTGGCCAAACTCCAGCGAGATGGGACCTTCCCAACTCACCAGGACTGATGATAAATGATTCCTGCCCTCCCTCAGAGAGGCCTGTGCTGAAGGGGATGGGCTGGATGTGGGATTCCTCGTTCCTGCTCTGACACCATGCAGGAGACACTGACCCCTCTCCTCCCTGTTCCTTTTGGGATTCTGCTCCACTCTTTGGCTTCTGTTTCCCATCTCTCCCACGTTTCTCTCTTTGGGTCCTACTTCCCTGTTTTGCTCCCCAGTCCCTCTTTCTCCACAGCTCATCCCTCACATTGTGCAGTGGCAAAGTGGGGAAGAGAAAACCACTAACCAGCTTGAGGAAGTCATTAAGAGGCTGGGGTTTAATTACAGCTGGTTCCTCAGCCACTGCAATGCATGAAGCTCGATTGTGGGCAGCTGTTGATGTCCCCAAATTCAAGCTGTAGGTGGTGGCCTGGCCACAGCAAAGTGAAGTAGAAACTTGAGGTGTATTGGGGGAAATGTGAAACTCTGTCCCTGTGTCCTTGCAGCATGCCAACGAGGATGTGGAGAGGATGCTGTTAGGAAACAAGTGTGACATGGAAGATAAAAGAGTTGTCCCTAAAGCAAAAGGTGAACAGGTGAGTGTCAAACTAAAAGTTCTTTATCCAAGGCAGCAAATCCCTGCTGGGACTTCCCACCAGCTCCAGGGGCTTGGGATGCCCTCTTGGGATGTGCCAGGATATGAACATGGGAGCTGGATTTGCTGATGGGTTGTAAGTCCTGGGAATGTTTTCTTAGAAACTGCTGTGAATGGGATGAGTTCAGCTGCAGTTTCTGCTTCCTTTGATAACTCCAAATTCCCACATAGCCCTGAAGTTCCTCAGCGTGTGACAGTGTGTGGTGTCCGTCCTCTCACACCCAGACAGAGGCTGGGGATTATTTCATGCACTTTAATTTTTCCAAACTATGAAGTTCTGAATCTTCTGAGCCACCTACCCTGGCTGGTGCTGCTGGTGCCTATTGGGGCTGAGTCACAAAATCCCAGAATGAGGTTGGAAAAGCCCTCCCAGAGCATCGAATCCAAGCTGTGCCTGATCCCCACCTCATGCCCAGCCCAGAGCACTGAGTGCCACATCCAGGCCTTCCTGGAACACCTCCAGGGATGGGGACTCCAAATCTCCCTGGGCAGCCCCTGCCAAAGCCTGACCTCCCTTTCCATGGAGAAATTCCTGCTGCTGTCCAACCTGAGCCTGCCCTGGCCCAGCCTGAGGCCATTTCCCCTTGTCCTGTCCCTGTTCCCTGGGAGCAGAGCCCGACCCCCCCCAGCTGCCCCCTCCTGTCAGGAGCTGTGCAGAGCCACGAGTTTCCCCCTGAGCCTCCTTTTCTCCAGGCTGAGCCCTTTCCCAGCTCCCTCAGCCGCTCCTGGGGCTCCAGCCCCTTCCCCAGCTCCGTTCCCTTCCCTGGACGCGCTCCAGCCCCTCCAGGTTTCTCTTTTTGGGAGGGGCCCAGAGCTGCCCCCAGCACTGGAGGTGCCCCAGCAGTGCCAGCACAGGGGATGGGCACTGCCCTGGCCCTGCTGCCACCCCAGAGCTGGCACAGCCCAGGGGCCGGTGGCCTCTTGCCCACCTGGGCACACCTGGGCTCATGTCCAGTCCAGTATTCCCTGCATTATAAATGCTGCTGCTCCCAAAGTGATGGTGGCACTGCTGGAATATCCCCAGGATCTCTCTAACCTCCCTCTCTCTATTTGGTGCAGATTGCCAGGGAGCACGGTATTAGGTTTTTCGAAACTAGTGCAAAAGCAAATATAAACATTGAGAAGGCATTCCTCACATTAGCAGAAGACATTCTTCGAAAGGTAGGTGCTCACAGCATTCCTTTGAAACAAATATCCTGAAATTCCACCTCTCATTGTTTTGACGTTCTCCTGGGTTCTTGCAGTGTTTGACTTTGCTGTGCTGAGGCAAAGAAGTCCCTGAAGGAGCAGGGCTGAACTTCTGAAGTTTGTTTGATGTTTTGTTGTTGTGGGGGTGATACAGGAAGTAATATCCACCAGAGCCAAGGAACTGAAATTCCTGCGTGTTTGGCCCTTAACACTCACAGTTGTTGTGCGTGTGCCTGGAGTTAAACCATTTCCATTGGTGTGGAGAGAATTGTCCTTTCCTGGCACCATCTCTGTCTGAGCTCTGACAGCTCGTGAGGGCCTGTTGGGAACAGCTCATGTGTGGTGGGTGGGACAGAGGAACGAGCTCTGCCACTCCCAGCCATGTTCCCAGGAATCAGCTCCCAGCCTCTGCCTTTCCTTGGAATATTCTACTGCACCAGTTCATCTGGTGCTTGCCTCCCCTTCCTGAAAGGTGCAATGGACTGTGGAACCATGGAGTCAGTGAGGCTGGAAATCCCTCTGAGACCACTGAGTCCAACCAACAACCCAGCACTGCCAGGGCCACCACTGACCCCTGTCCCCAGGTGCCACATCCACAGGGCTTTGAAATCCCACCAGGGATGGGGCCTCCAAACCTCCCTGGGCAGCCCCTGCCAAGGCCTGACCTCCCTTTCCATGGAGAAATTCCTCCTGGTGTCCACCCTGAGCCTGCCCTGGCCCAGCCTGAGGCCATTTCCCCTTGTCCTGTCCCTGTTCCCTGGGAGCAGAGCCCGACCCCCCCCTGGCTGCCCCCTCCTGTCAGGAGCTGTGCAGAGCCACAAGGTTCCCCTGAGCCTCCTTTTCTCCAGGCTGAGCTCCTTTCCCAGCTCCCTCAGCCGCTCCTGGGGCTCCAGCCCCTTCCCAGCTCCGTTCCGTTCCCTGGACACCCTCCAGCCCCTCCAGGTCTCTCTTTTTGGGAGGGGCCCAGAGCTGCCCCCAGCACTGGAGGTGCCCCAGCAGTGCCAGCACAGGGGATGGGCACTGCCCTGGCCCTGCTGCCACCCCAGGTTGTCTTCTCCATGGCCTGCCCCAGATGCCTGTGTGCCCAGAGCTGCTGGGTGCTGCAGTACCTGTGGCCATGGCAGGCTTCATGAGTAGGAAATGCATCCATTTCCCGTAGGTGCCACTGGTGTGTTCCAGACTGAGCTGGGCTGGATCGGTGCGTGGCTCCGGGGCTGTTCCCATGGGATGTACCCTCAAAGCCAAGGGCTCAGTGTACACAGTGACCCCTGTGCTGGAACATTCCTGCCTAGGAGCAGGTCATGGAAACTCTGGAGCTCCAGACACATGGATTGGCCAACCCTGGCATTTGTGCTCTTGCCCCTCACACAAATGAACCCCATCCCAAGCCTCTCATCCCTGCCTTCCTCCTCTTTCCTGTGGGAATGCTGTGGATAATGTCACCCATTTGTCACTGCAGCCCTCTTGATCAGTTTTTGACAAGCTCTGTGTGAGATGTGAAAACCCTTGGCCTTTGGTGAACAGGAGGTGGAGCTACAAACCATACTGACCTTTGGGCCTTAAATCTTCATTTTTGGCCTCTGTAATTATCTGTGGGGTTCTTTTGCAAGGTTGTGACGAAGAGAGTTAAAAAAGGACAATGGAGACTGAAGTGTGGTGAGGGTTTAGGTTCGTTTCCAGCCAGCTGGAAGTAGATGTTGGTGTTGGATCAAACCCACTGGAGTGGGGTTTTGGCTTTGGTGTCACCAAGTTCCGTCCTGTGTGTCCTCTGCCTTGGGAGCTGCTGTCCCGAGGAGCAGGGAGCAGAGGCTGGGAACAAGCCCAGTTTATCCATAAAAGCTGTGGGTTTTGGAGGTCGTTAGTTCACACAATCAGAGTTCAGCTTGTGTTGTTTGTAGGCTGGGATTTCCTTACTCCACCAAACCCAGCTCTGGCTCTGTGTGCGGGACCTAAAATAGTTCCAGTTGACTTTGGGGTGGTCCAAGTTCAAGCACTGTTTTTTCCCCAGCTTTCCAGTTGTTTATTTAAAACAAACCAAACAAAAAAAAGAACCCTTAAATTGGTTTTGCACATTTGTGCTGGAGTGGGGGGAGGATTCCCTGCGTTTCTGTGGAGCTCTTTGTGCACAGTTGATTCCCACTCTCATCTGGTGATGTCAGTCTCTGCGAGCCGCTGGCTCTCTGGCTTGGAGTGTTTTCCTGGGAATCTCCCGGAGCCATCTAACTGTGTTCACTTGTTTCCTTGCAGACCCCTGTAAAAGAGCCCAACAGTGAAAATGTAGATATCAGCAGTGGCGGTGGGGTGACGGGCTGGAAGAGCAAGTGCTGCTGAACCTTCTCCTTTCTCACCAATCGCCATCCACCGCCCCTTTTTTCTCGCTGCAAAACAAACCACTCTGCCCGTTTTTTAACCTGAAACCAATGTTTTTGTTCCTCATCTTAACGAGCTCCTGCCTCCCCTTGGTTTTCCGGCTAGGACAGCTTTGCCTACTCCAGTTTTCTCAACACATGTATAGGAAATTCATCTCCGTGACTTCATTTCCATGTCCCTGCTCAACTCACCACTACGTTTGGGTTGTATTATAGTCCCGTCCCTCCTGCCATTAAACCCCAGAGCAATCATACTCAACTCTCTTCTGCAAATTGTATAAGAATAAAGGTTAGAATTAACAATTGATTTTGTACAACAGTGGAATTTTCTGTCATGGATCATGTGCTTGAGTCACCATATTCTCTAGATGCATCAGCAAGAGCCAGGAAAAACTCATTTTCGCCTTGATTCCGTGAGTGGGGTTTCTTTGTCCTGTGCCTTATGTGGAAAAAGGAACTTTTATTTTCACTTTCTTTTCTTTTTTCTGGTGGAAGCATGTGCAGGAGACATCCCATCCCCCCCTGCCATTGAGTCCTGACCTCTGTAGTGGTTGCTTTCTGTAACGTTGGTGTCATGCATCGAGGACAAAGGGTGGTGCAAAACAAAAGCAAACTCCATGTAACCTGCTGTGTCTCCTCTTGGCGATCCTGCCGTTCCCAACTCTTCCTGCTGCCATTTTTTTTTCTCACTTTGCGGCTCTTTCCCTTTTTTTTTTTTTTTTTGCCTGCATGCTGCTTTGATTTGCATTTCTCCATGGTGTGATGTGTTAATGGAAAGGATGGCAACGCGGTGTGTTTGCCAAAAATTTAATACAAAGCACTGATTTAGCTTCCGAGGTAAAAATGTTGAGATTCCTACTAACCCCCCTAGCCCTGTCCGTCACTAGTGATTCCCTCCTCCCGCATAGCCCTGGCCTTTCCCATATGGAAGAGTTATTTGCATGCACTAGTTTCTATGGAGGGTGATGTGGTTGTCTACTTTCTGTGTATGAATATAACATGGATTCCCAAACTGACAGCAGTTCATTAACACGAGCTCCCAGCCTCTCCCTGCCGGCCGCTCCCAGGGCTGCGGCAGCCGGGCGAAGGCCGAGCGGAACTGGATGGAAAGAGAAGGCAAAGGAAACAAACCAGCCAGTGGGCAGTTTAATTTATTACCTCCCTGGAAACTTTCCACTTTCCAGTGTCCAAAGCCGTGCTGGTCCAGCCCCGCTGTGGATCCGGGCGCTGGGAGCGCAGCGGGCGATGCTGGCCGGGGATGGAGCGGCGTTTCCAGCGCTGCTCTCCGTTCCTGCCGCTGTCACCCAGGCCCTGCTGGCCCTGTCCTGCTGCAGGGGGGCCCAGCACCGCCGCTCCCGGTGCCGAGCGCCCCTCCTGCGTGGATCCTGGTGGTGAATCCCACCCGGCTCCAGCTCCGGCTCGGCCACGGCCCCACTGATGTGGACACTCCGCAGCCTCCCCGAGCCCCCGCTCTGCTCCCGGGCCCAGCCTGTGCCTCGCTCCAGCCCCTGGTCGGCATCGGGACTGTCTCCGCTCCGCCCCCGCCGCAGGCGCTAACGCTGAGTGAATTTTAATGAAATGACGGTGTTTTAACATGGAACTCCTCGTCCGGAGCGGCTCCTTCCCGTGTGGGGACTCACCGAGGTGTCTCCCTGTCCCTCTGTATTTGGCATTTTGTCCCTGTGTGTGTTAACCCTTCCCAGGCGAGTGGCTGCTGGGGTCGGGCTCAGCGTTGTACAGAGTCCGGCCACTTTTGGTTAAATCTGCACTTTCTAATGTGATCAAAAAGGGAAAAAAAATGGCAAAATCTACATCAAGGGTTGTTTGGTTTTTTTTGTTTTTTTGGTTTTTTTTTTGTATAATCCTTGTTTTAAACGTGAGCTTTTTATTTGCTTGCAGGGGCTCGGCTCCTGTGTGTAACCCCTTTGTAGAGGCTGTGCTCGTTGCAGGCACAGGTAGAGCCCAGGCCACTCGCTGGTGCCGCTCGCTGCCGCCGCCGTCCCCTCGTCCCTCCCCGGTCAATAAAACTCAACTGTTTCTATCGGGTCTATTTTCTGTTCCTGTCCAAGCTCGAGCTGCACCCGCGGGCTCAGGCGGGGCGAGGCCGGGAGGAGGGAGCAGCACGAGTCGGTGCCGATGCTGAAACAGATAAAACCCCCCCCCCAAAAATAATAATAATCATAATAATGATGATCATGTCGGAGGAGTTTGCAGTAACCTGATGTCTGCTGGTATCTAAACTCCCTGCTAGTTCCAAACTTAACTGCTTGTGAAACCTCTGCTTGGAACCCCAGCCCAGCCCTGTGGAGTAGAGGAGGGCAGCGGGAGGTGACAGCAGCCCCTCTGAGCCCCCGGCCCCGCCCGCGGAGGGAGCTCAGCGCTGCCCTTTTGTCACAAAAAAAGTGTAAAACGATGAAATTGGTCCTGCTAAACTAAACCTGAGCTTGGCTCTGTCCCACGGCCGTGTCACACGCCGGGGTTGCCGTGGCGCTTCGTGCCCTCGGACTCGGACGGTGGAATAAAACAGCATCAAGGTCTTGGATTAATTCCCATGCCGACAATTTTTTACTTAATCTTTTAATATTTTTGCTACTCCACTCTGGCTTTTTATTTAAAACACATTCTTTTGTACCACTTACTGTATCAAATTGTATAAAAGATCACTGTCCCATTCTTGGTCGTACCAAGAGCAAATAAAAGCTTTTATAAACTTGCAGTGGTGACTTCCTGGGCCCCCTTGAATTCCCTCTGACTCTGGTGGGAGTGAGCCGAGCCCTGGCTGCCCCTGGAGGAGGTGGGATGAGTCCACCCAAACTTTTGGGCCACCAGAACCAGTTTAGCTGAGGGCAGAGCTGTTCCTCCTGCCTTTTCCAAAGCTGCCGGTGGTGTTTTCCAAGGGCAGGATGGTGGGAAGTGCAGCAGAGGGTCCAAGGCTGCCCCATCCTGTCATGGAACCTCCGTGGGTGGGAACACCCAGCTAGGGGGTGTGAGCTTTCTTTTGTGGCCCCTGCTCAGAGAGGGCCTTTGCCAACATTTTTGTGGAGAGTCACTGCTCCAGCCCATCCCTCGGCACCCCCAGGCCCTGCCTTGGGTGGGAAGCCAGGGTGGGTGCTCCAGCTCTCTGCGAGCTCCCACTGCTGTGCCTGCGTCCTTCCTACCTGCCCTTGCCAGTCCCCTCTGCCAGCCCCGGCAGTTGGGTGTTCCCGGGTCTCCTGCAGCCTCTGGGGGGTTGGGGATGTCCCCCCAACAAAGCCCAGTGAGGGACAGCAGAGGACACGTTGCAGCTGCTGCGCTCCCGCTGCCGCGGTGTCCCCGCTGCCGCGGCGTTCTGCTGCCATGGTGTCCCCGTTCCCATGGCGCCGGTATCCGGGAGAGGCTGTTTTTGTGCCGCTGGTGGAAATAAAGCTGGGACTGTGTCATGGCCACGGTCCTCGGCAGTCCCTGGGAGGGGACGAGGCGGTGGGGAGCAGCTCAGCGATTCCAAACCTTCCCCAGTCCGGGGACTCATCCGCGTCCTGTGAGAAGGGGAATTCATCTGGCCCCGGGCCGGGCCCTCACGGCGAGGGAGCCCTGCACAGCTGTCCATGGATTGGGGGATTTTGGGGCGGGGGGAGACTTCCAGGGGGGGACCTGGCAGGGATCGTCCCCCATGGACGCCATCCAGCAGCTCCCAGTGTCCTGCTTGTCCGTGTCACCCCCGGCAGTGGGGTCTTTCCCTGTCCCTATTCCTTCCCTTTAGCTGCTCTTTCGATTTCCCTGTTCCTTCCCCATCCCTGGTTCATCCCTTCCCTATTCCTGCTCCATCCCTCTCACAGTTCCATCTCTGCTCCATCCAAGCCCTGCTCCGCCCTGTCCAGCAGCATTCCCTTGTGCTTGCCCCGGGGGCAGTGCGGGGGCAGGGACAGCACACGGTGAAATGTCCCCAGGGCTGGGCACGGGCCCTGCACGCACTTGCTGCTTCCTCCACTCCTTCATCCTCCTCATCCCAGTCTACAGCTGCCCAGGGAGTGCAGATGGAGCCAGCAAAGGACCGGTCGGGGTGGGGTGGCCGGGACGAGACGCTCCAGAGCTGGACCGGGGCTTTTCCACCCCCGTGGCTGTGAGTGAGCGAGGGTGCGGGGACCCACCGGACCCGGTGTCCCCAGCTCAGGGTGGCCGGGAGTCCCCAGGGTGCGGAGTCCCTGCTCGGGGTGGCGGTGCTGTCCCTGCAGCGGTTCCCCCTGGCTGTGATGTCCCTGGCAGCCTCTCCCGGTGCCGCTGCCATTCGGGCTCCGCGTCTGCGCGGCAGCGCCGGGCCCGGGGTGCCGGCCGGGACCCCGGGCTGTGGGGCGGCATCGGGGTCCCTCGCCTGTCCCCCACTGGCCCCTTGTGCCCCCCGCAGCCCTCGCTTGGGACCCCCGGCAGCTCCCGGCGACTCCGCGCCTCCGGCAGCGGGACGGGATTGGAGGGGGATCCCCGGGACGCCTCTGGCTCCGCTCCCTCGGCGGCCGGAGAGAGCCGAACCCCCGGCACCCTGGAGGGAGCCGGGGCCGAGCCCCGCGGGATCCCGAGGGCGCGGTCGGAGCCGTCCCCGCCACGGGGCAGCGCGTTCCCCCTGGGACACCCCCGGAGCGGCCCCGCCGGGGGATGCCCGGCCCTGGAGGGTGCCCGATGGCCCTGGGGGGTGCCCGGTGTGCAGGGGGTGTCCCGCACGGGGCTCGCCGCCCGCCACCTCCTCCCCCCGCCCCCGCCGGGGGGGTTCCGCCTGCCGGGGCGGGCGGGCA
>VZRN01004856.1:295735-322637 GCA_013397935.1 Dasyornis broadbenti
CCGCACCCCCAAAAGCGCTTTGCCCCCTTCGGGGCACTCAACCCCTTCGCTGGCCCGGCCGAGTGGCAGGAGAGCCCCGAATGGCCCAAAGCGCCTTCGGCCCCGGCCGCCCCTCCCTCCTCCTCCTCGCCAGAGCACTTCGCCCCCGCCGAGGAGCCCGGGGCCCTCTCTCGGCCCCCCAAGGGCTTGGATGGGGACGGCATCGTCATCCGGGGGGCGGCCCCGCTGTCCCCAGCCGTCCTGCGCGGGCCCGAGGGCGTCACCCGCCTGTACCTGGCCCAGGGTGTCATCGAGGTGCCACCGGCGGCGCGGGGGGACGGGGGGGCCCCTCCGGCCGCTCCCCGGCCCAGCGGGGACAGCCCGGCCTGGTTGCCCCCCGCCGACCTCTCGGCGCTGTCGCTGGAGGAGGTGTCCAAGTGCCTGCGCTTCATCGGCCTCTCCGAGGACGTCGTGAGCTTCTTCGCCCGCGAGCGAATCGACGGCAGCATCTTCGTGCAGCTCAGCGAGGAGATCCTGGCCGACGACTTCCGCCTCACCAAGCTCCAGGTGAAGAAGATCATGCAGTTCATCAAGGGCTGGCGCCCCAAGATTTAGTGCCACGCCGGGGAGCCCCTGCACCGGGAGGTCCCCAAATCACCTGGACTGCGGCTGGGGCTCACCCCGCTCCTGTCCCTCTCCAATGCTGCAGGTTCTCCTCCCCCACTGCCCAGCCCTCCCCCCTTCCCGTTTTAACACTGGACAGTAATTTTGGCCCCAACGGGCTGGAAAACACTGATTTTTGTGTCGACTGGTTTAACTTAATCCTTGTGGATTAGCATAATAAATGTACGGGAGAGTAACGAGCCCCTGGAGAAGGCCCTTGCTCGGGGAGGAGGGGAAGGAGCCAGTGGGGCTCTGGGGGTCTCTCCCCTCCTTGTAGACCCTTCCCACCGCTTGGGGAGGGATTCAAGTCGCCCCTGCAAGGGCAGATGCTGCTGTCTGAGCTGTTCCTGGGGGGATCCCAGGGTCTGCAAGAAAGACCTCGGGTCTGAGCGATCCCCAGGCACATCCCTGCATGCAGCAGCATTCCAGGGCAAGGGGCAAGTCCTGGGAATGCTGAACCACCCCCCGAGGGTTGAAGGCTGGTTACCAGCCCTGTGCCTTCCCCAGCATGCAGCAGGGGCAGGATGAAATGATGTCTTGGCCCAGTTTCGGCCTGGGAGCTTTGAAAGACTGGGAGAGGTGACATGAAGTGCAGCAGCATTCAGCTCCTGGCCCAAGGCCTGCCAGGGCTCAGGAAAACGGCTGGAAGCTGGAAAGGAAGCCAGGGAAGGGAGGCCAGGGCAGTGACAGGTGCCCAGAGATTTAAAGCCTTTTAGTTTAACTTGAGCTCTCCCCATGGGGGGCCCTTCTGGCCTTTGGCTGCTCGATCTGCAATTACAGGCAGGTCCATCTGCCAGATCACCTGACAGGATCACCCCGCGGCACAGGGAGCTGGAGGCTCCTCACAGCCCCTGAGTGATGGCAGAAGAGACAGCACTTCGTCCTGCACTGCTGCCATCCTGCCCCTCCATGGGTGCTGGCACACATGGACAGCACCCCAGGGCGCTGCCTGAACCCATCAATCCCGACTCGAGCCGTTCCCTCAGGGAGATGGGAGGAGAAGCAGGAGTCCAAACCCAGGAGATGGGGCTTTATTTTGGTGGTTTATGGAAGGCAAGGCCTCGGCTCCAGCCACGTGCTGGATGCTACTGGCCGGACTGGGAGCTCTGGAGGCCGTGGCACAGAGGCGAAGGCAGCAGGAATTCCCTCCCCCAGCACGGACCCCCAGGCCCAGGCTGGCATGGGACGGATGTGCCCAACACACAGTGGCTGATAAGGCACTTGAAATGACCACAAGTCATGAGGCAACCTGCTGTCCCCCTCCTTCCTTCCTTTCTTCTTTCCTTCCTTCCTTCCCTGCCTCTTCCGGGAGCTTTGGAGATTAACCTACAGAGAATGGGGTGTCGCGGGGAGCTGGGGCCCGGCTGGAGGCGCTGTCGGGTGTCACCAGGCCACCTCACTGGTGGAATTTCTTGCTGGGGCTGTTGGCGTGGTCCAGCAGGAGCTGGCACGGTGTGAACTGGCTGCCGTACACGGCCTCGTACTTGCGCAGTTTGTCCACGAGCTGCCGGGCGCCGTAGGAGTCTGTGAACCTGAAGGGACCTGCGGGGACAGGGACATGGCGGTGGCAGGGAAGGGAGAAGCAGCAAGGTGACAGCGCTGGCTTTGCCCCATTCATCCTTCTCCATAAGAGACTCCCCAGACTCTCATCAGGGTAACTCAGCCTCTGCTCCCTGCTCACCTGAGCTGGGCAGAGGCACGCGAGTGCTGGGGACAAGCTAGGACATGGATAATCATGGAATCAAATGGTTTGGGTTGGTAGGGACCTTCAAGCCCATCCAGTCTCACCCCTGCCATGGGCAGGGACACCTCCCACTGTCCCAGGCTGCTCCAAGCCCTGTCCAACCTGGCCTTGGGCACTGCCAGGGATCCAGGGGCAGCCACAGCTGCTCTGGGGATTCCATCTCAGCCCCTCCCCACCCTCCCAGGGAACAATTCCTTCCCAATATCCCATCCATCCCTGCCCTCTGACAGTGGTAAGCCATTCCCCCTTGTCCTGGCATTCCATGCTCAAGTCCCTTGGAGCTGGCTCCCTCAGTCTGAGCTTGGCTCATGGAGGGAAAGCAGCAGGCAAGTGGCAGAAGCACCACCTCGAGTCTAAAAGCCCTTGGTCAACTCCAGCAGCAGCGGCAAGAGACAGCATCAGAATCATGGAATTATTTAGGGTGGAAAAACCCTTTGAGACCATTGAGTCCATCCATTCCCCAGCACTGCCAAGGCCACCACAAACCCATGCGCCCAAGTTCCACATCCACAGGGCTTTTAAATGCCTCCGGGGATGGGGACTTGACTGCTCTGCACAGCTGTGCCAGGGCTGGACAGCCCTTTACATACAGGAATTGTTCCAAATATCCAACCTACACCTTCCCTGATGGAGCTTCAGGCCATTTCCTCAGGCTGCAGCTCAAATCTGGTCTTCATTCCTGCCTTGCCACATGGCTACAGCCCAGGGGGAGCTTTGGAGGCCAAAGCCCAGCCCAGAGCACTCACCTCCCAGGTAGGGTGGGAAGCCCAGGCCGAACACGGCACCGATGTCCCCCTCCACGGGGTTGCTGAGGATCCCCTCCTGCAGGCACATGGCTGCCTCGTTCACAAACCGCGTCACCAGGCGCATCTGGATGTCCTCATCGGAGCAGCTGCAGGAGAGAGGCTGTGAGGGAATGGGCAGGGAATGGTCCAGCCCTGGGACAGCATGTGAGGCCAGCACAGGTGGGACACAGAGCCAGGCCAGGGGTGGGAATGGCCTCCCTGGGGGTGTCCCAGTCACCATGAGGATCAAGGCTAAGCTCTGTGAGGTGTCCTGGAGCCGGCACTAAGATTCATGGAATGGCTGAGGTTGGAAGGGACTGCTGGAGCTCCTCTAGTTCAGCCTCTGTGCTCAAGCAGGGTTTCCTGGAGCATGGCACTCAGGATTGTGTCCAGAAGGATTTGGAATAAAAGTAAAGACTTTGTCAGCAATGTTATGGAATTACAGAATAATTTGGGTTGGAAAGGCCCTTAAAGCCCATCCAGTTCCACCCCCTGCCATGGGCAGGGACATCTCCCACTGTCCCAGGCTGCTCCAAGCCCTGTCCAATCTGACCTTGGACACTGTCAGGGATCCAGGGGCAGCCACAGCTGCTCTGGGCACCCCGGGCCAGGGCCTCCCCACCCTCCCAGGGAACAATTCCTTCCCAGTATCCCATCTATCCCTGCCCTCCGGCAGTGGGAAGCCATTCTCTGTGTCCTGTCCCTCCATGCCTTGTCCCCAGTCCCTCTCCAGCTCTCCTGGAGCCCCTTTAGGCCCTGGAAGGAGCTATGAGGTCTCCCTGGATCCTTCTCCAGGTGAACACCTCCAGCTCTCCCAGCCTGGCTCCATGGCAGAGGAGCTCCAGCTCTTGCAGCATCACACACAGCTACTCACACGTCAGGATTCGCCGGCATCTTGAACCTTTCCAGGATCTCATCCATGCCAGAATTCACACTCCTGTTCTTCACTCCCTCCTGGTAGACATAGAAGCCTTTCCCTGCCTTGCGACCTGCGGGGATCAATGCACACAAGTCACCCGTTTCCTCCTGACACCTCATATCTTGCTGTGACTCCTGATCCTGCTCCCAGGAGCGGATCCTCCCAGCACTCTGCACCTCAGAGCTCGGGTCTGCTGCCTCAGCTGGGGCAGAGGGAAGGGACCCAGCTCCACCTGACCCCTTGGCAAGATGCTGCCATCGTGCCAGGCCCTAATGCTCTCTCCTAGGTCCAGAGGACAAACACCACCAGTGCTTCTGTGAAGGGATTCCTGCCCCATCCCCAGAGCTGCTCTCCCACTGTTCTCATGTGGGGCAGGAGAGGCTGATGGATGCTGGTGCTTTCCCTGGAGCAAAGGGGACACCTTTTAGATGAAAGCAGCTGAGCAGCTCACCTAAGAAGCCTTTCTGCACCATGAGCTTGAGGAGGTCGATGCTGCCCCCTCCGAAGCGCTCGCCAAAGGCCTTGCCCAGGTCCACGGCCACGTGTGTGGCCACGTCCACGCCCACCTCGTCGATCAGTGTGGCCGCTCCCACAGGGAAGCCAAAGGCCGTGGAGATGGCATCCACTTTCTTTGGGTCAAAGCCCTCCTGCAGGATAGGAGGGGATGGGATCTCAGGATGAGGACCTGGAAAGCCAGTGTGGGGCAGAGAGCCCAGGCCCATCTGGGGCCAGGGGCTGTGAGCTGCCCTGTGAGCTGGTTGACTGGAAACAGGGGCCAAGAGCAGGCTAGGGACAACCACAAGACCCAGGGCTGGTAACCCACATCCCCTCCTGCCCACAGCCAGGCTGTCCCCAGCCCTGGCCAAGGAAGAAGCAGAGTTTCGTTGGGGGATGCTCAGTAGCTCATGGGACACTCACCTGGAGAACTCGGACCACCTCCGACAGCATCGGCCCCAGGCACCTGGTGGTGTAGAATCCAGGTCCATCCTAGGCAAGAGCAGTGCAGCAGGGAGGGTGTGAGCTCTTGGCAGCACCACAACTGTGGTTCACAGTCCAGGCTGCACTTCAGACACCCACATCCCTCTCCAACACTGCTAGGGTTTCTTCCCCCCTTGCAGAGCTCAGCCCTGTTTGAAGGCTTCCATGACCTCACTCCCTGGAAGTTCCCATCCCAGTGTTTTTATCTGAACTGGAGGTGCAGAGCAGGCTGCTGCTTCGCCAAGCCCAACAGGCTGGTGAGGGAAAGGGTGCTCAGCACAAGGGAAACCAGCATAAACCAGTTGTTCCACCTCTGCTGCTCCCCACAAAGTCAGGACGCAACAGATGAGCTGCAAACTGCCCTTCAGGGAGGCAGCTGAGGTGGGAATGAGGCTCAGGGAAGCAGCACTGTGTCCCCACTGGTGTCTGGAGATGCCCAGAGCACTTTCTGGCAAGCCAGTTTTCCCAGCACCACAGGAGAGACCTGCTCAGCATCACTGACAGCCTCAGGAATCAGGGAAAAGACAGGGACACCTTCCACTGTCCCAAGTTGCTCCGAGACCCATCCAGCCTGGCCTTGGACACTGCCAGGGATCCAGGGGCAGCCACAGCTCCTCTGGGCACCCTGGGCCAGGGCCTTCCTACCCTCACAGGGAAGAATTTCTCCCGAATATCCAATCTAAATCACTTGTCTGTGTATTCCTGTCCCTCTCTGCCAAGATTTAACCCAGGCAGAGGAGGGTTCCTGATCACTGACCCTGTGTCCTGGCAGCCTGCCAGGGAGCTGAGGTGGTGACAGTCCTGTCCAGACTGCTCTGTCTGGGATGTTCTGGAAGCTGTGTGGGGCAGGAGTGCCAGCTCCTCGTGCTAGCCCTGCACCTGTGCCTGGTGGCTTTCCATGGCTGCTCCAAGGGACACGTGAGGATCATCTGGGCACTTGCCCCTTTCTGACCTCCCTTTTCACTTCTCAGAGGAGCAGCCAGTGTGTCCACAGCCATGTTTCACCCTCCCCTCAGTACACAAACCCTTTCATTCACTGCCCAGCCCCTGCTGTGTGCAGTGTCCCCTCACCTTCACCACGATGACAACTTTGCCCTGTTTGAGGCCAACAGCAACAGCAGAAGCCGCCGCGTCATGTGAGGTTTTGTCTGTGGTGATGATTTCCAGCAGCTGCATCTTGTCAACAGGGGAGAAGTAGTGCATCCCAATCACCTGGCAGAGGGAAGAGCTGGGTTCACAGGGATTCTGGCTCCCAGAGGAATCAGCTGGGAAAGTTGAGTGCAGATGGAAGGTCAGCAGGGGCTGCAGGGCCCTGCCCACACTCTACCCCTCTCTGACAGGAGTGCTCTCCAACTCCCTTCTCTCCTTGGTTTTCCCAAGGACACAGCACATGCCCTGCAGCTCCTGGCTCCGAGGATTAAGGTACAATTTTTACAGCACCACTTTACAGTCTGGCAGCCAAATCTGCCTGGGAATCCCAGCTGAGCTCATCCCCAGGGGAACGATGGGCACAGTGTGACTTGGAGGGGCACCTGAGCTGCCAAGGCAGCCCCACCCGGCTCCTACTTCTGCTGGGCTCAGACTGGAGCAGCACTCAGGGACATCCTGTGTGCTGCCTGTGAATGTCTTTGGTGCTGAAGAGAATTTAAGGATGAGAAGGCTTCTATCCAGAAGCTAATTACAGAGGGAAGTGCAGCCTTCCCCAGGGAGCAGCGTGTAAGTGGCGATGATCCAGCTGTGTGCCTCACTTTCTGAATGTGACCATGCCATCAGCGTGTCACCTTCATGCCTCCTGGCAGCCACACTTGGCACCAAGCCCTGTGTAAGTCAGAGGCACCTTGCTGAGTTGCAGGCTGCAAAACTAATTAAATAAAATGCGCTAATTAGTTAACTGACTTCCTATGAGTTTCCCCATAAGAGCCATTGCACAGGCAATTTAAACAGTAAGAGGATGTTATTTGCAAGGATGAACAAATGAGGCTCAGTTGGCAATTTGGATGCAGCAGAGGTGCTGCAGCAAATGAGGAAGAGGCTCAGCAGGGTGGCAGGAACCTCCAGCAGGTCACACCTCATGCTCACAGGTATCCCTGGCAGGGCATTCCACTGCTGCCTCAGGGCTGTAGGAACCAGTGCTCCTGCTCAGATGGGCTGAGGCTGGAAAGCCCTCCCAGACCATGGAGTCCCCACCTTGTGCCCAGCCCAGAGCCCTGAGTGCAATCTCCAGGCCTTCCTTGGACACCTCCAGGGATGGGGACTCCAAACCTCCCTGGGCAGCCCCTGCCAAGGCCTGACCTCCCTTTCCAGGAAGAAATTCCTGCTGATGTCCAACCTGAGCCTGTCTTGGCACAGCTTGAGGCCATTTCTTCTCATGTTGTCACTTGCTCCCTGCAGGAAGTGGCTGAACCCACCTGGCTCCAACCTTCCACAGCTTCTTTGCCCCCATGTGCACCAACATTTCCTGACTTGCACTGACCCCACTGGGGTGAATCCAACTTCCCCTCCCTCCCACCTGCCCCAACATCACGAGCTCTTTGCTCAAAACTTGCACTGGGAGCAGAGGATGAGCTGTGTCATGTCCTGAGGAGGGAGCAGAAAGTCCCTAAAGCAAAGCCACCTCTCCGGGGACAGCTCTGTGCAGGGCACATGGCCCTGGGGACTCACCTTCTCAGGCCTCTTGCTGACAGCAGCAATCTGGCTGATGGGGAGGGCAGAGGTGTTACTGGCAAAGACGCAGTGAGCAGGGATCACCTGGGAGGGGAAAAGGGACAAGACACAGTGAACAGGGATCACTTGGGAGGGGTGGAAGGGGTTGTGTCAGCACACAGGATCCACAGTTGGATCCGGAGCACGACGTGCAGAGCCCTGGGAGAGCAGCACCAGGGAACCCTAGCAAACTGAGCTTCATCATTAGGAACTAACTGGAAAGCAGTAGCTCAAGTCAGCCAGCTCTGACTTGCCCTGAACTCTCCCCAGGTCTGCAGTATCAGTCCCAGAGCTGTCATGTTTCTGCCAGACCTCTGCAGCCACAGGAGACACTGCAGGGAGCACCCCTTTCCCCAGTGTGCTCTTGAACAGAACAGAGCAGGGACAGCAGGTGAAGGACTGCGAGGTGGGGAGATACCAGAGGACATCACTGTGACATCAATGTTGCCAGACAAACAGAAGCTTCTTTTGGAGCAGCTCCCAGGAGTCAGGGAATGTCAGAACTGCCCCATTCAGCTGTCAATTCCTTACTGAGCAGGGAACGCCCCCAGCGAACAGAAAGGCTGCCCATGATGCTCACCCATGCCCTGATGTGACTGATTTGCACCAAGAACCCAATTGCAGCCCAAAGGAGAGGGGACAAACCCAGCAGCACGGCTCAGGACCCTCCACCACCCAGGGGCCACATCCAGGGGCTGTTCAGGACTGATACTCACAGCCTCCACCTCCTTCAGCACTTTGTGTTTGATGTTGATGTCCTCGAACACGGCCTCGATGACCATGTCTGCGTTCTCAAAGCCCTTGTAGTCCAGCTGGCCCATCAGGTTGCTGAGGATGGAGTCCCTCTCAAACGATGTCAGGCTCTTCTTCTTCACCTTGCTGTTCAGCCTAGGGAGGGACAGCTCTGTCACAGCACAGCCAGGCCTCCCTCCTGGTCCCCTCCCAGAGCTGGCACCCAAAATTCCATCTCCAGTCCTGCAGGACTGTCACTCTGCATCCTGGCCCCTCCTTCCCTGCTCCCACAGCTCGGCTGAAGGTCACCCTCTGACACTCCTGCAGACACGCAGCTGACCACTATCACTGCAGAGCCAGGAGAACATGGAAAGAAATCCAGTTTTCCTGGAATGTCTGACCTGGAATGCCTCCCCTGACATGGGCTTTTAGGCACACAGAATTAGTCTCAGCTCTAGAAGTTAGTGCTGAATTTAAAAGCCAAACTGAGGTCTCTGCCTGCCTAAGGAGCTAAGGCTGAGTCCCTGGGCCTACCCCACAGCAATATCCCAGCACACTGCAGGGGACACCCTTAAAATAAAGCTTGTCTGTGACATCCACTGGCTCCTCCAGAGGAACATCAGTGTCAGGAGCTCCTGATGCTGACAGCAGAGGAGAATTGTGACTCAAGGCAGCCCAATCCCACCCAGAGCCAATCCCCCTGAACTCACATACCCCTTGTAGACCTGCTGCTGGCCTCTGTCCAGGCCCTTCTGTGCCGTGTCCTTCAGGATGGTCTTGATGCCCTTATCCACGGAAACCTGAGCGATCCCAGCTCCCATGAGCCCTGCTCCCAGCACAGCCAGAGTCCTGCAGGGAAGGACCAAGGGGACACATTCAAAGCTGGAAATGGCTGAATTCCCATCGCTGCTGTCAGACTCACACAGATCCTGTCATCCACCCAGGCACCACTTGGAGTGAGGCCTCCAAACTGCAGCAGATCAGCCTCTGGAGGCTGGAAATCTCTGCTATGCCACACAGCTCCCAGCCCACTCAGTGCCAGGAGCCTCTCAGATGTCCTCCACCAGCTCCTTCAGGCATCCCATGCTGGCACTTACTTGACCTCTTTCTGAGGTGTCCCAAACTTGTTCTTCTTGCAGTGCACCTGCCCGTGGTAGAGCCCCATCAAGGCCTTGGACTCCTTGGTCATGGCAAGCTGGCCAAAGCCCTGGAAGAAAGGGAAGAGGGAAGCAGAGTTGGACATTTAGCAGCTGTCTCAGTGCCAGCACATCAAAAATATGTCAAGGGAGACACAGGCACCATGTGACTGTACAGGTGAGTAACTTGGGCAGAAAAGGGACAAGGGCCCAGGTCAGCTCTGAGGAGAGGCACCTTCTGGGCTCAGCAGAACCCACCCTGCACCACCCCCTCCTCCCCAAAAGCACAAGGAGCTGGAGCTGCTGGAGCCAGTCTAGAGGAGGCCATGGAGATGGTCTGAGGGCTGGAGTCCCTTTGCTCTGGAGCCAGGCTGGGACAGCTGGGGGTGTTCTCCTGGAGAAGAGAAGGCTCCAGGGAGACCTCAGAGCCCCTGCCAGGGCCTAAAGGGGCTCCAGGAGAGCTGGAGAGGGACTTGGGACAAGGGATGGAGGGACAGGACACAGGGAATGGCTTCTCACTGCCAGAGGGCAGGGATAGATGGGATATTGGGAAGGAATTGTTCCCTGGGAGGGTGGGGAGGCCCTGGCCCAGGGTGCCCAGAGCAGCTGTGGCTGTCCCTGGATCCCTGGCAGTGTCCAAGGCCAGGTTGGACAGGGCTTGGAGCAGCCTGGGACAGTGGAAGGTGTCCCTGCCCAGGGCAGGGGTTGGAAATGGATGGGCTTTAAGGTCCCTTAAACCATTCTGGAATTTGATTATTCCAGTTCCTCAGTGGCAGAGCTGGATTTCCCTGACATGAGACCCTTCCTCCCCCACATTAGTTGGGGCCACTGTCTCCAGAGATCCAGGTGGAAGGACCCTGTCCTCAGGCTTTTGACAAAAATCTTTATAAACAGGTCAGGTCTCTCTGACAGCAGCAGCCTGATCCTATTTTCAGAGGATCATAGACAGGCAATAAAATCTAAGGCCTGCATAACCTCCCAGCACTCAGCACGAATGTTCTGAGGAACACAAAGACAGCACAAGCACACACAAAACAAAGATTGTCTGAGCCAAGTCTGCCAAGGAAAAGTAGGGAATGTGGTCTGGAGCAGGCTGTACTCTCCTTCACCACTGCCCTACGAGTTAAAATATCCAAAACAAAGCCTAGAAGAGAATCTGCAAACTCCTGTCCTGGGGGAGACAGGGAGGCAGTAAGAAAGGCGTGACACTGACACTTATTATTCTCCAGGGGTTCTGGGAAGATCTCCATCCTGCTGCTGTTCTCAGGAAAAAAACCCATTCTTTGCTGTAAGGAACAGAGTATCCCAAGGCTTTTATTCAGCACCAGACCAAACGTGGGTGGAATGCACAACGAGCTGGGATGGGGCACAGCCAGGAGGGCACTGGTAAGGTGACAGCTACAGCTCAGACCAGGCCTGGGCACCCGAAGGGAACAAGAGCTACAAAACACATCAGGGAAGTGGGAGATGGATGGATTTCAGCAGCATTTAAGGGGCAATGACCTTGGGGATGACCCAAATGCAGAGATAATCAGATGGAAATGCGGGTCTGCTGGGGACTCAAGCCTTGCAGAGCTGGCAGTGCCCAGGTAACTCCACCTGTGACTGTGCAAAGCCAGAATTACCTCTGTGGCACCAGGAATAACAATTTGAGCAAAACTGTAGCAAAACCAGGTCCAGTGAGGAAAAAATAATCAGGGACAGGTTGTTTATTATGGCAGAGAAATGGAGGGATGAGGATGGCTGAGGAAAACAAAGACTGTGTGTGTGGAATAAACAGGTCACACACAGGCTGCTGGGGAGGACACTGGACCTGTCCCCCACAGTCTGTCCTACACCCTCAGTTAAACTCTATTCCAGTTTTCCCTGTGTCCCAGCAAAGCTCAGGCAGGACTGATGATGTTTAGAGCATGAGGTCCATGTGCCAGCATGGTCAGAGGAGCGAGAGATGAAACACCTACAGCCAGCTCTGAGAGGGGGGTGTGGAACTTCAGCTCTGCTCAGCCGTCCAGGAGGAGCAGCACTCACCACCCACACTGGCCCTGCCTGTGAGTGGTTTGTGTTGAGGCTCCCCATCCCTGAAGTGTCCAAGGACAGGGCTTGGAGCACACTGGGACAGGGGAAGGTGTCCCTGCCCATGGCAGGGGTGGGACTGGATGAGCAGCAGCCTGTGATGAACCCTTTGTGTGGCTAAACACAGATCCCCTGAGCACACCATTACCTGATCCCTGCCAGGATCTGCCCTCCTTACCTGGGATTCAATGAGGTACCCAGCATCATTCCCCTGATCCAGACCAGTCTTTATAACCTAGGCCAAGAGCAGGAAAGACACACCACAGTTCAGTCATGCTGCAGACACACACTCTAACAGGATTCTCTGTTGTCTCCAGTGAGCCCTTCCCAACATTCAAGGCACATTTCAGACTCCCTGGGCCCTGTCCCTGCTTCTCCAAGGAGAGCTGTGTCACCCTGTCCTAGCACAGGACAGGTGGGGACTTTTCCATCAAGCTCATTTTCAGCCATCCCTTGTGTGGTTTCAGGAATTGTACTCATGGACTGTTACTGCTCTCCAAATCCCTCACAGGTTTCAGAGAAGTCTTGGTAACAGTTTCAATAGTGAAAAGTCATTTTACATAAGGATTCAATCACAGAGTGTGTGTAACAGGATGTCTGTGTAACAGGGGACTATTACAGTGTTATGTGGTTAGTGCTATGAAAATCATGGCAATTTCTGTTTTTCTAGCTTCAAACAGGTTCCCTGAACTCTTTACAGACTGTATAGAAAACAGGGGAAAGCTGCAGCCGAAAGTTTCATGGACAAAATATTCCAGCTAAGCCTTCCCTCAACTGGGATTCCTGCTCTACCCCTCACTGGTACCAGTACCCATAAACTGGTGATCGTATTTTGGGCAGTGATTCTGACCCCGCAGCCAGCACTCCTAAGGACTGATCCCTGTGCGGATCAGGGTGCTGGCTTGACTCAGAGCAAGGATCACCTTCCCTGCCTGTCCTACGTTATCCCACAGCTCCACCTGCCCTGCAGTTCCTCGCTCCTCGCAGTGGGGTTACCTCGATGATCTTCAGAGGAGCAGGGTAGAGTCCTTTGGTTTGCTTTTGAACTTTGCTCTCCACTGTCTTGTAAACTTGCTGCCTCACGAAGGGAAGGGCCATGGCATAGTCTGTTAGCCCTGCAAGGTGGGACAAAACAGGGGTCAGCTCAGTGCTGGTGCACAGCCAGCCTGCCAGGATGGACTGCAAAGGTAACAGAAGGCAAATGTGAATATCTGAACCCAGGCACAGACAGAGAGACTCCTCAGAGGGTTTCCATGGCTTGCTCCATGGACAAGTCTCATTGAGGGCTGAAGTGTCCTCCTAACACAAGTGGTGACAGACTGAGCCCCGAGGAGAAAACTGCCACAGAAATGTCCCCATTTCTGGGCTCTGCCATCAAAGAGCAGCACAGAGCAGCCCCATGTGCCTCTTCCCACTTGACAACACAAGCTTGGTACAGAACTTGCCACTAAAACTTTGAGGACAGATAATCCCCTGGAGGTACCTGCTGCCCCCTCTCCTTGAGGCCTGCCTCCCTTCCAGCAACCTCAGGATCCAGCACATCCAGCTCTGCCAAAGCCTAGATCTGCAGAGAAATGTTTTCTCTACCACCCCACCTGGCTCAAGAGATGATTCCAACATGAACTAACTTGGGTTTGAAAATGGAATGAAGCAGGAGCACAAACACGTCCGGAGAAACCAGGATGGCTTACACTCGCTGCTGTCCCTTGGGATTTGTCTATGTTGACTTACTCTGCATGAGCCCTTTGGATCTCTTGGTTGACACAGTCTTGTTGGCCAGTCCCCTGGCAAAGCCAATGGCCACCTCCTCCAGGTACTCGATCGTTCTTGCTTCTGGAGTCTTCGTTCCTGGCCCTGGGGAGAGCAGGGAACACAGCAGACGTTATCCCTGAGGATGCAGGGGAACCAGGGCCAGACGCAGTGTGATGGACCTTTGAACTGCTACCACTCCACTCCCTGCTCCTGTTGGACTTTTTTTGGTAATGTCCAATAGTGGAAAGGCTCAGCAGGGACCACATGAAGGCCCCAAGGGATTTATTTACAGGGCATTGTGCAGAAATGCTGGGATGCCTGTTTGTGGAAGCAGGGCCAGGCTACATCCAGCTCTGCAATCAGACCAGGTTGCTCAGAGACACCTTCTGCCAGCCTCTGAACACCTCCAAGGACCTTCCATGACCTCTCTGGACCTGTTTCAGCTCCTGACCATCTTTTTGCCACTTGTGCCCTTTATTCCTCAGGCCTTCCACTTGGCATAGCTGCAGGCACCCAGAATCCCAAGGGAACTGAGGTGTTCTGCCTCCCCTACCTCTTGTTCCACAAAGGGGAGGAGAGGAGCAGCAAGTGTGCACCACCACGCTGCACCAAACTGTGCTGTTAAACACACAGACAGCACTCAGGGACTGCTGAATCCCTGCAAATCATCTGTCCTGGAGCCAATGTCCAACAAACCCAACCTTTGAACTCAGGGCAGGAAACCTCTCGCTTGCATTAGCTGCTGCAACACCCCATAACAGTTGGCCCAACTTAAAGCCGTCCCACAATGAAGCAAGCCACCACAAAACCAGTTTTAGCAGCCTCTGAGGGTGGGTTGCACAATTTCCAAGCACAGGAATCCTCCTCATTTCCAGACAATTGTATAAGCAGGACAGGAGGACACAGCACAGGGCTGAGCAGGCAGCTGTGACACGCTGCCAGAGGCAAACTGAGTCATTAATGACAGAGCATTACCTGGTGAAGCTGCTCAGGGCCACCAAGAAGACCCTGGAGCTAAATGTGCAACCTTGGGCTGACCAAACTTGGTGAGGTTACAACCCTGTGTCCCCGCAGATGGGCAGGGGCACTCACCCTCATAGAAACTGCTCCAAACACACCCAGATGCTGCAGAGTCCTCAGAGCTCAGGAAACCCCCAGACACCCCAACAGAGGAAACAGGTAAAATCCAAAATCAGAAACTCCCTCCTCTTTCAGCTCCCACTATTCTCCTCCACAAAAGGCTGAGGTCCTCAGTTTAAAGGTTTTAAGCACCGAATCTCAGAATAGTTTAGTTGGGAAGGGAATGTTAAAGGTCATATAATCCTCCCCCATGCCAGGGGCAAGGACCCCTCCCACTGTCCCAGGCTGCTTCAAGTCCTGTCCATCCTGGCCTTGGACACTTCCAGGGATCCAGGGGCAGCCACAGCTGCTCTGGGCACCCTGGGCCAGGGCCTCTCCACCCTCCCAGGGAATAATTCCTTCCCAAGATCCCATCTATCCCTGCTCTCTGGCAGTGGGAAGCCATTCCCTGTGTCCTGTCCCTCCATCCCTTGTCCCCAGTCCCTCTCCAGCTCTCCTGGAGCCCCTTTAGGCCCTGGCAGGGGCTCTGAGTTCTCCCTGGAGTCTTCTCTTCTCCAGGTGAACACCCCCAGCTCTCCCAGCCTGGCTCCAGCCCTCGGAGCATCTCCATGGTCCCTTTGTTTCTCCTCTCTTTGTGTGACAACTTGAGGGTTTTCACCCAGCAGACCCCAGGAGCTGCTCCCTGCTGGGGGAGCCTCTCAGCAAGGAGATAAAGCAGCACAAAGACTCTGACAGTTCAGGGAAGCTCCCTGTGGAAGTCTCCCTTCTGCCCTGGCAGAATGTCAGAGCCAGTCCAAGGAAAAACAGGCCAAACAAAACAAGTTGATTTTACAGGCAGCAGACAAAACATAGCTCAGCGCTGCTGCACAATCTACATTTCAGCAATGCCCAGTGGGTTTTAGAGAACTCATCGAAAATCTGGGAGCTGAGAGCTCAGACCTCACCAGCTTGTAAATTCTCTTCTACCATCCAAGGCTGAGACCTTCAGCTCTGTGACCTGATGGGCTTCAAGATGTCAATCCCTGATTTCCCGTCTCCAGTAGCCTGGATACATTAATAAGTGCTGGATTCTGATACTCCAGCTGAAGAAAAGTGCTGTTCCTTTCAAAGTCTGAGCTGTGAGAACCATTCACACAAAGCAGCTGACCCCATATATGTGGGTTTACTTTACCTGCAGTTAATCTCCAATGTTTTGTTGTGTCCTAACCCAGAAGCTCTGAGCTGTCCAACCCCATCTGCTTTCTTTTATAAATGGCACATGCCACAGTTGGATCCAGGCAATGCTGCAGAGCTCCCTGCTGAAGGAGAACTGATTGCATGCCCTGAAACTGCCTCCTGATTGATGGTGTCTGTCTCCTTCCGAGCTTTCTATCATCAGTTAACGCATCACCCCAGGTAGAGCTGCTTTCCCCAGACAGAGTGAGCAGGAGCCCTCCTGGTGCTGGCTGCTGTTTGGATAACAAGGAATACACGTCCAATGTTTGCATATCATTTGTGTTTCTCTGTTCCTGCTACGTGCCTCCCTGGGCTGAGCCAGGATTCCCAGCAGCTCCTCAGAAAGCTCACGTTTCCTTTCAGCAAGCTGGGGCAATAAAAATCCACATTTACTGGTTCTTAAAAACCAATTCACTTCTAAGCAAGTATAAAGTGGGAAAGCTCACCCAGGCAATTTTAAGTCCAGCCTGGGAACCACGGATCTGTTTTATAACGAATGCGTGCTAAGAGTAGCTGTGTATCCTGGGCTGAGCCCCCAGCATGGGCAGCAGGAAAGGGGAGATTCTGCCCCTCTGCCCTGCTCAGGTGAAACCCCACCTGCAGAGCTGCCCCAGCCCTGGGGCCAACAGCAAAAGGGGCTGGAGCTGCTGGAGAGAGTCCAGAGAAGGCACCAGCATGATCAGAGGGATGGCTCTGCTATAAGGAAAGGCTGAGAGAATTGGGATTGTTCAGCCTGGAGAAGAGAAGGCTCTGGGGAGACCTAACTGCAGCCTTCCAGCGCCTGAAGGAGCTGACAGGAAAGATGGAGAGAGAGGATTTACAAGGGATGGAGGGACAGGACACAGGGAATGGCTTCCCACTGCCAGAGGGCAGGGATAGATGGGAAATTGGGAAGGAATTGTTCCCTGGGAGGGTGGGGAGGCCCTGGCCCAGGGTGCCCAGAGAAGCTGTGGCTGCCCCTGGATCCCTGGAAGTGTCCAAGGCCAGGCTGGACAGGGCTTGGAGCAGCCTGGGACAGTGGGAGGTGTCCCTGCCCATGGCAGGGGTGGAACTGGATGAGCTTTAAGGTCCCTTCCAACCCAGGCCATTCCATGATCCTGTGATCCAGCTGAGCACTGGCCTGTGGGACAGCACAGACACCAGGGCTGCCCTGGCACTGTTTAGGGTGGGTAGTAGCACCTTTGTTCATTTTATTTTCTTCAGCACCACCAGTGTGCTCTGGCCATGCCCTGCCTGGGGAATCCACACTCAGCACCCTCCAGCTCCATGGCAGTGCCAGCTGGAGCAGTGGCTTCCATTCTAACTCCTGGGTGGAGCTGATCACACCTCTCCAAGGAGGCTCTGGAGGGTTTAGTGCTCCCTTTAGATTAGGGAGCTCTTAACTCCTCCATCTAGTCACCTTCCAAGGAAGCTGCCCTAGTGAAGGAAGTTTGGGAGCAAGACATTATTGAGCAGCCTGCTCAGCACTTGGAATCCTGCAGTTTGCAGGGAGTTTCTCCACCCAGCTGACAGCCAGCTGGCAATTCTGAGTGCCTAAGCCATGGGGCTGCCTGCTCCAGCTCCTGCTCCTGTCAGGGGTTAGCATCTGCAGGCTGCAGAAACACAGACATCAGTCATCTATTGTCCTTCCATTAGGGGCTGCAACCTGTCCTCTGACATGACAAATGAGGAATGTGGGCTGTTATCTGGATAATTAGCTTAAGGAGGAGAGCCAGCAGGCCTGCTCTCAGTGCTGACCTCTCCTGTTCACTCAGCTTCTGCAGCAGCCTGATTTGAAGGTCCCTGTGCTTGTAAGGTGGGAGCAGCGATTCCCCTGCAGAGCAGAACAACACCTCTGCACACATTTTGGTGAGAGGAGCGGTTCCCTGACGTGAAGCACATGAAGAGACAGAGATATCATGTCTGACCTAGTGGTTCCACCAGCTGGTCAACCAGCCCCATCTTCTTGGCTCTGTCTGGCCGGATGCTCCTCCCAGTCAGCATCATATCAAAGGCAGCAGGAAGTCCCACCTGGAAGGGCAGAAAGAAGATTCCAGAGTAGGAGCTTGCCAGGCAGAAGGGGCTATGGAGTCAAGTTTTCCTCTTACTCACCATCTTTGGCAGCCTCTGAGTACCCCCTGCTCCAGGCAGGAGACCCAGCAACACTTCAGGTGATGCCAAGACAGTTTTCTTGTCCTTTGTTGCTACTCTGTAGTGACAGGCAATGGCAACCTTAAAAAAGGAAGAGACAAGGAAAAGTTTCCCTGTGAAAGACCACAGGAGAACTGGGCATCCATCACACAGCTCTGTCCTACACATTGCCTTAGCTTTCCTCATGACCCTGCCCCAATTCCCTAATCCAGCTGCCCAAATTCCCTCTGTGCTCACAGATGGCTTCTTCTGGGGGATGACAGCAAGCAGGTATGAGATGAACATCAAACTGCCAAGCTGATTTTAAATCTCACCTAGACCATCAAGGGCTTAATTAATTCACTACACCAAGAGCATGGTCCCATCTATGGATCAGCCACGATTCCTGGTTTATCCCTGGATTGCCAAGTCCAGATGAGCCAACACAGTGGGTGTAAAAAGCTGTGACAAACTGAAGAGACTCCATTCCGAGATTACACTGTCGTAGTAACAACTCTGCTCCAGGAATTAGCAGAGCCTTGCCGTTTACACAATCCTAGATGGAGCTTACAAGGCAGAAGATCCAGCCAAGGTGCTGGAGCAGAGTTGCTGGCAGGGTGGAGCCCGGCTGGGTCCCCACACTCACCCCTCTCACAGCAACTCTATAAAGAATGGAAGTTGCTGGGATACAAGACTCACTTCATCCGAACAGCAGCGATTTCCAGGCTGAACTCTGCCAGCAGCATTGATGCAGATCCAATGCCTGCTGGAAACAGCCAGTTTTCCCTGGGACACATCTAAATATTAGCCTGGCCCACACAGGTTCAGATTTGATTTGCTCTCTTTCTACAGCAGCAGCAGCACTCACGCGGCAGAGCCCTGAAGCACAACCAAGCCATTAACTTGCCACAAACTCATTTACATGGTGTAATGAGCCCCCATCAGCTCCCAAACCCCTCCCACAGCACCAGTCCTGCCGGCATCATTTGGATAAACAGAGAACCAGCAGGGTCAGCTCCCACTCCTGCTGCGAGCCCCAGGATCGCCCAGTACCTCCAGCCCTCCTCCCAGACAGCTGCCACTGATGGCAGCAACGACAGGCTTTGGAGACTGCTCAATCTTTTCCAGCAACTTCTGTCCCTCCTGAGAGAGCTGAGTCACTTCCTGAGCGGTCTTGCAGGCTCCAAGCATGCTGAAGGGAGAAGAAAGCAGGAACAGGATGGGAAAAGCACTGACAAAACAGCCGGAAAATGAGAGGTTTTGATGAGTTTGCCCCTGTATTCCCACAATCTCCGGTGCCTGACAGGCAGGCAAGAGCTATTTAAGCCTCAGTTTTGGATCAGACAACACAGGGAGACCAAACCCAGTAGGGTCAGGCCCTGCACACTGACATGGGCTGTGCCTGAGGCACTGAATGGGATCCCTTGTGCCAGGGCTCTGGAAGCCTTCGTGAGAGAAGGAAGGGTCACAGGAAGCCTCTAAGCACTTGCCAGGAAGGGCAGAGGAAAGAGCCCAGGATCAGTTTTTAGAGGAGCAGATGGCCAATGCTCTGATGCCACACTCTGCCAATTAGAGACTCCCTGTGCCAATTATTCTCCTGGCGGCTCGCAGCCTTTGCCAGGCAGGAGCAATCTGGGAGGCTGAAGGTGCTGAGACCAGCAGGCACCTCTTAACCACAGCCTGGCCTTTGCTCTGCTCACCTCCTTCCCTCCTGCACAGGGAGTGAGTGTCAGGCCCTGGACAAGGCCAGCCAAAAACATAACCAGGTTTTGAAGGCTCTATTTTGTAATTTACCCTTTCCTCAGAGCTTTCTGGCTTTTAGTGTCTTTAAGCACCTATTCTCTCCTGTCAGTGTCAGCAGTAGGAGCCAATTGCATTCCAAGTCCCAGAGGGTACCCACAGGATCATCCCACACCCTGGAAAAGTTACCCAGGGAGCCTGGGAGGCTGCTCAGCACAGGGCAAGGTGCCAAACCCTGCCCAAGCGAGGGGCCAGGCTGGAAGGCTGCCAGGCACTCCGACCCAGCTTTAACGAGTCCTGCATGTGAATTATCCACTCTTATTGTATCCCAGACCGAAGGACAATGCCCCGGAGCCAGGATGGGTTTCCTTGGCTGCACCCCAGCATGCAGGAAGGAGCGACCAAGTGGCACAGCCAGGAGGGGTTTAAGGACTCTCCACATCCCTCTTTGCTGAGGTCCTCCCTTCATTCCAGCAACTGTGGCATCCTGAGCTCCCAGCCTGTGCCTCACCCCGGGGAGATGTCAGGGACAAACTGCTGCACTTTCCCATGCTCCAGACCCAGATGCTGGGTTTCAGGAAGAGCTCCACCAGCTCCTGAGACCCTGTGCTTACTTGAGATCTGCTCCAGCAATGAAAGAGCCCGGCTTGGAGGAGATGAGCACGGCGCTTTTCACAGCCTCGTTGGCCCAGATCTCGTTCATGACCTCGGTGAATTCTGCGCTCAGCTGCTTGGACAGGGTGTTCACCTGGAGCAAAGCAGCACCGTCAGCAGGGGCTCAGCTGGAGCCCAGATCTGCTGCAAGATCCTTCAGCCGTGTCCTAACACGAAACCACTCCAAGATAAAACCCTGCAGCAGGTCACCTTTAATTAAGAAGTTCCTCCTTAACCTTCCCAATAGCGGGTTTGTGACCCCAAACACTGACTTTATGAGGTCATAAACTGGTTTTTCTTTTTCTATAAAATTATAGAATCACAGAATGGTTTGGGATGTAAGGGACCTTTCAAGGTCATCTCATCCAACCCCCTGCAATGAGCAGGGACACCTTCCTCAGACCAGGCTGATGACATCCCTCTAGCTTTACTGAAAGGCTGCAACAAGCAGGACAAATCCAGCCTGGGTTCTTTGGATACCACCAAAATCCTCACGGAAAATAGGATATTTCAAACCTGAGATTGCTGTTGCTCCTCAAAAGGAAGGAATATTAAAAAAAACCAACAAAACTTCTACAATTAATACAAGGTTTTTCATAGCAGAAGTAGTTCAATCTTTATATCTTGTGTAATATCAGAGCAGCTCAGCTGCTTAGCTTTAAAAACCAGGTTTTTATTGCAAGCTCTACCATTGCTTCCTAGAGGATTTCCATCTGTGAGATGACATCTGAAATTCATCACTGGTTATGAGACTCCAAAATGCATTTATAAATGTATTCCTGAGTTGTCATTTACAGAGTTCCTGCCTCCTGATACCTGAACAACTGCAGCTGTATTGGTCTAAAAACTGAAAATTAGTTCTATTTATATTCATGATAATAGAATCAAAAGCACTTCTGGATTCCATAGCACTGAAGTATGGACACACTCTTCAACCATCCTGAATCCAAGAACTGAGTAAGATTTAGAATTCTTTTAAGATTTAAGATTTTGAACTTAATAAGACCTTCGTAAGTGCCTGAGAGAGAGAGAGAAATTAGCTTAGCACATACAAAGTATTCCAAGAGGTATCTCCAAATGTCTCATTAAACAGCCCAAATCTCCTTTCTCTATTTCTCCTTTGCTCCCAGCCTTGTAAAGCTGCAGGTCAGGAAAGTTCTTAGCCTTAAATGGGAATTTCCACTACCTTGGAATTCGGTTCATTGAAGCGCACGACAGCAACATCCCCTTTGATATCACAGCTGACGTGGGTTCTGTCTGCAAACAAACACAAGGGTGGGCTCAGCTCCCGCTCCAGGGATTTTAAGGAATAAAATGAGTTTATAGAAATGATTCACACTTACTCTGGAGGGCACTGGAGGTGGAGATGTTACGGCAGGCATAACCTAAGCGAAAGATGTTAGAGGTGTTAGAGGAATTCTCAGCAGTCTCAGTTTAACTCTCTCCCAGCTCCCTGGCAAGGACAGCTTTTGGAAAATGCTGGGCATGAGCCAATCCCTCCCCTTGCAGCCTGACCTGTGCTCCCAGCAGAGTCCAGAGGCCCCAACACTGCAGTGACTTTCCAGCACAGACCCCACACTGCAGTGCCAGCAGTGCCCAACTGAGAGCAGCAAAAATGAAATCCTTCTTCCCAACAAACTGACAAGGGATGGAGCAGAAGGCACAGGGAGTTTTGTCTTTATTATCCTCATTCCAATCTCTTCACATGCTAAACCAGGGACCTTCCTGTACTTTGGGGAGCTTCAAGGTGAATTCCCTGCAAAGCAAACACAACTGCCCAGGGTATTTCTGTGAAAACACACGCTGCTGCCAGCAAGTGGGGCCAGCCAAGTGTGACCACACAGATCTCAGGGGGCACAACGGGAGGGCCACAAAGGCTCACAAAATATTTATTCTCACCTCCATCAACAAAATACTAAGAATCACAGATTGGTTTGGGTGGGAAGGGACCCTAAAAATCACCCAGTGCCACCCCTGCCATGGGTAGGGACATCTTCCACTGTCCCAGGCTGCTCCAAGCCCCAGTGTCCAACCTGGCCTTGGACACTGTCAGGGATCCAGGGGCAGCCACAGCTGCTCTGGGCACCCTGTGCCAGGGCCTCCCCACCCTCACAGTCAGGAATTCCTTCCCAATATTCCATCTACCCTGCCCTCTGGCAGTGGGCAGCCATTTCCGCTTGTCCTAGCATTCCAGGCCCTTGTCCAGGGTCCCTCTCCAGCTCTCTAGGATCCATCTCAACTGATCACATATGGAAGCACACGGATGTGTCTTGTTCCAGAGCCCTTATAAAACTCAGACCATGCGATGAACAAGTTCTGCCCACAAGTTCCTGACTTGTAAATCTCATTTTTCTGCTCAGAAACCCTGTTTGGCCCCACGATCTCTCAGGGTACAGGATACATGAAGGAACTCCATTCAAGTGACCTTGATCTTGACCCCGAGGATCACCTAACTCAGATCCAGCAGGAATCCCTGCCAAAGCTGCTCAAAGTCTGAATTCCAATAAAAGTGTTACTGCCACGTGTACCAACCAGCTGGCACACAGCCAATTAGCCAGGGGAGGGTTCTGCTCAACGCTGATAAAACCTCTATGAATGAAACATTCCCATTCCGGCAGCAAGGATGGAGAAAAACCCAATAGCAGGAGAATAAACTGCAAACGGTGCCTCCCCAACAGGTGCCTCCCCCTCTCACAGCCCCGTGACACAGGCTCAGGGCTGGAGCCCCGCTGCACTTTGGCCTAATTTCCACCTTGCCCGAGGTGCTGGCAGTAGGGACTGACCTTTGCTCCCATTCCTGAGCCCGGGATATGTGGCGTGATGCCGTGGGGATGGAAATTCAGCGTCAGGCTGTCCCAGCAAACAGGTCTGGGGTGTGTGTGTCTACCATGTGCCCAATAGCAGCATTTTATAAGCAAAGACTGAACCGGTTCCCACTCCAAAGCTCATTGGCAATATTTAATACCCACATGTGATTGCTGCATCCAACACTGATTTCCCTAAACTTTGCGTGTGCTCAAGTCAGGTACACCTGAAAATAAGCACCAACATTCAGTTGGCACAAACCAACAATTCCCCCGGTGAGAGATGCTGCTCAGCAGAACACCAGGCACGTTTAACAGCAGTATTGTAACCCAATAAAAGCCACACAACCTCTTTAAAGAGAAGGCAAGGGTTGAACTCTTTCCCCAAATTCATTCACTCAACCCTTGGAACAAGCTGGGATAGTGGAAGGTGTCCCTGCCCATGGCAGGGGTGTGGAACAAGATGAGCTTTAAGATCCTTCCCAGCCAAACCAGTCTGGGATTCCATGCTTTTTGCTCTTTACATGGCTTTCCTTTTCCATATCAGTTCCCAAACAGATTCCTTCCATGAAAACCTTCAGCCTTGAATTCCAATTTGCCTTTCCATTCTCACAAAACAGAAGAGATGAAGCAGGAAAAACATAAATTGAGGGCATGACTGGACAAATCTCACTCCATTTGAATTTAAACTCTTTTGGGAGAGATGCTGTCAGGAGTTAACAGCTGGTTAACACTGGAGAGAAGTTTCTGTAGCCTGACAGTGGTTTATTTCAGAATCCAGAATATTTGTGGAAAACACCTTCCACCTGGAAATTAAAGCAGCTCCTTGGTCCCAATCCCTGCACATCTGCTTTAGGTGCTGATCCCTTCAGCACCGCAATGGGAACGTGCCAAGACTGGAGCCAGAAAAATCCTCCAAAATGCTGTAGGAAGTAGCAGCTCAGCTGCAGACTTCCACCACGTCCTACCATTCATTCCAGAGTTAAAGCATTGAAAATCGATTCCAGTCTCACTCCTCCACTCACTCCAGCTCAAAGACTGGAGCACCAACACTTCAGGTGCTCTCAGGACTTTGCCAAGGACTTGGAGGCAGGAGAGAATGGACAATTCCCCACCCCACAGCCCAGCCTGCTCCTTCGCACTTTCTCTTTTCCCTGTAACTGCCTCAGCTGCTTCCCTGTCCAGCACTTCCCCTTCCTGCCCTTCCACTCACCCGGACATGGCACACCACTTGAACTGGCAGCAGCCTCCATGGGTGATGGCTCAGGGAAAAAGCCTTTTTCCAGTCCTGGAGCACCCCAAGCCCCAGCAGGATGGATGGGATGAAGCTCAGGCCACCTGAGCTGTCCCTGTGAGCTGAGCACGGAGCTGTGACCCGTGAGATGGGAAACCCCTGGCAAACTGAGCTTCCCAATCCACTCCAGGAAGCTGCCAGCACACAGATGTGGCTCAGCAGGTACAGCCAGCCCTGGAGCTCACCTGGCTCCTGCCTGCTCCCTGCCTTTGGCCTGCCCTGGAGGGGTTTGCATCCACTTCCCAAACACTTTGCAAGGCAGAACAAGGGTACTAATTAATTATGAACAGTGACAGCATCCTTGGAACAGCTCCAGGGCTGTTTGTTGTGAAGAGTTTTACCAGTTAGAACAAGAATTCCAACCAGCAATAGCCTGAGAACTCCCTGGTGCTGCTACAGGTCTCCTCATTAGTGATTGCAGCACTCTGTCACGTACAAACCTGCTCCAAGGCTGCACATAACACAGGTGTGATCCCAGAACCATGGAATTGCTCACGTTGGAAAAGACCTTACAGAGCACCAAGCCCAGCTCTGAACCCAGCACTACTGAGCACAGGTTTGGATTTAAATGAAACGCAACAGGATTTTGGGTCAACATCAATAGCGGACTCTGAGGCTCCTCAAAGTGCTCAAATACGAGGTTTCCAGTGCTTCCCAGCCAAGCCCTTCAGCCTTCCCAGGGCTCCAGCCTTGGTAGCCAGGAAGCCCTGAGCCAGCTCTGTGAACAGGCAGTGGGGAGTCACAGCCCTGCCCGGGCTGCCAAGGGAGACACCTGATACAAAATCATGGAACCACTGAAAGCCAGGATGGTTTGAGTGGGAAGGGACATTAAAACTCATTCAGTCCCACTCCCTGCCATGGGCAGGGACACCTTCCACTATCCCAGGAAGTGGGAACTTCCACTCCCTCTTCCTGTCCAGCCTGGCCTTGGACACTGCCAGGGATTCAGGGGCAACCACAGCTTCTCTGGGCACCCTGGGCCAGGGCCTCCCCACCCTCCCAGGGAACAATTCCTTCCCATTATCCCTCTGGCAGTGGGAAGCTATTCCCTGTGTCCTGTCCCTTCAGGCCCTTGTCCCAAGTCGCTCTCCAGCTCTCCCAGAGCCTCCTTAGGCCCTGGAAGGAGCTCTACATTTTCCCTGGAGCCTTCTCTTCTGCAGGCTGAACAATCCCAATTGTCTCAGCCAAGAGACCCTGGAGCACCTGGAGACACTGAGAGGCCTGGGCACACCCTCCCCATCCATGTGGGAACACAGGGATACTCCTCCCCATCGATACACCTGTGTGCCTGGAGGACAACCACAGGATCTGGACATCCAACTATATGGGGACTCCCTCTCCTTTCCAAGTAGGCACAAAGGGCAGTGGGGACAGGCACATGCGTCAGGGCATGAGGACACTCTGTCCCTGTGAATCAGCTCATGTGCAGGGACCATCCTGACTGGAGGGTGTGTCCCCCCTCCATGCCAGGTCGCAAGGACACCCCCCAGGTGTCCACCCCCAGAGCTGCACCAGCTTCATCACAATATGTCCATGTGAAAGGACTGGCACAGCGCAATGTCCCCCATGGGGGCACACACCCCCCAGAGACCCCAGGACATGGAGGAACAGACCGTGCCCTCAGGAAACTTTTGCGGGGTGTTGGGAAGGTGTCAGGGATCCCCCGGGTGCCTTACCCCACAGGGACCAAATCCCACAGACACATGTGTGGACACTTCGCACCCCACAGCTCCCCCAGGGAACCCCCGGCCAGAGTCCCAGTCCTCAAGAGACCCTTCCGTGGGAACATCCCATTGCTCACAGCCCCCACGGTCACACCACCTGGAGACGCCTCCGTGACACCCTGACACCCCCACCCCAGCACGAAGAGACCCTCTCTGTGACACCCTGTTCCTCTTCCCCCCCAGTGCCACCCCAATCCTCGCCCACTTACTGCCCTGTCGGTGCTTCCCCACCTCCTCAGTGGCCCCCTGCCCCTCGCACCCTCACTGTCTCTCCCCCTCACCTTTCTGTGCCTCCTCGCTGTCCCCCCAGAACTTACTTTTCAGTGGGCCCCGTCCCACCGCAGTCCTCGGCCCCTTAGTGCTCCCCCAACCCTTCACTGCTCCGTCCGTCACACCCTCCCCTCACTGTNCGCCACACCAGCGCCTCCCGCCCCCCGCCGTCCCCCCGCTCACCGCGGGGCGGGGTGCACCGCGTCGGGCCGGCCCTGGCGGCTGCCGGGAGGCGGCCGAAGCTCCCGATGGCCCGCACCGCCGCCGCCATCTTCGCTGAGGTCGAATGAGGGAGAGACTGCCGGGGCCCTGACGGCGCCCGCCCCGCCCACACCGCCTCGCCCGCGCCTGCCCGCCAGGCTGCCAGCACGCTTCACCACCAGCTTCACCACCAGCAGCTGCCTGCCTCTCTCCCCTCCGTTCCCCGCGGTGTCTCGGGTGTTTTCAATCCGTGCCGAGCGGGAGCGGATTGCGGAAGAGAGCGGGGAGGGGCTGCGGAGCGGGCGGTGTGGGTCAGGCGCACGGCGGGCAGCCCGGAGGGTAGGTGG
>VZRN01004856.1:322866-342831 GCA_013397935.1 Dasyornis broadbenti
GGAGTCCGGGGGTCGGTCCCAGTGGACGAGGGAAGAGTGAGGAGAGTCGGAGATTTATTCCGAGTGGACGGGAGGGCTCGGAAGGGCTCGGGGGGCCGGGGAGTCGGTCCCGAATGGATGACGGGATCGAAGGATCGGTCCTGGATAGACGGAGGGATCGGGAGTCGGTCCTGGATGGACGAGGGGGTTTGGGGGCGGCTGAGAGAAGCGCGTGTGCATTTGGGGGTGTAGCAGGTGGGCGCTGGGAATCCCGGGGGTGGCGGTGACGGTGCTGTGGTGTGTGAAAGGGTCAGGGGTGTGTGGAGAGGGAAAGGGATTAGGGGCTATTCATGGAATTATGGGTTATCCTGAATTGGAAGGGATCCACGAGGATCACGGAGCCCAGCTCAGCTGTGGAATCCAGGCAGTTCCTGCAGACTCTGGAAGGAGCTTTGCCCTGGTGATTTGTGCGGGCAGGGCTGAGCCCTGGGTGCCAGGGCTGCCGAAATTGAAGGGTTGGAGGCGTTTTGGGAGGCAGGAATAGGGGTGCACCGGGAGGAGATGGCTGTGCAGTGCGGGCAGGGAAGAGGAGGTTACACCTGGGAGGAACTTCTGTCAGCTGGGCAGGGAGAATTTAGGGAAAAGCCTCAATCAGGTGTAGGGAGCGAGAGCACAGATAGAGAAAGAGCAGGATGCCTTGGAAAAATCTGTTTTCAGGACTTTTGTTGACAGGAGAAGCCTGGGTTTGGTTTGTGAGCTGGGAAGGGAGGAATGCTGTGTGGCACGTTCCAGGTGTGGAGCTGCAGCTGGGAGGTGTCAAAGGGGGTGACTGGCAGCTTGTGCTGCCTTTTGGGGAGCTGCAGAGGCTGGGTTTGGGGCTGTGGGTATTCCTGTGCCTTTCCATGGAAAAACTTTGTGTTTGGGGGAGCAAGTGCTGGGATTTGAACCCCGAAGTGTGACAGAGGGAGATGAATATTGGCACAGATCAGCCAGAGAACAGGAACTGTGAGGACCATCCTGAGCCCTGGGCAATAAAATCTGCAGAAGAGCATTTGTTTATAGGGAAACCCGAATTTGAAGTGAGCTTTGGGAAAGCTGCAGAGGAATTTTTGGGGGTGAGGACATGAACTTGCTCTGTTTGCCATGGGGATGCGCAGCAGGAGCTCCTCAGGCTGGCACCAGGGGCTAACAAGGGGCAGGGGTGCCAAGGACACTGTGTCAGGAGGTGCTGCTGGCAGCAAGGCTGACTGGGCACTGGGACAACTTTCCAGTGGGAAGGGGTGGAGCAGTTCCTGGGAGGGAATTGAGCAGTATTTATTCCCAGGCACATTTGCTGCCCCAGTCACGAGCCAGGCTCCTCGTGGTCGGATTCCACTCACGGAGCGTGGTGGAAAGTGATTCTGTGCTGCTGTTGCTGCTCTTGGAGTGGCAGGCAGGTCACTTCCCTTGGGATTGTTCCAGACAGAGCAGGTTGGACTGACGTCAGCCTCTCCCCAGATTCCAAAATGAGTTCCATGCTGAGCTCTGCCCTGCGGAACCTCCCCGTGTCCTCAGCGTGGGCTGCCGGAGGCCGTGAGTATCTTTACCTTTCACTGGTGGGTCATAAACTTCTGGTTGAAGTGTTGGGTTTGGAATGGATGCTGGGATCTGAACCTGTTCTGTTCTCACCGTTAAAAGGCTGACAATGGTTGGTTTTCAATCCCTAATTACATTGTTGCCGTGTTTGTCCCTTCCCACATCACGTGGGAAGGAGTCTTGAGTTCACAGTTACCAGAAACTGTGCCAAGTTCCTGAACAGAGTGAACCACCCCATACCCTAAGATGTCCAAATGTCTTACAGTGACATTTTTTGCTTTTTAAACCCTTCTTACAGAGACCAGAATTGTTTCTGACCTTTTCTTTTGGCTTTTTTTTTCCCCTTCCTTGTTTTCCAGTTGCTCGATCGCTCAGCTGCTCCTCACAGTTCCAAGCCGCAGGTAAAGGGAAAACACCAGGAATTCCAGTGGGTCTGTGCTAGACAAGGCTGTTTTGGGAGCTGCCTCCCTTTCCCGGAGCCTTGTTCCACTTAAATCTTGGAAATGGTGCAGAGTGCCTTAGTTGTGGTGCTCCTGAAAAGCTGCAAACAGGAAAACTTCAGCCAAACCAGTGTTTGCAGCAGAGTCCTCTCATCCTCTGAGTGCCCTGGCTCCCAACAGCCATTCCCAGTCTGCCCCTGGCTCCCAGCACCATTCCCAGTTTGTAGTCATAGTCCACAGTGAGTGTTGGAGTGATCCATGCTCTGGGGTTCATGGTGGGGGTTGCTCATGCTTTGGGATTTTGGGAACAGGTCTGGACAGCAGCTCCCCATCGTCCCCTGGGCTTTGTGAAGAGCCTGAAGGAATCCCCAGACAGTGCTGGAGTTTCATCCTGGCGCTGACCTGTCAAACAGTGCTGGATCATGACATGCCTTGTCTTGAACCTGTCCCAGCAGGAGAGCATTTCTTCCCATTAGGAAAAAATCCTTTTCTGTGAGGATGGTGAGGCACAGGCCTCATCCCTGGAAGTGTCCAAGGCCAGGTTGGATGGTGCGTGGAGCAACATAGGACAGTGGAAGGTGTCCCTGCCCATGGCAGGGGATGGGACTGGATGAGTTTTAAGGTTCCTTCCCACCCAAATCATTCTGGGATTCCAAGACTCCAGCTCAGGTGTCCTACCTTCCCTGCCTTTCACTTATGCGCCAAAAGAAGACAATTTCCCTTGTTTACTACAAGTTTTTGCAGGATCTATATTAAAATTGCTATTATTCTTGTCAACATCACTTCTCTTTTCACAGTCCAGCCCAAGATTAAGAACACCTTGGGCAAAACTGGGGTGAAGAATGTTGTGGTGGTGGAGGGTGTCCGCATCCCCTTTCTGCAGTCTGGCACCTCGTGAGTATCAAGGAGGAGTCAAATCCAGAAAACGCCCCCTGACGTGGTTAATACTCGACTCTTCCTGGGAAAAATCTCATTTGTCCATTTCAGTGTAGTTATTCCTAGGCCTAAAGACTCTGGAGGGGCAGAGAGTTTGGGTGCTACAGTTATTCCAGCTTATCTAATGCAAAAGTGTGTTTGGGGAAGGTTGTCCATGTGTATGAATTCTGGGAAGAGTAAGGATTTATGGGGCATGTCTAGAGGAAGCTGTTGGTGAATTTATAGCAGATGAAGCAACAAGTTCCACAAAACTGGCAGGACAGGGGCCACAATCTGCTCTAGGCTCTTCTTCCTGGATTGTTGTGCCACCAAATCCGCAGCTGAACAAGGACCAGACCTGACTCTTAGTGGGGATGGAGAAGGGATTTTTTATCTGGTCACTGCTGTGTTTGTGTGAGTTTAGTGCAGTTATTGGAGCCCCTGTGCTCGGGAGCCAGGCTGGGAGAGCTGGGGGTGTTCACCTGGAGAAGAGAAGGCTCGAGGGAGACCTCAGAGCCCATTCCAGGGCGTAAAGGGGCTCCAGGAGAGCTGGAGAGGGACTGGGGACAAGGGATGGAGGGACAGGACACAGGGAATGGCTTCCCACTGCCAGAGGGCAGGGATAGATGGGATCTTGGGAAGGAATTGTTCCCTGGGAGGGTGGGCAGGCCCTGGCCCAGGGTGCCCAGAGCAGCTGTGGCTGCCCCTGGATCCCTGGCAGTGTCCAAGGCCAGGCTGGACAGGGCTTGGAGCAGCCTGGGATAGAGGAAGGTGTCTCTGCCCATGGCAGAGAGTGGGACTGGATGAGATTTAGTGTCTCTTCCCACCCACACCAGTTTGTGATTCCTTGAAATGTTTGATCCAAGATGCATTGGAGCATTTCTGGTCCATCCCCAGTTCTTGCTGCTGCTCTGTGCTCACAGGAGAGTTCTGTACTGATTTCTGTATTGAGAGTTCTGTGCTGATTTCTGACCTGAGTATTCTGTGCTGATTTCTCTCACCTCTAAGTTTCTGCCTCTCTTCACCTTCCAGGTATGCGGATCTGATGCCACATGACTTAGCCAGAGCAGCACTGCAGTAAGTAAATGGAACATTGGAAGGGCTCAGAATTCATGTTAAACTGCTGAGGTTTCAGGGTTGCAAAGCCAGGGCTCTGGGCTCGGCTCTGAACAGCCCAGGTGCTTCATTTCTCCTGGCCTCCCTCCACTGTAGTGGGTGGCTTAAGCAGTGGGGTCTGTGTTGATGCTGGGGTTTGCAATGGGTTGGTGGAGGTGACAGGTTTCAGTGAATTTGATTCCCACTCTGGTTTTCCAAACACAGAGATCAGAGCTGCTGTTGAGGTGAGCTTAAACCTTGTGGGAAAAACAACCTGGGCAACACAGAGGAAACTAAGTGGCAACAAGGATCTGGAGCTTATTCTGTCACCCTGCCTGTCCCTCCTGTTCTGAGGGTCATTAGCAGGGGGTTTGTTTTATTGAGAGGCAGAGCAAAGTGCTGTGGAGAAGAGGGAAGGCTTGGAGATGGCTGCCCCTGCATCCCTGGCAGTGTCCAAGGCCAGGCTGGACGGGGGTTGGAGCAGCCTGGGATAGCGGGAAGTGTCCCTGCCATGGCAGGGGTGGCATTGGATGAGCTTTGTGGTCCCTTCCCACCCAAACCATTCTGGGATTTGATGATTCTATGAACCATTTTGTGGAAGGGGAGGTATGGGAGGTATAAAGTAGTTGCTTTAATGAAGTTCTGTAATAAACTCTAATGAAATTATCACCGTGATTGTTTGCAGCCCATAATTAGCTACACTTCCCACAGACCTACGTGCACAGGAGATTTCTTCTGAGCTGGGGACAGAAGCTGTGGCTCTGTTGTTGCCTTGTTCTCCAGCCAAGCTGGCAGGAGGAGGATGTTGGAGAGGTTATTGCTGAATTCCTTTTGTTTTGATCCTCTCCTTAGGGGCCTGCTGACCCGGACCAGTGTCCCAAGGGATGTTGTTGATTACATTGTTTATGGCACAGTTATCCAGGAGGTGAAAACGAGTAATGTTGCCAGAGAGGTGCGTGCTGTTCAGCATTTCGCTGGGAGTCTGATTTCTGTAACTGCTCTGAAGATGACAAATCCTTGCTAAAAATGAATTCCCAGTATTACTGTTTGTTTAAGTATGGTTTGAGAGTATGAAGTAGTTGTGCAGCATTGTCTGTTAAATGAGTGCCCGGGACTATAAGGAAAATGATTTTGTGATTCTCTGCCTCCTGTTGAAATTTGCCATAGATTTAATTTAGCATAGTTTTTAATCAAATTTTCATATTTTAATGCCATGAAGTCTCTGCTTGACTCTTCCCTGCAAGGGAAGGTTTTGTTAAGGATTGTTGATGCCTCAGCTCCTAAATTCCAGTTGGACTCCAATGCTGCCTTGCCCGGTGTCCGGGGCAGGAGCAGAGTGTGCTGGGAGGGTTTGCTTTGCTGCGGTGTCTGTTTGTTTGAGTTGGCTGGACAGACGCAGCACTCGCAGGATTTGAAGCGGAGCAGCTTTGCTGCCCTTTGTTCCAACAGCCGGAAAACACAATTCCTGTATTATCCACAGAGCAGCTGATCCTCTGCAGTCATGTGACAGGCAGCCTGATCTTTGCTAACCTGGAGCCTCTGCTGTGCTCTGCACCTGGATAAATCCATGATGTAACCTGGGCTCCCTGGAGCTGGGGAGGTGCCAAGCCTCAGCCTCGTCAGTGCGTGGTGGCTTTGGTCACCTGCCAGTCAGATGGGGCTGCAGGGTAATTTTAACTCGGGAACAACTGCTGAACTTTCAACTAGTTGGCCGCATCCCAAGTAGGCAAGGTCTCTGGGAGGTGCTCTGGGCTGCTCAGATGAGTCACTGCAGTTTGCTGCTCTCTGTGAAGCCACAGCGCCTTGTGCTGAGCGGTCTAAATCACCCTTTTCATGTGTTGCCTTTGCCAATAAGGTGAAGCAAAGATGATGCTGAGTAGTTGGAGGCTCTTTTGATGTGATTTTTCAAATGTGAGGGGTGTGATTCGTTTGTCTCTTTATTTAAAAAACACGGAGGGGCAGTGACTGTTCTCATAATGTGGCTGAGAGCCTTGGCAGCAGCCTCAGCTCCTGCTCCAGAGTCTGGGGAGGGGAAGAGCTGCTGCTGTAATTAACTGGATGAAAATTCTGTATCATTGTCTTAGGCTGCACCTGGCAAGGTGTGCTGGGCAGGGGCAGCTCTGCCCTGGGAGCAGAAGCTTTGGGTTTAACAGCCACTCTCTGTTGTTGTAGGCTGCCCTGGGAGCAGGGTTCTCCAACAAAACTCCGGCCCACACCGTCACCATGGCCTGCATTTCCTCAAACCAGGCCATGACCACAGGTACGGGGGCTGGAAGAACGAACTGTGGGGTTGAGAAGGAGCTTGGGAATTCTTCTACAGCCCTCGTCCAATTTGCACTGCTTGTGGATGTTAAAAAAAAATACTGAAGAAATGCTGGAATGGAAGGGAAAATGGGGTTGTTTAGTTTGGTGAAAAGGAGGCTCCAGGGGAACCTTGTGGCTCTGCACAGCTCCTGACAGGAGGGGGCAGCCGGGGAGGTCGGGCTCTGCTCCCAGGAACAGGGACAGGACAAGGGGAAATGGCCTCAGGCTGGGCCAGGGCAGGCTCAGGTTGGACACCAGGAGGAATTTCTCCATGGAAAGGGAGGTCAGGCCTTGTCGGGGGCTGCCCAGGGAGGTTTGGAGTCCCCATCCCTGGAAGTGTCCAAGGAATTCCTGGATGTGGCACTCAGTGCTCTGGGCTGGGCACGAGGTGGGGATCAGTCACAGGGTGGGCTCCATGGTTTGGGAGTTCTTTTCCAACCTCAGTGACTCTGTGGAAGTTTTTTAACCAACAAAATACAACATGAATTGAGTGCCTGCTGTAGGCCTGCAGCAGCATCTCTGCCCAGTGTCCATCTTTGTTTGGGAGGTAAAGACTGACCATGGCAAGAAAGTTGCTCCTTTTATCTTTGGCTTAGCCTAAACAGGGCTAAAAAATGGAGCCCCAGCCCAAACTGCTGGGGCTGTCCCTCCCTCCCTGCTCCGTGTGACAAGGACAAGTGGGAGCCAAGTGACAGAAGCTCACATTGTGTAGCCTGGCCAAGGCCAGGGGCTGGAGGAGGAGCTGGCATCCAGGGCTCTGCTGGGGTGGGTGTCCCTGCTGTGGCAGCATTCCTGGGCATGGCTCTCGTTGCAGGCGTGGGGATGATCGCGGCCGGCCAGTGCGACGTGGTGGTGGCCGGGGGCGTGGAGCTCATGTCCGACATCCCCATCCGCCACAGCAGGAAGATGAGGAAGACGATGCTGACTCTGAACCGAGCCAAGAGCCTGGGCCAGAAGCTCTCCATCATTTCCAAAATCCGCCCTGACTACTTTGCTCCCGAGGTATTTCTGGTTTTCAGGCATTTAGATATTTAGCAAAACTGCTTCAGAAGGTGTGAACAGCTAATCTTTTTGGCCTCAATGGAGAGGATTTAAGATGGGTGAGGTGGCTCCTGGGCTTCACGATGATCGATCTTTGTCCTCTGCTTTGGGTTAAACGTTGCTTAATGCATCTCACAGCATTTGGGACTGCTTTTCCTTACCTCGTGTTCTTCTTCAGTAAAGCCAACTTGGTGCAAAACCTCCTTGTGCAGCTCCTGGATAAACTGTGCTGCAGATGACAGAAATAGAAGTTTTTTTTCCCATAAATATAAAGGTTATTCTGAAGCATCAGAAGACTTCTAGAGTCAGAGGAATTTTACTAGAAAATAGAAGTAACCTCCTTAGTATTAGACAGGAATATCCTCAGTATATGCATATAATTGTTGTTTGATTAATGCCTCTTAAATATGCCTTATGATTCCCAAATCCTGCCGGGGCTGGACGTGTTCAGCTGCCCTGAAGAGCATCCACAGGGCCCTGTCAGGAGCAGAGTGAGCCACTGCTCTGTCCTGGGGGCCACAGTGGGGTGAATTGCAGCGTGGTGAGGATGGGAAGGGGCAGCACTTCCCTCCTTCCCACCCCGAGCTCTTCACAAGGAAACTGCATCCATGCCATGCCCTTCAGTGTGAGTGCAGCGAGCCCCAGGCTGAAGATGGCAGAGCTGAGACCCCAAATCCATATGAGATGTGAAAATTTCAGGCTTGAATGCACCCAGGGATTTCCTGTGTACTGCTGGAAGAATTGAAACGAAGCCAAAATCACTCTGGGCTCTGCTTTTGGATGAGAAGGTGTCTGACAAGGAGTTTTGAGGTCCCAGGATGTGTTGTTTGAGCTGAACCCAAAAGGTCTGGTCACCCTGGATTCCCTGTTAAATGCACAGGCATCTGCTCTCAACACAGTTCTGGAACCCCTGGAGTAAGCAGCAGCCTGGACCTCATTTTTTCCAAAACCTTGGATAGGGATGGTTCCTCTGACACATTTCACTGAGTCTGCTGTGGTCTGGTTGTCGCATGCTAATTGGGTAGCTCTGAATTAGCAAAGGGAAGGGCCTCCCTCTGGCTGTGGGGCTCAGCTCTGTGTGCTCCCAGAGGGTTTGTTTTTAACCCGTGCTGATTTTCCCTCCCTGCTGGCAGCTCCCAGGTGTGACAGAGTTCTCCACCAGCGAGACCATGGGACACTCTGCCGACCGCCTGGCTGCCGCCTTCAGCATCTCCCGCCTGGAGCAGGATGAGTACGCCTTGCGCTCGCACACGCTGGCCAAGAAAGCGCAGGACGCGGGGCTGCTGGAGGACGTGGTGCCCTTCAAAGTGCCAGGTGACAGTGCCCGTGTGCCACAGCCAGCACTCGCTGCTGGGGCAGCTCCGGGGAGTTCTGGGTGGGTTTTACTGTCTCTTTGTCCCTGGGAAACTGCTGGTGAAGGGATGTGTTTGTAAACAGGATATGTGAGTGTAAACATGGAATCATGGAATGGTTTGGGTGGGAAGGGGCATTCAGGATCACCCAGTTCCAGCCCCAACACCTTCCACTATCCCAGGTTGCTGCAAGCCCCATCCACCTTGGCCTTGGACATTTCCAGGGATCCAAGGGCAGCCACAGCTTCTCTGGGAATTCCATCCCAGCCGCTCCCCACCCTCACAGGGAAGAATTCCTCCCCAATATCCCATCTAACCTTGCTCTCTGTCATACCTTTACATATCTGGATTTTTTCTTGCCCACCCCACATCTGTGCTAATGTGGTGACAGAGCAAGGAATATCAGGACAGTTTAACCTGGAATCCCCCTGCTCTCCCTCCAGACAAGAAAAACCACCTTTATACCCCAGAATATCAACAACAAACACAAGCCAAACAAAATCCCAGTCTGATGACTCAGGTGCTGGATAGGAAGAACTGGCATGTGGCAGGTTCCGGTTCACCAGGCCTCACTGGGAGGTGAAACAGTTTGGGGGGAGAACCTTTAAGCTGCCCTTTCCATGGCCTGTCCTGGTGTCCCCCTCATTCCCCAGGAGCCAATGGAGATGCTTTGCTGTAAAACTTGTTCATTTGGGAACTGTACTTGGTGTCCTGGAGAAATTTTCCTTGTAGATCAATGGTTGCATGTGGTCTTTGTTATACAATTGGTACTTTTTCTTAACAGGCTTATTTAGCAGTTGGCATAGTTGCAGATGGATATATTTGGGTTTTCCAGTGCTCTTTATTCCTCAAAACTCGGCACATAAATGTAAACTGATTTAAGCCCAGTTCTCCATTTAGGCTTTTAAACCTAAATTTAAATTCTTTTCTCAACTGGGTTTCCCATGTGGTAATTTTTCCCACAGTAAACAGATGGCAGTACTTTGTTTTTCTGTCTTCAGAGAAGAAGTGAGGTAGCTTCAATGTATAAGTGCTATTTTTAGCCATGTTAAATATCCTGATGCCACAAATGGATTTTCCTTTTTGCCCTCCTCTCACTCATCCTGAACCCCACAATTTTTAGATTTTTTCCCCCTGGACTTCTGGTGATTAAATTCTTGTGTGTTGCTGATTTTTGTAGTTTTAATGTGCTTTTTCCTTCACCAGGCAAAGACACAGTTACCAAAGATAACGGGATCCGGCCTTCCTCCTTGGAGCAGATGGGAAAACTGAAGCCGGCGTTTGTCAAGCCCTATGGAACTGTCACAGCAGCCAACTCCTCCTTCCTGGTAATTCCTGTTCCCAGCACTGTCAGCCTCAGGGGAGAACTGTCCACTTGACCCTCTGCCTCCCTTAGCTGGTAGAATCTGGGAATGAGCTTTTTAGTATTGACTGTTTCTGGATTTTCCAAGTGTAGCTTGGAACTGAGTTGTAATCTGGTGAATTTGGGCATTGGATTGTTTCCTTTTAAAATCAGAACAAAAGCCCTGGAGTTTTGGGATGTCTGACCTGTTTGCTTCTCTGTAGCTGCTTCATGAGGGTCAATCCTTCAAGGGCCCATGTAGGAATTCTGTCTCAGGATGGGATTGGTCACGTTGTACAACTAAAGTCAGCAGGTTTAGTCTGAACTTCATAGAATCATGTGGAAGGTGTCCCTGCCCAGGGCAAGGGGGTGGAACTGGATGGGATTTAAGGTTCTTTCCAACCCAAACCATTCCATGATTTGTTATGCCAAACCCACGATGTTAATTTTTGTCATGTGGTGAGCCTGTGGCCTGTGTCATCCTGGAATTATTCCGTTTTGGGATAGAGCTGAGAGGACAGGTGAGTGTTTGGGATAACCTGCTTGTCCCAGGCCTGGCAGGGCTTTTAGGCAGCTCTGTCCTGTATGAAACCGGGGAAGTTGTGTCTGTGGGCTATAAGGAAGTGCTTCAGCAGTGTGTGTGCTGACACCATTAGTGATCATCCCTCCCTCCCTCCCTCGATCCACTCAATCCACAGGCTTTCCTTTGGCCACTGTCATAGTGGAATGTCCTGGAGGCTCTGGTGCTGTTCAGGTCCTCTCCTTCCGAGGGCTGTGGAACTGCTCGTTGTGTGCAGGCCCTGGTTGTGTGCAGGGTGTGCAGGCCCTGGTTGTGTGCGGGGTGTGCAGGCCCTGGTTGTGTGCAGGGTGTGCAGGCCCTGGTTGTGTGCAGGGTGTGCAGGTCCTGGTTGTGTGCAGGCCCTGGTTGTGTGCGGGGTGTGCAGGCCCTGGTTGTGTGCAGGCCCTGTTTGTGTGCAGGGTGTGCAGGCCCTGGTTGTGTGCAGGCCCTGGTTGTGTGCAGGNTGTGGGGTGTGCAGGCCCTGGTTGTGTGCAGGTCCTGGTTGTGTGTGGGGTGTGCAGGCCCTGGTTGTGTGCAGGTCCTGGTTGTGTGTGGGGTGTGCAGGCCCTGGTTGTGTGCAGGTCCTGGTTGTGTGTGGGGTGTGCAGGCCCTGGTTGTGTGCAGGTCCTGGTTGTGTGTGGGGTGTGCAGGCCCTGGTTGTGTGCAGGTCCTGGTTGTGTGTGGGGTGTGCAGGCCCTGGTTGTGTGCAGGTCCTGGTTGTGTGTGGGGTGTGCAGGCCCTGGTTGTGTGCAGGTCCTGGTTGTGTGTGGGGTGTGCAGGCCCTGGTTGTGTGCAGGTCCTGGTTGTGTGTGGGGTGTGCAGGCCCTGGTTGTGTGCAGGTCCTGGTTGTGTGCAGGCCCTGGTTGTGTGCAGGGTGTGCAGGTCCTGGTTGTGTGCAGGGTGTGCAGGTCCTGGTTGTGTGCAGGTCCTGGTTGTGTGCAGGTCCTGGTTGTGTGCAGGGTGTGCCAGTCCTTCAGCCCTCACCTGGTGTCTCCCTGTCCATTCCAGACCGATGGAGCGTCGGCGGTCCTGATCATGTCTGAGGAGAAGGCCCTGGCCATGGGTTACAAACCAAAGGCCTACCTGAGGTAAGAGGGGCTGCTCCAGCGGCTTCTGCTCCCTCTTCCTTCTCCTCTCCCTGGCACTGACAGCCGTTCTCCTGCACAGGGATTTCGTGTACGTGTCCCAGGATCCGAAGGACCAGCTGCTCCTGGGGTAGGTGGAGATGGAGAGCATCCCTGCGCAGCCCCTGCTGTGCCAGGGTGTGTTTTCTCTTGCCAGGATGTGTTTTTGGGGTGTCTCAGGAGATGTTGCATCTCTCCAGGCATTCACAAGGTGTGAGCAGGAGGGGAGATGGGAGAGCAGCGGTGGCAGGAGTGCCCGAGGATTGCTGGGGCACCTCAGCAGTAGTTCCTGGGGGCTGTGCTTCAATTGGAGTGGGATGGGCAGAGCTGGGCCATGAACCCAGGGAAGGATGTGACTCTGGAAAAAGGGAGATGATGCTGACAGGAAACACTGATGCAAGACCTGTGTGCCTTCCCTCCTTCAGCCCCAGCTACGCCACTTCCAAAGTGCTGGAGAAGGCCGGGCTCACCCTGAGTGACATCGATGTGTTTGAGTTCCACGAGGCTTTTGCTGTAAGTGCTGTAAGGCATCTGGGATGTCTCCCTGTAGGCAAATGCTGTGGGTTATTATCAACGTTACCCTCCCCTCCCTTGCAGGGGCAGATCCTGGCTAACCTGAAAGCCATGGATTCGGATTGGTTTGCACAGAACTACATGGGCAGGAAGTCAAAGGTAAGGCATTGTCAGGACATTCTCCTCCTTGTCCTGTCCCTCCATTCCTTGTTCCAAATCTGTCTCCAGCTCTCCTGGAGCCCCTTTAGGCACTGGAAGGGGCTCTGAGGTCTCCCTGGATCCTTCTCCAGGTGAACACCCCCATCTCTCCCAGCCTGGCTCCAGAGCAGAGGGGCTCCAGCCCTTCGAGCATCTCCATGGCCTCCTCCTCCTCCCTTTTCTCTCCAGTTCAGTTTAACTTTGGGATTCCTGGGATCCCTCCTGGCAGCAGCTGGTGCTGGGCTCTGGCTCTGTGGTGTGAGGAGCAATGATGCTTGAGCTTGGGTTAGCAAACCCCAATTTACGCAGTTTCTTTGGGAGATGAAATTTCTTTGGGATGCTATTCCCGTTGTCGGCAGGAGGTGGAGATCCAGAGCCACAATCCTTGGAGAGGAGGGACTTAAGAACAGTGTGGGGAGCTCAGTCCTTGCACAGTGCCGGGTTTCCCTGTGTGGCTGCAGGTGAAGCAGGAGCACCTTTGGGATGGTTTCATCCCCTCATCAGCCACCTGGATGTGCCATCCTGAACTGCTCGGTGTTGGGATTGGGTGGGATGAGCCCCTGCCAGCCAGGTGATGATGGGGTGTGTCCCTCCGTGTCCCTGCAGGTCGGAGCCCCTTCCCTGGACAAGTTCAACACCTGGGGGGGCTCCCTGTCCCTGGGCCACCCCTTTGCGGCCACCGGCTGCCGCCTGGTGATCACTGCTGCCCACAGGCTGAAGAAGGAGGGGGGACAGTATGGCCTGGTCGCTGCCTGTGCTGCAGGAGGGCAGGTAATGGTGCTGTGTTCACTCGGGAGAGGGCGGGAATGGCAGCTCTGATCCTGCTGGGACTCTGGAATCCTGACTGCTTACAGCAGCTGTGGGTGCTGGGTGTTCAGAGCTCCCTCTGGCTGCCCCCCACCACCACTCAGTCCTGTCCCTGTTCCCTGGGAGCAGAGCCCGACCCCTCCGGCTGCCCCCTCCTGTCAGGAGCTGTGCAGAGCCACAAGGTTCCCCTGAGCCTCCTTTTCTCCAGGCTGAGCTCCTTTCCCAGCTCCCTCAGCCGCTCCTGGGGCTCCAGCCCCTTCCCAGCTCCGTTCCCTTCCCTGGACACCCTCCAGCCCCTCCAGGTCTCTCTTTTTGGGAGGGGCCCAGAGCTGCCCCCAGCACTGGAGGTGCCCCAGCAGTGCCAGCACAGGGGATGGGCACTGCCCTGGCCCTGCTGCCACCCCAGAGCTGGCACAGCCCAGGGGCCAGTGGCCTCTTGCCCACCTGGGCACACCTGGGCTCGTGTCCAGCTGCCGTGGCTCATGTTCTTGATGCAGTGCCTGGGAGCCCTGGTCCGTGTCTGTAATAATGAGTCTCATCTCTACTAATGAGCATTCTCTGTGATGTTTTCTCTCTCTCTGTTCCCAGGGACATGCGATGATCGTGGAGCTTTACCCCCAGTAACGGCACTGGGAGCGTTGTCCGTCCGTCCTGTGCCTGGCAATGCCATTTCAATGCACTAATAAATCCTACACCCAATCCTTCTTGGAGAGGGGATTTGTGGCCTTTATCAATCTCTTTTAGCTACTCTGCCAGTAATTTTTGTCTAATGAGCTTGCTCTATTCCACTTCCAGGAGAGGAACAATTAACATGGCTCTGAGTCTCTGCAGGCTCCTTGTAAGCTGCCTGATCCCTCTGGTAAATCTTCAGGATTTCTCCCACTGGGGAACCAAAATGATTCCAAAGCTCTCTCTGGAGAATTAAGTTTGGAGATCAGGAGAATGTGAAGCAATGGAGGTGGGTGGGCTGAGAAGGGAGGTAGTGCTGTGGGGAGGGGCAGCTCTTTGGGGCAGCACATTCAGTCTCAGGGGCTGAGCTGGGCTCTGAGGGGCAGTTTGATCCATGCTGTCCAAATGCTGTTGGAATGAGCAAATTGCATCTGACGAATGAATGTCGCTGATGGAACCGCAATAAATCAGGACAAAACCCAGTTCTGGCTGTTTTCTTTCCCTCCCCTCACCTGAAATGCTTTGGGGATTGTTCCTGTGGTGTCTGTGGTGGGGGCTGTGAGCTGACACCACATGTTGGCCCTGAAATCATGGAATCACAGACTGGTGTGTGTGGGCAGGGCCTTTTAAAAGTCACCTAATCCACCCCCTTCCGCTGTCCCAGGCTGCTCCAAGCCCTGTCCAACCTGGCCTGGAACACTTCCAGGGATCCAGGGGCAGCCACAGCTTCTCTGGGCACCCTGGGCCAGGGCCTCCCCACCCTCCCAGGGAACAATTCCTTCCCAACATCCCATCTATCCCTGCCCTCTGGCAGTGGGAAGCCATTCCCTGTGTCCTGTCCCTCCATGCCTTGTCCCCAGCCCCTCTCTAGCTCTCCTGGAATGGGCCCTGGAATGGGCTCTGAGGTGTTGATAAACTTCAAGTGTGCAGAGTTATCTTTCCCCCAAGGATTGGGGACGATGAGACACTTGTTTTTTGTTTAATATCCTGGTTATTTTCTTCACTCGTTCCTCATGGCTTGGTGATCCCGAAGGTGGCTTCTGTTGCCTGCCAGGGAACAGAGTTTCTATTAAAGCACCTTGCAAACACCTCCAAGTCCTTTCTATGACAGAAGCAGTTTCTGCCACCCACCAGCTGCTGCCCAGCCCCGCTCCGGAGGCTCGGCTCAGATAAGGGAAGGGTGCAACACCTGGGCTGTCCTGTTTATTCTTTATTGGAAGCCTTGTGCAAGAGCACTGCTCCAGCGGGCGAGGGGAACTGCCAGGGCCAGAGGGGCAGGGCCGGGTTGGGTTTGGAATCACAGAATTGTTTAGGGTGGAAAAGAAAACAGATCATCATCGAGTCCAGCCACTCCCCCAGCGCTGCCACGGCCACCACTGCCCCATGTCCCCAAGTGCCGCATCCACGAGCTTTAAATCCCTCCGGGATGGGCACACCAGCCCTGCCCTGGCCAGGTGATATTTGCGGGGTTTAAGCCCCTCCTGGCTGCGGGGGCGGAGCAGCGCCCTGGGGAGCTGCAGGCGGGGCTGGTCCGCACACGCTGGGCCGGGCAGGGCTGTCGGATGTGATTCATCCTGGAGGCTCATCCCGCTCCTCCCGCGCTCCGCCGGTGCCTCTCCTGTGTCCCCGCCGACTGTGGGACCCTCGCTGCCATGGGCACCATCGTGGCTGAAGCCGCTTCGGTGCGTCCCGTACCCGAGTGGCGCGGAGGGTGCTCAGGGTAGCGGGGTGGGCTGGCGGCAGCGACCCGGGGGAGGTTGGGGAGCCTCGGCAGAGCCCCTGCACGGCTCCCGGTGTGCATGGAGCCCACTCCAGCCCAGCCCGGCCCCGTGCCTCGGCTCCCCGGGACTCCCAGGGGTCCCTTCTGCCAGGCAGGGTCGTTTGTGGGGCAGCGCTCGGGGCTGTCGGGGCGCGCCCGGGGCTGTGCCTGTGGAGCCAGCACCGGGGCAAAGGTTCCTGTCGCTTTCCTGGTGCTGGGCACGGGCCCGGAGCGAGGTAGGAGGCGGGGGGGATAAGAAGAAGGGAGTCAGGGGTCCCGGCCGGGCTGGGGAGCCGGGCGGTGCCGGTGTCCCCTGCGGGTTCAGGGCACGGGCGAGCCCGGGTTGGTGTCACTGGGGTGCGCCGGCCTCTGCGCGCCCACGGCGGGACGGGCGGTGGGGCCGCGAGCCCCGGGAGCAGCTCCTTGTGCTGGGGGGCACGGGGTGGGTGGCATCGAGGGACGCGACAATCCTCGATTGTGTCCCGCCAGGAGGGGCCGTGGGGTGGTGATTTGGCAGGGCTGTGGGGGTTGTGGAGCTGGCAGGACATGGGGGGCTGGTCTAGGGTGTGAAAAATGAGGTTTACTCTCTTGTTAGAATTTAAAAGTTTAATAATAGACAATGGGGAAAAAGATAATACAGCAAAAGTAACAGTGCTGGGAACAGTGCATTCAGCCAAAAAGCACACTTGCTATGGACAGAGACCTCTTTTATATACTTTTAAAATTGCATCAGCTTAATGCATATTCAAACTTTTTTCTAAATTAGTTTACATTTTTTAGGAACTTTTTAGCTCGGATCTGCTTTTTTAGAGCATGCGTAGTTATTTTGGTTGTGGTTTTAATTAGTTTGGTTATTATTTTTAGGTTGTAGTTTTTGCAGACAACAAGTGCTGATAGTTGAAATGTTAGCGGCAGAGTTTTTTATTACACTGTTTGTGGGATGTTATTTAATTAAGTAGGCAGTTTACACATTTTAAAATAACTATATCAGTTATTTTACTATTATGTTTAAGATTAGTTAGTAACAGAAAGAAAGGCATTAGTTATCCTTAAACAGTTATATTTTTACAGTAAGGCTATTTTTGTAAAACTAAAAATTATACACAAAGTGTTTATTCTAATATTTGCGAAAAGCCAGTATTATATGTATTTATCACAGGGGGACCCCCCGCTGATGGAGCCCCGTTTGCAGGGAGCCAGAGCTGTCCCCGTGCCCTGCCCCCGGCCCCACATGGACCCCCCGGCGCAGGATGGGGCTGAGGCACCCCTGGAGGGGTGCCCTGAGGCTGAGGTGAGGGTGGGCAGGGGCTCGGGACACCCCCGGACAACCGCAGTGGGGTCCCAGGGAACCTCGGGAGGGGAGGACTGGGCGTCATCCATGGGTGGGCGATGTGAGACCCCCATGGGTGGACCTTTGGGGACCCCCATGGCAGAGCAGTTTGGGGATCCATAGGGGTGAAGGATGTGAGACCCCACAGGAGGAGGTTTGGAGACCCCCCACGGGCTGGGGTTTAAGGGACCCCCATGGGCAAAGGATGGGGGATCCCTAAGGATGAAGGATGGGGGATTCCTACGGGGAATTGGGGATCCCCGGGGGTGGAGGATGGCGGACCCGCAGAGGCAGGGGGTTTGGGGACCCCCGTGGGCCGAGGACGGGGACGCGGGTGCAGCCACCATCACCAGCGCAGGGGTGTGACCGAGGGCCGCGTTCAGGCTGGGGAGGGGGCACAGTGGAGCAGAGCTGGCAGCTTGGTTCTGGCTTCCACGGGGCTGCGGGGCCCGGCGGGACAGCCCGGCTCCCCCTCTCCTCCCGCACAGGTGCCCGAGGGGCCGCAGCGGTGGTCGGGGGCCGAGGTGGGCTCCTGGCTGGCGGCGCACGGCGGGGCCGCGGGGCTGGCGGAGCTGGCTCGGGAACACGCCCTGACGGGCCGGGCGCTGCTGCGCCTGGGCGAGGGGGCCCTGCGGCGCATGGGGGTCACCCCGCGGAGCCGCCGCCGGGAGCTGCTGCGGGAGCTGCTGCGGCTGCGGCTGCAGCACGAGATCCGGGAGCTGCGGAGCATCGCGGGCGGTGAGCATCCCCCAGCCGGGGGCACGGGTGACGGTGGGTGGGCACGGGGCTGCACCCTCGGGGAGTGGTGTCAGCTTCCCCCCTCTCCCCAGAGTGAAGATGGTGTCCGTGAGGATGACCCCGAGCCTGTGGGAGCAGAGGAGACGGCGTGCGAGGACAAAGCAGCTGGGACTGAGCAACACATGCAGGAATAGTGCAGGAAGAGATCACACTGAGCCCCGAAAAATCCCGAGCCTGGCTGGTGCAGGAGTTGATAAGGACAGCAGAACCTTAGAAGCAAGACTGGATCCACGAGGCCGGGCAGTTACCCCAACCAGGCAGAAAGGAGTCCCAGAACCGATTTTACGTGAAACAGGGGATCTCAAACACAAATCCACTCTCTGGAGTGCTGAAAAACTTTTGAAACATTTGCAAAAAATCTGTAATTGGGTCTAAAATGGCTCAGATTGTACAATCAAGAATCCAACAATGTATACTTCGTTAAAGAAACAACCCTCACATCGCTAACAAAGTAGTGCTGGGAGCCATAAAACCTGGAAATGTTCCCGGTGAATATTGGCAGAATGATTTCATTGAACTGCCTGGAAAAGGGGGGTATAAATTCCTCCTAGTTCTGGTGGATACCTTTCCTGGGTGGCCAGAAGCCTTCCCTTGCCACACCAGCCACGTTAGGGAAGTGACTAAAGCACTGTTCAATCAAATAATACCTGGATCGGGGGTACCTTTGGGAATGCCGTCAGACAGAGGTTCCCACTTGATTGCAGAAGTGGTACAAGACCTTAGGAAAGCCTCGGGAATTGCCTGGGATCTGCACAGTCCTTATAGGCACCAAACTAATGGCAAAGTGGAGCGAATGAGTTAAACAATCAAATTATAGCTGGGTAAAATATGTCAGGAAATCACCTTGGCCTGGGTCCAAGCCTTACCTGCCGCTCTACTTTGAATTAAAATTCAGCCGGGGGGCACCAGCAAAATCAGCCCCTCTGAGCTGCACTGTGGCTGACCCTGCCAAGTGCCACTCCAGGAAACACCAAGTAAAAGGAGGGGTTGATTCGAATAATTACCTCATTTGTCTCAGTGAAACCTTACAGGGTTTGCAGTGAGCAGTGGAGATCTCCAGACTGATGGGACTGGACACACCAGCACAGGAGTTCCAACCAGGAGACTGGGTCTGCTTGAAAGAATGGGGAACTGCTCCACTCCAGCCAAAGTGGAAGGGACCTTGCCAAGTATTATCGACAGCTTTTACTGTGGTGAAACAGGACAGAGTAAAATTGTTCCAGAATTAAAAGGGCTGAAGCCCTTTGGGAGGAAGTCAAGAGCTTGTCACAAGCTGTTTTACAAAACCCAATGGCACCAAGCCTTGTTTTAGTATCCCAAGGAGGAATATACACTGCCTTTAACTCCAGTTGCTGTGCACACTTTGATCAAAGTGGTAGAGTGTCTACTGATGCCCAGGAAATCGGGAAACAAACCCAAATTTTACAACGCACAGCTCAAGATGGCACCTCCTGGGGATTTGAAGAAATGTGGACCAAACTTCCTTCATGGTTACCCAGCTGGGCTTGGTAAAATATTTGTTTATAATCATCACTGTAATAACTGCTGTACGGTTTTATCTTGCATCAAGATTCGGTGCTGTAGCTGTTGTAATGCCAGACACGCTAAAATGAAATATAAATATTAAATGACTGGTTCCCATAAGGAACTTAGCCTCAAGAAAAGGGGGGGTGATAAGGACAGGAGAGCAGAATCGCACAGCCTTGGAGAAATAGGTAGGGAATGTAACTCAGGCAAACAGAAGTCATGGAAAATGCCAGCACAGCTCTGCAAGGCTGACAAAGCAGGAGTTATGCAAAACAACAATACTGCCCTTAGTCAAAAGCGGGGATCAAGGAACAGCGCCCTAGAAAGGACACCTGGCACTGAAGTCAGACCCAAAGAACCATGTAAGGACTTCTGATAAGGCGTGTGACTATGTGGCAGTTAGGCTTTGGCCAAATGCCAGGTATCCCCACATTAACACACACACAGGGCTCATGAGTTGAGATAAGGGAACCTGGGAGAAGATGCACGAAATGGGCAAACAGGCCTACCTTAAAGAGTTGCAAAAAGTGATTTTATTACTAACAGTCAGAGGAGGAAATGAGAAGTAAAATAAACTTCAAAGATACCATTTCTCCGCTCACACCCCTCCCTTCCAGCAGCTGCTCAAGGGAACAAGG
>VZRN01004857.1:0-109730 GCA_013397935.1 Dasyornis broadbenti
ACAGGTTGGGCTAAACCAAGTACAAAGGGAGAAACAAACACACCACAACACTAGAGCACCATAGTCATTCTGTGATTCTGTGCAGGGGGTGAGCAGCAGCCACCAACACAGCACATCCATTCCTGCCAGGCAGGGTACACTGCAGCGTGCACAGAAGTGTGCAGAGTGGCATGGAGCTCCTCAGCAAGAAGCAGCAGCCACTGCCCTTTGGCAGCACTTCAGGGCAGCCCTGTGCTGCCACCGCCAGTGGCAATTAGGCAAACATGAGTTCAGAGCTTGCAATATGAAGCATAAAACACGCTCTGTAATTTGAGACCAGGCATCCAAAGAGAAAATCCACCTGTTTCGTGATGGTTGGTCCTTCAGAGTCACTGCTTTGCAGGGACTGCAGCTATATAGCAGCAGCAGTGTTCCAGTACAGCACTGCTTTGAACATTTAAGGAAAGCAGACACTTCAGGCTGAAGAGCTCTGCTGAGGCTGCGTTAAGAAGCACTGATAAGGGCCACTGGACTCATCTGTGGAGTCCTGGAGGATGTTCAGTGTGTAGCCTCCAGAATGTCTTTCACTGGCTTTAGAAATGCTGTTGACTGATAAGCAAATGTGGACAAAATGTGTTTCTTCCTTTGTGCCCAGCTCTTCCCTTGTTATGTGCCTTTGGAAACTTTAAAGTCTCGTTCAGGATTGCAGACTCTCGTGTCATGTAAAATGCTCTTACAGTGCCTTATTTCTCCCTGTCTGATGTAAAAGTAACATAAGGAATCTTGTGTCTTTTCTCCCCAGCCACTGCTGAACTTGAAACTGAATGTGCTGGACCTTCAAAAAATCTTCACATGGACCACCAGGATCCCCTTTGCGGAGCAATAGAGGAGGACTGTTGCGGTGGCCCAGGTTGCCACGCGGGACGTGGCAACCGAAATGTCTGTCATCACGGAGGTGGCCGCAGCCCAGCCCGCATCTTGTGAAGGGTCTGCCCCACAATCTTTCAAGTTTTGGGTAAATGACAAGGTCTCGTGGGCAGACCCTAACTTGGACAACGATGATGAGGGCGGTGCCAGAGGGCCGGCCACTCCCACGGGCCGCCACTCCACCTGAAACTCCTCCCCCTATTCTGGATTTTTCTACGGTTAATTGTCAATCTTATGTTCATGTATTGTCAATCCCCTAAACCCTTCCCCTTTCTCCTCCCTTTCTCCAGAACCTTCTGTTTTATTCCCCTTTTTATTGGTTGTGTTCGCCGAACCCGCCCCTGAGACCGCCCTGGGTCAATATCTATTGGTTCATTTGTGTTACGTAATTTATCCCCATTGGCCCAGGGAATTGCCTCCTCCCTTCTCCCAACTCCTCCCCCCTTTAAAACCTTGTGCAATCCCCTGTTTTGTGCCTTCTGCGTCTGGTTCCCTTAGGTGTGTCTTAACCCCACGTCTCTCTCCCTGTGAGGCTGGGGAAAATAAAGAATATCTTAATTCGCCAACGCAGGAGGTCTCCTCTCCTCTTTACTCCGGTCTACACTACCTTAACAGCGGCTACTGTTGCGCCTTATTTGTGGATCAGGACAGTGGAGGCAAGGCTCAGGTTGCCTGGCAATAGCTTGCCTTGGAGGCTGAGAGAAGTAGTTGCAGCCTGAGTCCCTTGCAAGGTTACCACGCACTGTAAGTCGTCCTGCCTGGCCACGCCGGGCCAGTGAAGTGGCCAGTGGATACGGCGACAGAGGACCACGACGTTTTGACCAAAAATTACCTGATTTGAATGAAATGCTGTGAAAAGGCTCTGGAAAATTTTTTGGTTTTATAGAGCATCTGTGGTTTCTCTTCTCCCCGGCTCAGATGTGAGAACTTGTTCATTGCAGTCTGAATATAAACTGCAAGTCTATTAAATGGATGTCAAGCACAGTGCACACACTTGTTGGGTTTTTTCTGCATAGCTGCCTTCTTTTGCACTCGCAGTAAGAACCACATCCATTTTTTCTGACCAGCACATTGACTGATCTGGATTCTTGAGCTTGACAAAGCTGTCAGAAATGTTTCCTATTACAGTAGCTGCATTATGTTGCTCCACTCATGTTCTGTGTTTTAACAAAAGTGTTCCCTTTGTTCTGTTTAATCCTTTCACTCAATGTGTTTGGAATGTTTCCAGTCTTATTTTTGTGCTTAGACACATGTTCGAGAAACACCATTCCTGGTTCCTGCGGGGAAGTAGACAGCTATGGAAGTCCACCTAACCAGTCCTCATTGCTTCAAATGCATGAAGGCAGGCATTAGAACTTTGATACCTCACTCTCAACACATACACCAAAGAAGAGTTGCGAAAAAGTGCATTAAAATGATGTTTCACCTCCTCTCCAAGGGATCCCCTTCACAGTTACATATATTAGCAAATGTATGGGCTGTAAATCCCAAATGCCCTTTGGAAGCTAACTAATTAAACAGTACATTGCACAAGTTCTTCACATCATTGAGAATGAGAACTCTGCTAAGGAGCAACTGTTGACTCTAAGTAAAGGCAAATGACATAAGAAGCAGCAGTAAACTCTGATGGCTGTGTAAGTCGATGAAATCTGGCTGCTTAGCAGTTTGATCAAAGGCTATGCAATATAAGCAAATCACTTGCATTTGTATTTTGATTTAGCACTGATTTCTTTTTGTCTGATGCTGGTTTGATTTTAAACATCAAGTATCCATAATAATTTCAGAAAGCCTCAGTCTTTTAAGAAATTGAAACTAGCTTCAACTTGAAAAAAACACTAATAATCAGTATGTGAGGGTCACAGAAAAACCATTTATCAACTGAAGCTTTCAAGGCAGTTTTCTGGGAACAATCATGGTTCTCTCCCTCAGTGTCCATTGAAAACCATGTCTAAGCCTATTCCAAACTCAAATTTATCAATATCTGAAACACAGCTGGCATAAACTGTAAGGACAACAAAACATTTCATCAGACAACAAAGTGAATAATGTAACATCATTAACTTTCTACCTTCTCTCTTATTTGTATAGTTGTTCACTGCTGGAAGGATGAAGGCTCCCATATCTCTCCATTAGAACGTTTCTCACACGTTCTCTATACTCAAGCACAGCTCTAGGCAGGGTTATGATATGCGTGCTGTAGCCTCAGAATCGTTGTTTTAAGTTCACTGTGAATGCACCAAACCCAACCACTGCTCTGACCCTGCAAAGCATTTTAGCTCAAATAATTTCATTACCATTACTGGAATCACTGATAGACTTTCCATTGAAGAAGAACATACAGCCGTATCGCAGTTGGATTCTGAACATTTAGCACTTTTCAGAATTAAGACTGGAAAGAAAAATTAGTTCTGCCATCATTGCTGCCATAAATAAAACTTTGCACTTGATTGTTCGGCGTTGCTCTGCCTTAATTTAGCCCAGGGGTATCCCCAATATCATTTAACTGAGTAGGCAGTCCAGGACTGTGCTCTCAGGACCTGACGTTTTATGGCTGTCCCAGAGCAGGTAGCCCAGGACTTGCACTCTGGGCACCCAATTAGCACTGCTCAACAATAGCAAAAACATCTCTATATTACCATCACTATGTTCAGAAATCCAAAACACAGCCCCATACCAGCCACTGTGAAGAAAATTTACTCTACCACAGCCCAAACCAGCACAATAACACACTGTTTTGGCTGTTGCTGAGCAGTGCTTACCAGAAGTCAGGGAGTTTTCAATGTCTCGTGCTCTGCCAGCAGGGAGCTGCGCAAAAAACTGGGAGGAGACATAGCTGGGACAGCTTATGCAAACTGGCCAAAGGGATATTCCACACCATAGAAACTAGGTCGAGTTAGACAGGATGGGCATCAGTCAGTTGGTGGTGAGCAAATGTATTGTGGATGACTCGTTTCTTAGGGGTTTTACTTGTCCTTTTTTAAAAATTACAATTCTTATTATTTTGTTTGTATCAATTACTAAACTGCTCTTATCTGAACCCACAAGTCGGGGGTTTTCTTGTTACTTTTTCCTAATTATCCTCCCCGTTCCACCAGGGAGGGAGGCGTGGTGTGTGTGCAGGGGTTAGGGATAACACAGCTGTGTGCTACCTCAGTTCATGGCTGGGGTTAAGCCCACAGCAGTTGGGAATTTAAAAATGTTCTCAATGCATTGCAGTCCTACTGTCAGCAGACATATCTCATTTGCTTATGATTTATAATTTCCAAGTAGTTTAATAAAAAGGGAGACAAAAGTTTTATTTTGCATTTTTCTCAACTAGAATGTAACCAAACTTAACAAATCCAATTGTGACCTACCTGACTCCACAATAACACAGAGCTCATTTCCATAACTGTATATTGATAGCCCAAAAAGTGAGCCAGTGAATTTGTGTGGTTCTGAATATTCTAGTAAGCCTCTTCTGAATCACAGTATCACAGATGATTCTGAGTGGGAAGGGACCCACAAGGATGGATCAGCAAATCCAGCTCTTAAGAGAATGGCCCATACAGGGATTGAACCCATAACCTTGATGTTATTAGCACCATGCTCTAACTAACTGAGCCAGTCTCATACAGTAACTCTTTTACTGTACTGAAAAGAAAATAACATTTCTTGTTCATCACTTAGAGGAAGCCACAAGATATCCCTTCTACATTCTGAATGGAAAGTTAGCTGTTAACCCTACTGTGTGCATGGGATATGGTGTGTCAGACTGGACTGGGAGCAAGTAAAACTGGCACCACTTGACTCAGCATACCCAATGACTGTAGAAGTCTCCAGAGGCAGCACACCAGAAACACCCCCACAGCTGCAGCTCTCTGCTTAGAGCAAAAGCTGCTGAAATCACTGTCTGCAGGATGTGTGTTAACTACCCCATCCTCTTCAAAGCCTCCGAGTGGACACTGCCAAAACATGCAATCCTCCCAGACAGCTTTTCTGAGTTGTACTACACCTGAAAATACAGCAGTTGCAAAGCAGGTGTACTAATCCAGATATTCAGCAGCATATTGTTATCAGCCCAAGTCTTTACTGACACTTTTCCTTCCTGGTAGACAAAATACACCAGGTGGTCTAATAGGGGAATTAGCAATATTGGCAAAGGGGAATTTCAGACTGCCATTTCATACCTCAGCTGAACAAAGACTGTGAGCTAAATTATCCAGCTACAGTGAATCATGTTGAAGGAAAGGTGTACCTTTAGCAGACTAACCCAAATACCTGTGCTTATGCAACACTTAAGTCACACTTAAGCCTTATTTAACAATCTCCCTGTGGTACACAAGTCTTGTGATGAAACAGGAATTCAGGAACAGGAGTGAAACATTTCATGCAGACAGGAAAAGAAACTGCTGTTACTAGATGATACTGAGAAAACTAGAGATAAGCATAGAAAACACTGAACAGAAAAAGCAACAGAATAGGAGACACCAAAATTTAAAAAACCCCCAAGCCTAAATCCAAAAAGGAACTATAAAAATAAAATTAGAAATGGATCAAAACTAAACCCAAACACTTTGATATCTTCAACAGCACCCTGAGCCAACACAATTAAAGAAATAGTATGAACAAAGATCAATACAAACACCTGACAGTTGGTTTAGTGACAGAGTCTAGCTATTTATTTTGCATCTTTTTTGGCTAATAATGAATGAACAGTTCCTGTTGTACCCATATGACTGTATGACCCCATCAGTATCCCCTTATCTTTAAAAGCATGAAACCGAATTTTAGCCCATTCAGCTATCAAAGTTACAACCAACTAAAGCTGACACTGTAATCACAAGTTTTTTTATTGATTCCATTCTGAAATATTTGACATGGAATTAGGGTCTCCTGGTCTTAACTGGGGAGTAACCTGTAAAAACAAAACTATTTGTGGCTGAGCATGTATCCACTTGAAAAAGAAGCTGAGGTTAAATACTTCGTCCTGAAGAGCACAGAGATGACTCGTGTTTACTCCATGTTCTCATCTTGTAAATAAAAACTTGCCTTTATTCTAAGATGACTGGAAGAAAACAAATATATCCAGTTAAAAAGGGCATTTTGCTCTCCATTTTTCCATTAAATGATCAGACTGACTATAGAGACACTCTCAAAATGGTTACTCATAGTAATTTTCTAATACTCATAGAAATTTAGATTTTGCAACCTGAACCTACTTAGCTGTGGTTTCAGAAAAAGAGTATTTTTCCACCTTTTTAAAATTATTGTTATTATTATTTTGGCTCTTCTTTCTAGAGATCAGGTCGGAAAAAACAGAACACTGCAAATACACTGAGAATCAACTAATGAAAGTGGCTTGTACATCAGTCACCTGGGTACAAGAGAATACTGCCAGAAGCAAACACATTTGATAAAGCTGTGAAAATTCATTCTATAAAGGAAAATAAAGATTTTAATAGATGTACCCTTCTCAGTGATGAAGGAGAAGTAAATATTTCAAAGGGCTGAATCACCTCCCAAAAAAGTGGCACTATATTCCTGTCCCATTGCAATAAATATTTTCACTGCTAATCACAGTGAAATGCGTTCCTCTGTTTAAATTAGGTTTTATTTGCCATCTGTTTTTCAGAAATTCATATGCAAAAAGTAGTTTCTAAAGATAGGAAAAAGTGTTCTGGCAAGGTGTTCCATTAGCCAAATACCCTAGGGTATACTGTACCATGGCATCATCCCCAAGTTATATGGTTTCTGGACTACCCAGTGGCCTCACTGTAGCAGTACAGTACTGAGAATGATTCCAAATATTTTGCTTTCTGTACTACGTTTTCATACAGTCCGTCAGTAGGCATGTTTGTATTCTTCGGTGTCGGTGCCAAACTTAACCCCATTTACCAGAAAGTAACTTCTGAGTCTGTCATGGGTGTTACGGTAACTTCCCAGTCTGACCATTCACAAAGCCGACAGTCACACATCCAGGGCCAAACGCTTTCACTGCTGGAAGCGCAGTCCGCTCACGGCGGGCGGCTGCAGAGAGCCGAGGGCGCCTCGCTTGACGCATCTCCCCACACGCCCCACTGTCACACTGTTAGACCAGGCTTCCTCACCGGTTCGAGCCCAGGTTCCCCACGGCAGAATCTCAGCTCGAGTTGGTGTCTCCGACGAGGCCACCTACATAAAGCACGCCTGGGCTTCTACAGCCTCACAGTCGCGCCGCAAGCCAGTCTCGCTCTTCCGTCCCAGTCTTCGGCTCCTGTCCCACTCTCCTTGTCCAACCACCTCGCTGCCGTCACCGGTTTTAATCTCCTTTGTTATCCAAAAAGTCGGCAATTCCAGGCTCCTGCTGTGCCTCTCAGAGTCTATTCACCTGATTAGCGTCATCCATCCGAAGGTTGGCAGTTCACATACTCTTGTCTCGGATTCCCACCCAAAGCTCAATCTGCACCTCAATCGGCAGCTTGCGATCCCAGCTACTTGGACCAAACATATTCCTCAGCATCTGGTCAGGCACGTAACTAGATGATGTCTGAAACCCCGCTCCATCCCCTTTCCTCCTGTATTAATCTTTGCTGTCTGTTCCTTTGTCACCCATTCATCCAAGCCTGATAGCAGCACCCACGCAACACTAAACGCCGCGGGACATGAATTCCACCGGCGGACTCTTCTATCCGTAACTCCCCGCCTCCCGCGGCCGCGCCTGCGCGGGCTCGCCCGCCGCTTGCCGCTGCGCCTGCGCGGCGTGGTGGCTCCGGGCCGCCGGGGGCAGCGGGCGCTGTAACTGCCGCAACTGCTCCGGGGCTCCCGGCGCCCCCGAGGTTCGCTCCGCTCCGCTCCGCAGTGGCCGCACCGAGTCGAGGTCGCTGCCGGGAGCTCCCCTCCCCTGTCCCTGCGTGAGGCACGATACAGCCCGCTGTGTGCCTCCCGCCGTCGCTCTCTTCAGACGGGACAGTGCCTGCGTCCCTGCTGCGGGATGAAGAGGATCTTTGGGTTCGGGAGGAAGAGGAAGGGGCAGCCGCCGCCCGGCAGTGTCTCCCTTCCCTGCCCTGCCGGTGCCTACGAGCTTCGGCAGAAGGACCTGGGCAAGCTACACCGCGCGGCCGCTAGCGGCGACCTGGCCCAGGTGCGGCAGGGACTGAAGAAATACGGAATCGACGGGCGGGACAAGGCGGAGCGGTAAGGGTGGGAGCCACAGGGCGGTCTCGGGTGCTCCAGGTGCAGCTGTAGCAGCCCCCGGGAGCTCCCCGGCGTAGGAGCGGACCGGCAGCGTCGCTGTGAGGAGTGGGAGGGCGGGCGCCGCAGCCGAGCGCAGCCTTTGGTTGGCTGTGGGAATCAGGCTTGTGTTGCCAAAACTCTCTTGAATTCGGCCAACTGTTGCCTTACCATTTTGGACCCGGCCCCCTCAGTGCCCTCATTCCCGGAGTCGTATGTCCTTGCCCAGGGGCGTAGAGTGGAAGCGAGCTTTTACCCTGGCAAAGGGGAGTTGCAGGAGGAGCTTGGTTCTCCAGGCCATTCTCCAGCCGGGCTTTGAAGTCAGAGTGTAATCGCACCTAGTGCACCTCTGAGGGCTCAGCGTGCAGGTTCAGTAGTTGAGCCCGAAGGATTCACTTCCTCAGCTGGGAGCAACCTAAAGAAAGATGGACACTGCAGTTAGGAAGGATTTATAACGCAAAATAAGCATATTTATTGATGCTGCATGCACGATTGCTTTTTGTGACAGTGATGTGGCAGCCTAAGCCACAGTATGATTTTAGGTGGCAGTTAGTTTTTTGCGCTGAGGCTTTGGTACTGCTAATCAGTACCTTGGATTGGAAGATCTGGTTGGTGACTTGCAGGAGAAGCTGTTGCTTCTGACAGGTTCTGTTGTGTAGGGTTTTGAGTGAAGCACAGCAAGCACTTATCAGTTCCAGTTTAAGAAGAAGCAGTGGGCTGCAGCACAGTTCCTAGTGATCTGTCATAAGCGTAAGGGAATCACCTTTTCTGAAAAGGCTCAGAGTCAAATCCTTTGTGATATTCTTAAGAGATTCTGGTTTTAGCAGAGTAGCTCAGCTTCTTATGTTGCCTGTCCAAAAGGACTTCTGGCAGCAATAAAACTCATCTAGTTTTATTGCCCTAAAGCCACCTAGAATTGTAGGAGAAGCAAGGAAGAGCACAGTAAGTATCACTTTAGTATTTAGGATTATGTGCCTGAGTGTTGGCAATTAGTATTTGATTATGCAGCTGGAGATGGGGGATGCAGCTTAAGGTGAATTGACTGCGTTTTATGCCTATTCCATTTTCTTGAGTCAAGGTGCCCAATGGCGTTTATCCAAATAGTCATCAGATCTTAGCAGGCCCTGGTAGATAATTTGGCTAATTTTTGTATTTTAATGTATTGTCTAGAAGTCTTTGTTTCTTCTAGCAAGGTTCCCTTCTGTGTGTCAAGCTATTATCATTGTTATAACTGGGGAAATAAAGTAGCACACTGTAAAAAACAAAACCCTAACCAAATTTTACTAGAGACAAGGCAGTATAAATTCTCTAGATCAGTGCAGTGATTTTGCATTGACAATGCTCAGTGCTGGAAAGCTTACCTGGCAGGGATCCTGTGGACAGAGTCTGCCTGCTTGCTGCAGCAGGTGTATGTTATACCAGCCATGAGGGTTATGGGCCCACCTATGCCCTCTTAGAGCATGTAGGTGTGATGTGTGGATTGAATGACCACCAGATGCAACTGTGTTTCAGAGCTTCATCACGTCTTCCAGGGACTGAAAGACATGATCGGGACTAGAAGAATAGGAAACCTGTGAATTAAAGGCTGAAATGTGTGCATTGTTCATATGAATATCTCAGTTCTGCTGCTTGGGATTTCCGAAAGCAAAGTACTACACCAGGGATGTGGCAAGTCTAACACCTACAGGCTCCTTCCATAAAGTGGATCTTGTAGCCCATAGGACCTCCAAAAATGTATATGGAACAGCATCAGTCAGGAGAGGGAAGGCTTTTCAGAGGTGGTCTAGGGAAACCTTCAGCCTTGCTGAAAAAGGTAGACAAAATTTGGCATGGAGTTGAAAGCACTTGGAGGTATGATACCGGCTAGTCATGAATCCTGGGTCAAAGCTAATCACTAAGACATTTACCCGGTCAGCTGTTTGTCAAAGTGAACTCTAGAGCTTTACATTGCTTAGCTTGTAGCTGCTGGGTTGTTGGCTAAGTGCCTTTGAAAGTGTGTGCTATCAACTTGCTGTTCCCCTGAGGCCTCCTGGTTGGGTTGTTTTGCAATTGCTCAGACATCAGCAGGTCTCTTCTACCGCAGGGGTGATCAGTGTATGACTGCAGCAGCAGGAGTAGCAGGGTCCCTAGGGAGTGGTGGCAGAACAGCTTTGGTGTTATTGGAAGTCTCTTGTGGGGACCGGCAACTGTGAGCACTCTGATGTTCTCCATTGGCCTATTCCTTGAAGTGGATCTTCTGTGGAACTCAGCAGGCTTTGCTCCAAGCAGAGCCAACTCCTTTCCACTTGGCAAACTGAGAGGATTGGCTGAGGATGGCAGCGATGAGCCTGTAGTTAGTGACTTCAGTTTTGTCATGTTTCCTAGTGCTTGTTTAATAGCAGCTTTTAGATGGTCATTGACTCCTTCATAACCAGTCCTGGTTAGCTTTCAGATAATCTCAGTCAGTAATTTCGTCAGAAACAGGAGGTCTTCCTGGATGTTTCAGTCTCTTTCCTGTCAGTAGCAAAACATCGACAGTTCTTTGAAATCTTGTGGTTTTTTGTCCTCATCCTCGTGTCTGTGGAGGGAGTCCCATCAGCTGCCATCTAATAAGGAGTATCTGTGTTACAAATTGCTGAGTTCCTGCATCATGTGCCACATTTGTGTACCTTCTGTTCTCTGTTCCCACCCAGCTGGGAAGCTGTTGTACCTCAGCCTCTCAGCAAGGTACTAAACTATTTTGAAGGTTAGCTGAGCTTCTCTAAATACGGAGGATCTATGTACAGTGATATGGTTCAAAACTAGTGCTGATGTTCTCCTCAGTTCTTGGGGAACTGCAGAATTTTTATTGTGTCACCTTCAAGGGAAGAAACACATGCAAAGACTTCCTTGGTGATTTTGTCTTTGTGTACAAGTAGACTGACATCAGACCGCCGATGTTCTGTGGTTTGAAGGACCCCTTTTCTTTCTGGCAAGGCTTTAATTTGAAGAAAAAAGTTCTGTTTTCCTATGCTGGTTACATATTGTGGAAACATAGTATTGCCTCCTGGGAGAGGACTTCCTCTGTAGTAGGCTTTTTATGACTATGATAGTTAAACTACTTTCCTGTAGTCAGGATTAGAGTGCTCTACTCTCTAGTTTGCTACATGTTATTAGAGGCACTTTGGTGCAAGTGTGTTCTTGTTTTTTACTTCAGCAGTAAACAAGCTCAAGAAAAAGGAGAAATTCTCAAAGTGCAGGGAAGCTCTTATATTCTTGTGATGAAACTCATCTTCTACATCTCCAATACACTTCTGGTCCATAAATCATCAAAGGAAAACTTAAAAGTTTTCTTGCCATAGTCCTCAGATTCACTAGCTTTCATCGGTGTTGCTGTGCCATGTATGTAGTCCCACTGAGGGCAATACCCAACGTGTGGGCACAGGAATCTTTGCAAATTCAGTTCTCCAGCAAAGGAATTGTCCCCTTACTAAGCATATGCTGCAAAGGGTTTTTGCAATCAGGTCCCAGGCATTCGGTGTGCAGCTACTGCTACTGGTAATGGAGAGAGTTCTTAAGCTTGTGATTTACAAAATGAAACTTGTGGTCATATCTGTTTATCAAAAAAGCTTGAAATTATCCTTGTCTGTGCTAATTCAATTTATTTAATTTTTAGGACAGCTCTTCATCTTGCTTGTGCAAATGGCCATGTGGATGTAGTTGCATATCTAGTAGAAAACAAGTGTAAGCTGAATCTTCTTGACAATGATAATAGATCACCACTGATGAAGGTATGTGGACTATGTTATGTTCTTGCAAGTGAGGCTTACCGATTTTGAGCTAAATGATGTATTTTTCAGTATTCTTTATGTAGACCTTTGGTGATTGGTGTGGAATGGGCATACATTAGCTAATCTTTGAAGGTGCTCTTAATTCCCGGTATTGGGAAGCTGGAGAAATTGTAACAAAGTGAAATGTAAATGCTGGAAGTTTTTTGTGTTTTGTTTCCAGGCAGTACAGTGCCAGCAGGAAAAATGTGTGGCTATTCTGCTAGAACATGGTGCTGACCCAAATCTGGCAGACACTGATGGCAACACTGCCCTTCACCTGGCTGTCCTCTCTGGTAATACTACTGTAGCAGAGCTGTTACTTGAGCATAATGCCAATATTGATGCCCAAAATAAGGTGAATTTCTATATTTGTTAATGAAGTGCTTCCCAAAAGTTGCATTCATATTTTTCTTGAAGGTGTTTTTATTTTACTTTGATTTTTAACTTTATCTGCCATTTCAGGAGGGATATACCCCTCTTATTCTTGCTGTCTCTGAACATCATGAAGAAATAATGGAGTTTCTCCTTAAAAAAGGAGCTGATGTGCATGCTCGAGATCAGTGTGAAAGGTGAGGGGCTGTCAAAATTTTACATGGGTCTCTTTAGTATTCTTCAGGTTGGATTGAGTGAGGCATGGGAACGAGGTCTGAAAAGATACAAAACAAGGAGCCACACAGAAGCACTGTGTGACTTGTGAAAGATGGTCATACCTCAGTGGCTTGCTGTCATATCTTGTTTGACGCTTTCCACATGAGGATTGCAAAATGTTATTGTCTGTGATGGCCTTTCTGGCTGGAAGCCTGCCACTATCTCAGTGGCATTGCCTCAAATTGAAAAGCCATCTCCTGCATAGTAGTAGAGTTTGTATGTAAGTGTTGTCTATGTGGAAGCTTTAAGATTTAACATTTAATTGTTGTGAGACCCTCTCCCGTTTTGTTTCTCTTAATGAAAAATGCTTTTTCTTTTGTTCATTTTAAAGTAATGGGGAGAATACTTTCTTGAGGGCAAACAGAAACAAAAATAATTACAGTGACTATGTAAAACAATCTGTTTCGTATTTTTTGGATCCTTTAGAACCCCACTTATGACTGCTGCTTCTGGTGGAGAGCTTAATCTGATCAAAGTTCTTCTTCGATATGGTGCTGATGTTTCCCATAAAGACACTAATGGATGGACAGCTGAGGATTATGCTGTTATTCATGGATATTCTAGGTAAATTTTAAACTGTATCATTAGAGTAAGTTGTCAGTTATCAGTGTGATTTTTTGATAATTTTTGATAACAGCACCAAGGTTTAGTGGTGTGTTGAGACCTATGTTGAAGGTGTGCTCAGTGATGTCTTCACAGAATCATTTAGATTGGAAAAGGCCTCTAAGAATCAACCTAACACTGCCAAGCCCACCACTAAACCATGTCCCTAAGTGCCAATCTACACCACCCTCCAGGGCTGGTGACTCAACAGCTTCACTGGTGAATCTGTTCTAATCCCTGACAACCCTTTCACTGAAGTAATTTTTCCTGATTAAACTCTCCTGGCACAACTTGTGGCCATTCCCTCTTGTCTTCTGATATGTATCATTCCAATGTCTAGTGTTAACCTGGAAGTTCAGGAAAGTTTTTAGCCGGAGTTCTCTGTTAAATCTCAAGTTTTATTGCTAAGCTCACATTTACTCAATATAAAATATGTCTGTATCCTACAGTTATCCAGAGGTGAAACTGACAGGTACCATGCAGGAGTTAATAACTTTGCAGGTTTGAATATGACATCTGTACAGTGAATATGACTGTAGTGATTGTTGAAGTGTGTAATAGTCATGCAGTAAGTGTATATGAGTACATAAATCTATGTGGCTATGCATATGTGTAGGGTGGATAAGAAGTGGCAGTTAACTCCTCTATTAAATGGTATATGCAAGTATGTGATTACTTTTTTCCAAATGTATTTCCTCTCTTTCTCTGTACAGTCTTAGTAAACAACTGGCAGAATATGCAGACTGGGAAGACACAGGAGAAGCTTCTACATGTGGTGGTGCACGAGGCATCACAGTACTTGGCACTCCTCACCGGGCAGGAGCTGCAGGCTTTACGTTGGGTGCACCTGCCATGGACAGAGGAGGTAAGATCCTTAACCACGGAGTAGCTCAGGAGGAGAATCACTGTGGCCTTTTCTTTAGTGCGTTTGTGTTGTTAGTGCTTACTGTGTTCACCGTTGATTTTAGTGGAGGCATCATTTTAGTGGAGTAGCATAAGCTTTGTGAATGTGCTTATTTGATGATAGTTGGAAGTGCTGCTTGTCAGGCTGTGAAGGTATTTGATTTACATTCTGTGAGCTGTGAAGGCTTTTGATTTGCATTCTGTGTTCACTTCTTAGGGTTGTTACTTTCTGTCTGTCAGACTGCCTACCTATATGGGTTTTTCTTGAGGAAGAGATAAGGGCGATAGGGAAGGAACTAGGCAAAAGTGATTTTATTTTTCAAGTGTGTACTTTTACCTAGAGATGGCCATTCAGATTGTGAAAATCCAATTACAAAAGCAGTAGGTTCCTCCTGAGTAGTTGTTCTTCTTTCTGTAGTTGGGAAGCAGCAGAGAAATAAGCAGAAAGGTATGTGTCTTGTTGATTTTTCACGATGTTTGTCTTCATTTTAATATTAATTCCATCTGCACTAAGGTCTTCTTTGCATCTCTTGTTTCTCAAAATCAGTTTTAACTGTTTCCATGTAGGTGCTGTGGAAATATACTTAGCAAATACTGTATTGTAAAAGTAACTTTGGCAATGACATTACAGTGTCTGTGTGTGCTGTATTGGCTTGAACATAGTTTGATGTACAATAAAAATAATGCTTTTCTTCCAGTTTAAGTAATTTTTATGTAATTTTCTTTAAAAATAATTATTGCCTTGTGATCTTGAAATGCATTTAAATTGCCTTGTGATCAAAAAATTAACTCCTTCACTGAGTTTTAAAAATCCAGTCTGTGCTTATGAGCTCAGAGTCCTAGAGGAGTCTTAGGAAATGAATACCTTAGTATAAATGAAATCTTTTGTCTTGTACTTTATATCTCAAGCCCTACAAGTAGGAGATTTTATTCTTTCTGAGTTTTTGAGGGTGTTACATTGGAACTATGTGGCAAATGGGCAGAAGACAGTGCTCAAACACAGTTCATTATTCCTTTAAATACAGTTCCTTACTCAATTTTTAAATATTTCAAGAAATAGGAGCAAAAAAATGGAATATTTTTCCTCACTGACTTTTCCTAGATATAGGAGTTCAATTTAGAGTCAGACTTTGTTCCTTTGACTTAGAAACATTTGATCTAGTCAGAGATTTGTAAAGTTTCTTGATGGATTGCAGGGATTTTTTTTTTAAATTTTTTTTTTAAAGGTTTTGGTACAGGTGGTTTAATCAGGAAAATGTTGCTTTTGCCCAAACAGTGCACTCTGTTACTGTGTCTGAGGTATTAGTAGCGTAGAGAACATTTACCTGCATTAATTCTGCAGTCTCTAGCTTGCTCACAAAAAGTACAGGTCCTGTATTGTGAGAGTCCTGATATGCTGCAGTAACAGACTTTCAAGGCTCTGTTAGAGTAGAGGTTGGAATGTTCTCAAGAGAACAGAGAAACCTATTTTGAAATTATTTTCATTTCTTTTGCTCTCCTATACAATTTTTCTAGGATCTTTTAGTGTTGCCCTTATTCCTTTTGCTGCTTTTGCACTTGTTGAATATTTTTCAAAATACTCTCCTCTAATGAGCAATTCAGCCTACTTAAGAAGTTGGCTTCTGCTTATTTGAATATTTACTGTATGATATATTGTTCCTTTTGTGTTTCTGGGTCCCTGCGGAAAGTGTTGGGTTTCCATCATAGAGCTTTTAGAAAAGAAATAAGTGCTTCAGTGATTTATATCTCCCAAGGTCAGTAAAAGTTGTCCTGTATCATCTCTTTAAGGGAACTGAGAAATGCAGAAGCGATGAGAAACCATCATGAGGTCCTTTCTTGACTCTTTTAAATGTATCTTTTTTCGATACAAGTCATTTAACAGGACTCCATTCTGCTCTGAGTCAAATGTTACATCATGAAGAAATCTGGTGTCACCTGCAATAACAGAATGATATATTGTCTTAAAATACAAAATTTTACTAAGTGGGATGGGTGGAGCAGATGCACAGTGATCTATTTTCTGAGCTTGTGTTCCACAACACACAGACATATGCACACACGCAAACGCATATGAATGATACACCAGTCAATGCACCCATTTTGGTCCAGTTGTGGCCTGCTCTATAGCCCTGGGGGAACGTGCTGCCCTGTTGTTGTGTTTGTGTTCTGGCTGGTGACATAGCTTATGTGAAAGGTTCAGCATGGTCTAATCAATGTAAGTAGGACTCTTCAAACTGAGGCAGAAGTGACCTTTGTTTGCATCAGGCACCAACTGACACAGCTTTTAAGATGAGCTGGTTTAAGGCAACAAGTTACTGGGTTCCTTTTTTAGCAAGGGATGACAAATGTGCTAAAACTGTTGCTTAAGATGAGTGAGTGTAAATAACATAATATCTCAAAGTTGCATGCTGGTCTGAGTAAAGGGAGCCAAGATTTCCTTGAAACGTCTGGATAGTATGTCTCCAAAGTTTGCTTCTTGGGCATACGGATTTTTGAGATGCTTGGAGTAGGAATTTTGTGTGCTGTATGCGTAAGGCACTCTGCAACCATGAAGGACTTTCATTTGCGTCTGTGCTAGACAAGGAGTAGTCAAGGTGAGGGAAATACTAAGATGTCAGGAGAGTATAATTCTGATAATCTGTTTCAGTATTTCAAAATATTGAAATAGGGATGTTTTACATGGAGCAAGTATATTAAGTGACAGTTTGACACTGTCTCTTGAGAGCAGAGTTCTGCAGATTGTGGTTGGGTTGTTACCAGCACTTCTAACTGTAGAATAGGCTAATAGTCACAGTATGTTCTCCCATTGCTGTAGCTGTTTTGATGTACTGCTTATGTTTTCCTAGTTTCTGGAAATTCTAGTTTATTCTGATGTCATTGTTCCATCTGTCCTTTCCATGCTTTTTCCTAAATGGATATAGGAATGCAACAATCTCCTAACCAGGCATCAAGAACAGGAAAATCAAGGAAAGGTATTTTATACAGTAGCATTTAAAATATGAAACGTGTGGTACAATATACAATTATCAACACATCTATGATGTTTATTATCCTGGAGGTCCCTATTTTGATGGTATTGATTTTATAAACTACATTTGAGAGCAGGCTTTGTGTAATTTTTTTTTTTTGTTTGCATGTTTTGTATTGGTTCTGCATTATTGAATTTAGTGTTTGCTTTGTGTCATTAGTGATAGTAAATAATTTTATTTTTACAAAAAGGCTTCTATTACTCTGAAATGGAAATGGGCTTCAAGTAAAGCAGAAACAAGCAGTCCCTAGAGACTGCTTTTCTAGATCCCATTTCTACTGTAATCAGAGCTCTTTCTGAAAGCTGGCTCATGAACTTTCTCTCTTGCCTTCTAAAGGACAATGTGACCTGGTCTTGATCATTGTTTAAAGTTGCTATTCACAGAATGACAGAATGTTCGGAGTTAGAAGGGACCCACAAAGATCAAGTCCAGCTCTTAAGTGAATGGCTCATACAGGGATTGAACCCACAAACTTGGTGTTTTTAGCACCATGCTCTACCCAACTGAGCTAATCTATTCATTGGAACAAAATTTCAGAAAACTTACTCAGCCCTTTTGATTGCTAATAACTGTACTAATTAAAGATAAACTGAAGTCACCCATCAAGAGTGATAACTGACTGCTCCACACTGGTGGAGACAGATTTTTTATTCAGCATGGGACATTAGCAGGTAGGTTAGACTGCTGGTACTGATTGAGTTAACAGGAAACTGTGGTATGTACAACTAATCAATACTATTTATATACTGTGTGTTTGCAATAGGAGACAGTAAAAATTAGAGACTTCGTTGGTGTTTTAACTGTTAGTTTGTCCTTTCACTGGCGGCTTCAGCTTCTGGGTTTCCTCTATATGACATGCACAGTGTATTTCATTGTACAAAAGCCCAGTGCAGGTCAGGAGATATATTCATTAAAATTCCCACATAAACCCTGTCTTTAAAACAGACAAAATTTCCATGCTCTTTTGTGTTTAATGCTAGTGGAGGATATGTCTTCAGGAATAATATGCCTTTGTTTACTTTTCTCTGTAATGATTCTGCCAAAAATCTTGGATTGGTTGTTATGATAGTTAACAAGAATTAGTTACCAAGAACTTGAGGAATGCTGAAATGGGTACTATATGGAAGTTATGTTTGTTTTCCTCTTATATTTTGTGAATTGAAGAGCCCTTTTATTTCGTGTTAGCTGTTGGCAGTTGAGAGGTTCTAGCACTCTTAAAGCTGGATTCCTAGAGTTCAGGTTTCTTTAGCAGACGAGTGATGTGCTAGAGTGCACTCTTATCAAGGTTGCAAATAGCCCTGTGTTTGGGAGGATCAGTAGATGCACCTCAGGGTAGTGCTGTCATTCAGAGGCATTTACTCTGACAAGTAAATGAACTGTCAGGCCTGTCTTGCAAAATTCAGCCACGGCAAGTGCAAAGTCTGCATGTGGAAAGGAACGACCCCTTGCTACAAAACATGCTGGCACTTCCTGGCAGGAGAGATGACTTCCTGAGAAAGCCTGATGGGTCTTGGCAGAGTGAGCTGAGAATGAGCCAGTAGCAGAGTGCCCTGGCAATAGTCTCCTGCATTGTATTAAGAGCAGCATAGCCAAGAGATTGAGGAAAGTGATTATCCACCCCTACATGGCACTCTCTGGATTGTGTCCAGTGCTCTGGCTGTAATTTGAGCCTCCAGTGCAAGAGAGATTGGTCTTTCAATAGTGAGCAAGTTTCAATAGTGAGCAGTGGTAGGCCATCAGATTCATCAGGGATGGGAATATTTACTCTTTGAGGACATAATGAGGAAACTGGGCTTTTTCAGCCTAGAGAAGAAGTGAATTTGCAGGGGATCTAGCGGCAGCTTCTCATACATGTGAGAAGTCAAAGCCAGGTGCTTCCCAGTGGTACATGACAGAAGGCTGAGATATAAGAGGCAGAAATGGCAACAAAATAGTTTCTAATTGGATGTGGGAACAGTAAAACAGAGAGGTTGTACAGTCTCCCTCCTTGGAGGTATTTAAGACCAGATTGCGTAAAGCCATTTCCAGGGGCTGAGCAACCTTATCTGACCTCATAACTGAGCCTGCTTTGAGAAGGCAGGCTAAGAGACTGCCTGAGGTTCCTTCTGACCTATTTATGCTATTATCCTATATGTAAGTCACGTTTGTAACACTGATTGAACGCTTGGAGTGTGCTATAGAATGGCCTGGGTTTGCCCCTTTTGTCTGTTGAATTCCCGTTTTGGTGCAGTGCACAGAACTGTTGGTGATTCTTCTACTTGAGCTTTAGAGCTTGATTATGCTTTTTGATTTTTATTATATTTGCAAAATAATCTGTAACTGAGTAGAACAGTGGACAGTGTAATATATAGCATAATGTTATACATAATGCTGCATAAAATACTAAATCTCAGTATGTGATGTGTACTTGTATGTAAGATGAATACTTTGGAAGTTCTTTTACTTAATATCTTGCTAAACTACCACTATTTTCTTAATTGTTTACTAACATAGCACGTTAATGTTAAGGGGTTTTTTGGGTTTGTTTTTTTTTTTTTTTTTAGTTTAGACATGTTCCTATATTTCTGAAACTTCTAGGTATAAAGATCCAAAGGAGATACAGCTCTGTTCTTTTTATTTCATTTTATTTATTTTTTCTAAATTCAGTGTTGCTTGAAGAAGCAGTTTCGTTTTGGAAATGCAGTCATTTATACCGCCTTGTATTGACTTTAGTACCCAAAGCATCGTTCTGTTATGATCTGTACAGTTGTCCATGTTAAATGTTTAATTTTAAAATGGTTAATTTTTAGCATGCTAAATTTAATTTCAACATGTCAATTAATGTTTGAACAGCAATAGATGACTTCTCCCAAGGAGACTCAATAAGGTGAGACTTTAAAAATGTGTAACACTTACCTGAGGAATGACTTGAGAGACACAGTACTCATTTTGCTTTGCTTTTAAAGAAGCTCTGAGAAGGAGGGGAGTGATGACAGTTGGCATACCTCTGAGGAAGAGGAACTTGATTTTACCCCCAAGGTATGGTGCTTTTACAAGAAAAATATATTTTAAAAATAATGGATTTGAAGCGAAATTTTCTTTGGAACTGAAAGAAACTGCAGTTCCAGCCAATATTGTTTTCTCTTTAAAGCAATCTCTGGCCTGCCAGTCTTTCATTCTGCTGTGAGCTTTTCCTAAAGGACCTGTAGCTGTGACAGAGTATGCAGTAGATTTGTATTTTGGAGCAAAAAAGCAATAGGTGACAAGATAACCACCTAGTTTTATTTTTTTTGTTGTTCATATGAGTCAGATTTGCAGACCTTAAAAGTTTTTAAGTTACTATTATAACCTGTCCTGTTCTTCTCCAAACATTGTTATTGTTTCCTGTTAATTTGGGGATAGAGTCCCTAAGTGATAAAGGACATTTGTTTATCAAGATCTACAGAAATCCTTCATCACCTAGTTCTCCTTTCCCCTCAGCAGGTTGTTCAAGAGTGCTCAGTGAACAGATGAGTTACTCAAATGGGTTATCTATTTTCTTCTATAAGATGAAATTAGTGCTTGAATGTGATCTCACACTGCATGTTTTTCCTCTTTCTTTCTTTGAATGCTCAGGTAGTACTCCTTTTGTCAGTTACAAGCTCTCATCCCTACTGCTTTTACTAATGATCTGTAGAATTACCATCTTCTGAGTGATGTCTGGAGCATTGATTCTGTTGCATTGGCATTGTGCAGTGATGTGGAACTTGAGTGTAGTAGTTCTACCCACTCTGTAATGCTGGAGATGCAAGCATGTTTAGTTTTAACGCTATTTCATTTTCTTGCATTGATTTAAATAGAATTTATACATTTTTCTTCATGATTTTGGAATTTAGGGATATTTTTTAAGTGTACTTGCAGGGACTATTTATGCATTAAATATGGGGTCTTAATAGTTACTTACCTTGTAAGTACATTTACACATTACCATAAGCATCCTGAAAATGCGGTCTTAAATATAATTGAATTTTTCTTAAGTGTTGTAAACGTTAGAAACAGATTTTTAGAACAGTTATGCACGTAAACATTTTTGGAAACAATTTGCAGAAGGGTGCCTGCACAGCGTGAAATACTTATTGAATTGGATATGAGAGGAGTGTTTGTGTAGTTAGAAGTATAGGATGGAGCCAGCACTATCATAAGGGTAGTCTGATTATATTTACTGTTCAAGATTTGAGGTGAACAAAGGATTTGTTGTTACTGTTAAAAAAAAAAAGCTTAAATAAATTTTTACTTACAGAAGCTGCAGAAGCCAAAAAAAATTCTCAAATAAATCTTTATTTACAGAAGCTGCAGAAGCCAAATCTGACACTGTTAATGAATGCTTCACAGCAGTTCAGGAAAAACAGTAAGTTATTTGCAAAAGGTTGCATGTTATACTGATATATCAAGTAGGCTTGCTAAATAGGTTTTTTGGTTGGTTTTGGGGTTCTTTTTTGTGATGGTAAATTAGAAAAGTAGCATTTTGAAAACAAACACGTAATAATTCAGAATAAAATAAGTCATTGAAATGAAGATATTAATCCCCTATTTCCATCATCAAATTCATCCTCTATCCTTCCCAACCTTATCTCTCTCTATTTTCAGACATTCCCAAATGGCTGCTCTCTTGTACATTAATCTGATAACATGCCTATTAGTGTTTACACAATTCCTTCTGTTCACATGCATTTTCCTTTTTTTATGTCCTTTAAGATGATAGCGAAGGTTCTAGAATTGAAAGTCCTAGGTCACCAAAGAAAAGTCTCAAACAAAGAATCCCATCAGGTGCAAATGTGAACAAAGGAGACAGTGAAGAATTGCTTAATCAAGACATCTCAGCTGCAGGCAACCCAGATGAAGAAGAATTGGAGGAGGAGGAGGAAGAGGAGGAGGAGGAGGATGAAAATGACAATGGAGACGGTGATGAAGATTATGAGGAGGATGAGGAAGAGGAGGAGGATGAAGATTTTACTGAAGATGAAAGGGAGGAGGAAGAGCTGGAAGATGAAGAAACTCAGTCTAATGAAATAGTGGAAGAGGCAAAAACAGAACCTAAAGGGGAAATTAATCAGGAATTAGAGTATTTCAGTAAAGCTAAGTATGAAGGGGATGCCCAGTGTGGAACTGGAGATGTCAGTGATGATGATGAAATAAGTAAAGAACATGATGAAAAGGTGGAGGAATCTGTTGATACTCCTGTGTCTTTCATAGCTGGGTCCTGTGAAAGGTTTCAAGAAAATAAAACAGCAGTGTCTCCAAAGATCATGAATAATGAAATATCTCGCAAGCCAGTACCAAAACAAGCTGTCTTTCAAAATCTGAATAATCTGCAAGATACTCAAGAAAGCTGGAACACAAACAGCATGATTCAGGAGAAGTTTCACAGAAATGCTGACTCCTGTTTTGCGGACTCTGAAATGACAGACTGGAAAAAAGAGATACCTCAGCCTCTCTTAGGTAGTTGTATAAAGGAGAAAAAGTCAAACTTCAGTGGTGGCTTTGAAAGTGGCAATAATTCTTGGTTAGCAGAAAAAAACCCAGGACCTGAAAGACCAGCCTCTGTCATACTTGAATGTGTGGATGGTGAAGATACTGAAAAGGAGCAATATGAAAGAGTAGATAATAAACTCTGTAAACCATTGAAACAAGAAAGTGAAAATTTGCACTTAAATAAGCAAGAAGAAAATTTGAGAGCAACATTTCTTTCGAGCACTAAAGTAAGTATATAGGGATGATTCAATCACAAGGGTGTTTTCTAAGGGTCAGATAGGTACAAACCACATGGTAAACTGGATTTCTCTTAATACTTATTTTTCACATATATCTGTCTTTTGATCATCCATTTTTAATGTTAGGTAATGTCTTACTGGGAGTCAAAACAGTTTCTTTGCTATAAGAATAATACGGTAACATAATATGGATAAAGAATAAGTAGTAGACTGTTTCTGGAATCCGTTAGATTTTTCTCAGTTCTATGTTACAGTGTTTATCTGTGAAGTTTTGCTACCTTTTAGGAAAATTCATGGTTTGATGGCTGAAAGCGAGGAAACAAAAAGAAATTTACGTAAGATTGAGAGCGGGAACTTAATGATTTTCCTTGGGGCAAAGCAGAGGGGAAAAAGGAATATGCTCTAGAATCGTGTAACTTAAATGAAGCTAGAGTTAGACTGACACAAGGAATTGCTTATGGAGGAACAGTGAAGATCGTGCTTGTTACTGCTCTTCTCAGCTGGTTTGGTTGATCTCTTTTAGGGAGAATCATCTGAACTTGAAGAGGAGAAGGAAGGCGCTGGCAAAAAACTACAAACTACAGTTGTTGAGGATGTGAAAAATTCTGTTTGTAATGATAGGCATGAAGTCCTCAAAGGTTCGAAAGACAGCTCTGGTGAGAGAAACGACTTAGTAAATCCTGATCCAAATTCTTCCCCTACAAATATTAATGCATCGAAGATTAACTAAAGTGGTGATTGACTCCTGTGATAGCAAAACTTTCTCTTGCCTGTGAGTCCTAGTGGGTATTGGCAGAGAAGGAAAGCAGATTTTGTTGCTTTTCATTCATTCTTGCAGGACTGAAATTGTAGCATTTTATACCAAGCAATGTGATACGAAGGAAGTGCCATTTTTGATTTGTTGCTGTGTAGCAGATAGCAGATGAAAAGGAAAAGGAGGACTAGAATGTCTTGAGTGGCAATAGTATTCCCTTTAATGAGCAGTGCTGACACATGCAAAAACTGTGATTGCTCTTGGCTGAAGCCAGGGAAGGATTTGTGTCAAGCTGAGAGAAAACTGTTCCAGTGCCTCACCTTGTCCAGTTTTAAAATGTAGAAGGTCCCTCCAGCACCACATGTGTGCTTGAAAACATTACCAGCCTAGTCAGAGTTGAGTACTTTGGTACTTACCTGAGGTCTGACAGTAGGAAGAGAAGGCACCATTTCCATTGTCTGTCACCGGAGAGTAGCTTGTTGCAGTAGATGCTACCAGAGCTTGTGTAGCTGCCGATCAGATGCTACACAGGGTGCATGCCTGGCAGAACGTGCTGTATTCTAGTGTTGTGCCTGTGTCTGCTCGTCTGTCTATATGTGTTTTACCACAAGTATGCTTTTGGCATAGTGTAAGTAGTCAGAGTTCAGGTTGGAACCAGCAGTTGCCTCTTCTGGGGTGGGTGCTCTCACTGGCGTCCAGCTCCTTCCTCTTTCTTCATGTGTATGTGTCCACACAATTGAATCCTGAATCAGTTTTTCTAATGGAGTAGCTTAAAGTAGAAATACAGTAGTATAATCTGGCTAGGAACTCCCTGAGACTGAACTTTAAAATCATCTGGTAGAGAGGAGGTTTGCATTTTAACCCCCCGAGACAGAAATGGCTTTTGTGTGTTCAGGGTAAGTGTTTGAGGTGTGAGCCTCTATTTTTAAATGGCAATGCTTAGTTGTCTAGCTTCTGGGAAGAGGCTGGGTATCAACTTTGTCAAGAAAGATCTTTCTTTGTAGCACAAAAAAGGGAGCATTGTTTCTTGGTGTCTTTAGTGATGTTAGTGTGAGGAGGTTTTGGATAGTGTTTCTATGGTACCCCCTGTACAGTGAAAAGTGATAGTAAATGCCAAATTTTGGAGCTGTAGGCTGGAGAGTGGTGACCTTAACTCTGTATACAACAAAACTGCAAGATACTGGAGTACCTTCCTGAATGTTATCCAAGCATTGTTGGATATTGCCTGTAGCTTTGTCAGCTGTTGTGCATAGCCATCTTCTGATGGAAAGGAAGGAAAAGAAGCTGGAAGTATAAAGGAGATAACATGATGTGTCTGGGTGGGAAGAAACCCTGGAATAAAACTTGCTTCTTAGTTTGTCTTCGGCAATAGAACCTGCATCTTTGGATGCAGGACTTGACTGATGGGAAAAGTCAAAATGAAGTACAAACACTCAAGCATCTCACTTCTTACCTTATTTGTAGGTGCCCTTCTAACAATGGGAGCAGAGCAAGAGGAAGATGCTGAATCTCCCTGGGATTCCGAGGTACTTTTTGTGAAGGACACAAGGGTTTCGACTGCAGGGGTTAGGAGTAAGATCCAGAATCACTTGAAAGCTTGCTTTGATTTGGACCCTACTGTTGATAAGGCTTATTTCCTCTTTTCCTGCATTTGCAATATATTTTTAACTGGGGGCCCTTGAAATACTTCTGCTCTAGGCCAGCTGCTCAGTTAGGATTGGGATGAAGTTAGGTCAAGCTAACGGCTTGGGTCTCAGCAATTGGCCTTTGAGTTTGGTTTCTAGTATAGTATTGAAACAGTGAAGTTCCTTGCTGCTTAAGATACTCTGACCTTTTCACAGAGGCTGGCAGGATTCTTGCTTTTTCACTCTACAGCCCTAGTCTGCTTACCTGGTCAGCTGATGCCTTTGGGGTCCACAACCTAGATGGCTGGCTGCTTCTGAACAGATGCTCCCTACCTTTTGTAGGTGTGCTCTGGCCCTGTTTACAGTCATATTCAACAGAGACACTACACATGCTGGCCTTGTTTGCCTTTTAAGTTCTTACTGTCTGTGGCAATGAGCAGGGTCTGTAGCTAAGTCCCTCTGGTTCTTCTTGAGAGCAAAAAACGAACTCTTCCCATCCTGTTCTTAAAAATACAAGGCTAGAGTGTTGTCAGTTTTAAAGCAGTTGTAAGCTTTGTCTCACTAATCTCTGTTCAGCTGAGATGGCTCTTGCATTTGGGAGCATCACTATGTTCCTTCACTACTGCAGGATATATGCCTATAGGAAATGTCAGTACTAACCTGATTGCCAGATAGGAGTTCAGGACAAATGCTGGACCACTGCAGGCCTGAAGCTGTTGGCTCACAACCAGTATCTTGAGTTACCATGTTAATTCTCATTTGTGGTTGTCCAGTTTGTCAGTGTGGCAAATAGTGGCATGAAGTTTTTCCCCAAGATTTGAAAACAAACACAACTGCTGTGATTTCCAGTATCCTGTGTCTTGATGCATTCTTTCCAAGGCCTGAAAAAATGTTTTTGTATCTCTAATAGACTTGATACCATGCTACATGAATTGGTTTAGCAGAAGCTTTTTGAATAAAAATGAATTGAAAATGCATTTGTACTAATTCTTATTCACATTTTTTAGGTTACAGAGGCGGATTCTGAAAGTCCAAGAAAAATATCATCTGGTGTGCTGCTCCCAGCTACAGAGACACATGGAGCAGGCTCCCAGATTGTTTCAGGGGAAAGTGACAACGGTAACTTCCTGGGGGGCTAGTGTTTGTAGGCATTTATAGGCTAAAGTAGACTTTTATCAGTGTCTATCTTAGAAATGCTATCATGATGTGAGTGCAAACCATACCAATGAAGTGCTTACTGTTTGTTAATTAATGCCAGTAATCACAGCGCTTGCTGGCCAGTTTGTAAAGGAAGTTCTTTGCATTATGTGTGTTCTTCAGATGTGTGTCTTGTTTTTTTGATTCAGGTTCTTGTTCCATAGCAGTGACTATGTATGTGTTTTAGGACTGACCTTTCTCAACATTTAACATTCTTGGATGATAATGCAGCAGAAGACAGCTATGAGCTGGCTTAGCATTTTTGTTCCTCCTAGCTTAACCTTTGATAGCATTTTGATGGCTTTTTGTTGTGCTTTGCCTAGCTAAAATAGGACTACAAGTACAGGGTTTTTTTGCTGAGGTTTTCTGCCTGTAGTCTGTGACACTGTCTTGAGCGTCTTGAGGAAAACTTTACAAGCTTCCAGGAGCTTCAAATGTAGTTGTTAACTATTTGTCATGGAATTCTGCTTAGACAAGAGTTCTGCTAAGACAAGTTTAGCATTAGTGTGAAAAGAGGGTAAAAGGTAGTTATGGTAATCTTTCTAAGGTCTTTCTTTCCATACTGCTGAACCACCAGGTTTACTGAAATCAATATTGTTTGTTTTTTAATGTTGGTTTGGGGATTTTTTTAATATAAAATATAAAAAAATTAATTTGAATATAATTTTTTTGCCATGGAGCTATTCTTAATCATTCTAAGTATTCTTTCATATACTTATTTAATGAGAAGACTCAAACTGTGAGATGACTAAAACAGAGGATTTGAGAAATATTGGTGGAACAGTAGATTTTGTGAGTTTAGAAATGATTTAAAGTTGGGCAAAATTAAAATATTTGGAACTACGCTATAATTGTAGATTAAAACCAAGCAACATTTGTTTCTGCTGTTGTCCTGCAAGCTAAACCACAACAATCTGATGAACACTGCCTTGATTCTACCTTGTTAAATGAATATGAGGTTTCTGTGTCTGTACTCATGCTTTCTTGGTCCATCAATGGAAAGAAAAATGCTCTTCCACATTAGACACTTGTAGAATAATCACAGCCATAATGCTGTTTTATGATAATTCATTATAGCAGACCAGCTTTGTCTTTTGAAATAATCCTTTTAGAAAACAGGATTCAGCTCCTCAAAAGTACTAAATATTTTAATCTTGTTCTTTTAACAGGCGTGACCTTATTGCTTCACCTAAATTATCCTAGTTCTGTGTTAATTATTTTTTAAATCCAAGGTGCATGGTGAGAAGTATGCATTGTTCTTTTCTTGTATACTGAGATAAATGCTGCGTGATGAAGTAAATAGAATATTCAGTATTGTACTCTTGATGAAATAATGCTTGTGGCTAATACTTAGTCGTAGAAACTACTGATGTTGAAAGGAGAAAAAGGTACCCACAATTAAAATAACATTTCCCAAAACATTTTTCACTTCCAGGCTTTTTGGAGAAACCCAACAATTCAGAGGTACGTATTTGTTCCTGTCAGACTGACTAGGTATTCTGTTCATTAAACAGTATGTAGTTAGTTTGATTTTGGTGTTTTATCATTGTCTTTCATAGCTGAAGACTCCCATATCTGCTTTGGAAATGAACGAAACTTCTCCTAAAAACAGGCATCAGCAATCAGGTAATATTTGCCTCAAGTGGTTCTGGGTTTAGCTTCATAATTTTTAGGAGTATTTAATAAGGCATCTTTTTTATGTTTTGCAGATCTGTTGGAGGAATTTGATTTAGAAGATGTGGAGGATATTGAAGGTATTCATAACAGTCTCTTTGTAATGTTCTTTTATGGACAGACACATTGTAATTGCAAATCTTTTCCTAATTTTAAATTAATAGTTCTAGCAAGGTGTTCTGGAAACAGAAGGACTACTGAAATACGCACCTGTACGTGTTTGCTCCCTCCTGTAGTTGACCATGCCATGATGTAGGCTTCCTCCAGCATGTATGTTGTCATCTCCCCTTTTCAGGCAGTCCTGAAGATGGAAGAACATTGTTGCCTTGTGTCTTTCCTGCTTTTCCCCTTGTTCTGTGCCCACTATGCATAAATTTCAACATTGATTAAACACTATGTGAAATGAATCTTATGGGCTCCGAAGATCCAAAAATCTTCCTTGAAGACTGTGACTTCAAACTCAACATAGCTGCTGTTGAAAACTTCACTGATAGGCAAGACTAAATAGGAGTTTGTGTTGCTTTTGATTGCAGCAGTCTTGGTAGTGATAACTTAGGACACTTTCTGCAGTCATTTCTGTGGTGCTACCTACGAATGTTTGTCAACCACCAGAATATCTGTCTGCTTTACTGCTGGTTGGAGCCTTCATCTGCACCAGCAAACAGCTTGGTATTGGATATCTATAAGCATGAGTAAAGTCTAAAGCTCCTCTGTGATGTTGAAAATCAAGGAAAAGGGAAAAATGCCTGTGTTCCTTATAGAATATAATCCTTAGATAATCCCTAATTATTGCTGTTATTATTGTCTTTAGTATTTATCAGACTAGCTGAAATGTATCAGTTATCAAGAGATCATCGTAGAAACCCTGTGAAATAAGTGCTGTCAACCCATTAATGTCTATTGTGTGTTGTGAAATGCCTTGTGCTGAAATACCCAACTATCAAATCTACAAAAAAATCTCGGAAATTTTAGCCAGCAGTGAGGTGGGAAGAAAAGGTTGTTACTTCACACTGTGTGACTTGGGGTTAGAATTGACCTCTGGAGACCTATATGACTGACTAAGGAGCTTGGATTCCCAGTTCAGACATAAAGTTGTAACTCTGAGTTTGTATCAAATGTTAAGAACCCTTCAAGAAATGCAGGCTTGTGAAAGTACTCACCTAAAGCAGAAAATGCCAAGAAGTGAGGTTGACCCTGTGATTTATTAATACTGTGTCCTTTTGTATTTTTATTATGATATCTATCTATTTTTCTTTATCTCACACACTTTTCTTGTAGGAAGGATATTGTGTCCCTCTTTAGCAGTGAAACTTTGTGTATAGAAAGGCTATTGTGTAGAATCCAAGGCATTATGGAGCAAGACAGGAAATGCAGTGATTAAGGTGAAAAGCCTCCATCTCTTGTTTTTAGATTCCACACTTGACTTTTTAAGACTTGTTTCTTTCTGAATGCTTGTCACTTGAAAGTGAACAATGTGCCTTTCACAAGAACAGTGACAGGGAGTTGCTGCTTCTAGATTGTATCTGAGATTATCTGGAGTCCAGTTCTCTGGTGTAACAGAGATTCAGACTAGGCTGCAAGACTGAGTGACTGTGTCTGAGAAGTTTGTGACCTGCCCATATTATATAGAAATTTTGGGAGAGGGAAGGGTGGAATCCAGTTTTCAACAGTATGAGTGAAATGTTCAGATCATGGATTGTTTCTCGACATTACACAAGTCTGTCTTTCAGTTCCCATCCATGTCTTCTGCAATAGGTGAGGCAGCAGTTTGAAATACTCAGTCCAGATCCATGTCTAGAGACGAATGTTTCATGCATAGAGTAAAGCTGGGGCCTTAAAAGATTTCAAAGCTCTGGTTGTCTTCATGATTTTTTGTGCACTGAGCATAGGGAAATGACAATTGCTGGAGCCATGTAACTCATCACTGTCTGGCACACAGCATTTCAAAGAGAGGTCGAAATAATGCACCTTTAAGAAACAGGACTGATTGATTTGTGACCATTTATAGTGATTTTCAGCAAATTTCCTTTAAATGCCTTGGAAGAAAGCAATGTACGCAGATGGCACCTTAAATCTGTTTTATGGTAATTTTTCTCTCTAAGAGCTCTCAAATTAGAGGGGATGCATTATTTTGAGTTAAGTTTTTTTCTCACAAATATGATTCAAGATGCACTCTAAATGTAAATAAGGATTATTAGGTCCTGCTGGTTATCAAAATAAGTGTTTTCTCACTGTAGGTGAATACTCAGGATCTACTTTCCATATGTCATCAGCAGCTGAAAAAGATACTAAGGATGCCATTGAAAACTATGGAGTGTGGGTATGTAACACTAAATATTTTGAATTAAGAGTCTGAATCAGTGAATTGTATTATACACTATAAAGCAAAGAGTTACATATTACACACATATAAAGAAAACTTACCAGTCAATGAATAATTCTGGAGAGTCCTGTAGATAAAGGTGGTATTACAGCCTAAAGTAAAATGAGATGCAGTCTTCTTATGGTGGAGAAAAATCCTTAACATTATGGTGGATGCTTGCTGTTACACTAATTTGTTTCCAGCTGGTTTGCTTAAATTTTGTTCAGTGTTTTTCCTTTTGCATGGTGCTGAGAAACAGTGCAGTCAAATTCATTTTTTTTCCCTATGCAAAATGCACATTCAAGTAAAGAAGGAAATTTGTCTGTAATATGCTAATCTGTTTGATTAAGCATGCCTGGTCTTTCACTTTCTAAGAGAAGGAAAAACAAAAAAGAAATTTTGTGACCTTCTCAATGCTTTCCCTGCCTCTGCAAAATATGCTCTTGTTTGGCCATGTTAGTAAGTGTTTGAAAAGGTTTTTTTCAGAGGGCAATCTAGAGAGGAATAAGGCAGGCACCCTGTTTGTGTTGGGCCTACAAAAGGAGAGGAAGAGGGCTGGATAGAGGGGTCTGGAGTCTTCTGTAGCACCTCAAGGGGCAGTGGAGCAAATTGCTTCTATCCCCCACCCAGGTGAAATGAAAGAGAACATGCTTAATATTTAACAGGCAGAGCATGTTCATTAACAGTGGATTAGCTTAGCTGGCAGGGAATTGTAAAATGCCAGACAGTAGAGAATAATGGAGGAAGGAGGGTGAGAAAACATTGGCAATTCCAAAGAAAAATGGTATTAAAGCAACAAAACATGAAAAAATAAATTGCTTTCTAACAAAGGCCATGAGTTAGAAAAAGCAGTCAGGCTTAAAGGTAAAAGCAACCCTAATGTCTAGACAACTCCAATCCTAGAAAAACTATTGTCTCTAGTAAGTCCTAATAGCTACTAAGTCCTTTCTTTTTAAGAGAAAGGTGAGTCAGTGAAACTTTAATTTAGTATCCCTTGATTTGTTTTTATAAAAATTGCTTTCAAAATATCTTGATGCTGTTATATCTGTTATATGAGAGGATGAGTTTGCAATACAAATTACCTGGATTAACTGTAACTTCCTTTTTCTTGGTAATCTTTTTGTCTGTACCTGTTTACTTAAGGATAAATACATTTTAGAAACTACCAACTTGATAGAAAAAACAGCATATGAAAATCAGACTGACAAAGCAGAAATTTCGCATCAGAAAGCCCTAACAGAAAATGAAGAATCACAGAGTGCTGACAAGGAGTTAAATCTAAAACCTTGGGAAGAAAGATATGAAAGAATGTGGGTTGAAAATGAGAAAAGGGAATTGAAAACAAATTTTAGAAACATTACAGCAGAGCTGAAGCAGTTGTTTGGTGAAAATGAAGCTGGGAAAACTGCTTCACTTATGGAAAAAATACCAGAAGATGGTTTTGGTGAAGAATTGAAAAGTTCTCACATTATTTCGTCTCCTGTGACAGAATCAAGTAATAAGTTAGAAAGCCAAGGTGAACTTGGAGATATTAAACTTATGCTAGGTGGAAAAGTACCCAAAATGGAAATTGGATTTCCAAGTCTTGGTGTTCTTCCTGATCAAAATAGCTTAAAGACAAATGTAGAAGATGCCTGGAATACAGATGAAGAAGATGGCATTAACAATATAGATAACAGAAAGATTTATCTAGCAAAAGGAGAGAAAAAGAAAATGCCTACTGTGGAAACAGAAGAGAATGATAATGGAAGTAGTAAAAATGCAGAGGAAGGTCCTGCTTACTCCCTGAGACATAGCTTAAAATCAAGTACTTTGGGTGACATTTCTAATATTGTTCCTAAAATAAGACCTGTTTGTACAAGTGATGAAAAAGCACGTTCTGTAACAGAAGGGAAACTTAAAAAATACTCTGGATTTAATGATGATGTTCCCAGGGACTGCCTTATCAACAGTAATATAGGCGAAACAGAAGTTGAAAGTCTTTTCGCTAATGCTCAGGAATCGTGTGGCATGCCTGAAAGGAGTCTCGATGAAGAACTAAAACGAGATATGGAAAGATTTAAGAGTAAGGTAGGAATACTGCAAACAGTATTCCTGGCTTTGGAAAAAGAGAAGGTACAGCTGCAAAAAGAGGTAGTTCACCTGCTACTTATTCTTTAGTCTTTCTCCATATCAATGGTCCTGTTCACTTCAGCTATTCATCATTAAATGAAGATGCTTTATGCAAATTGGTTGTTGTTTTAATGAAAAATACAATACTTACAAATAAAGAGAGCAGTAGAGAGGTGCTTTTTTCTTGGTTTTTCAGAAAACACAGAATGCAGCATTGTTCCAGTTGAACAGCATGTGGCACTCAGTTCCAGTGTAAAAAGTTATCACTTCATTGACATAAAAAGAACTGCACACAATTAGATCAGTTCTGATTCTGAAACAAAGAATGAAAATAGCTTCTGAACAGGCTCTTGACTGAACTTTTCATTTGCTGTGATTTCTGAGTGGTGTGTCTTCATTGCTCTTCACTAAAATTCCTGTTTGCTGTGAGTGAAACTGCTTCTACTTATGGGTTTGGAATCTTCTTCCCTGCCACCCTACCCACTCTCCATGGAGGAAGCAGTAATCAAGCACACTATCACTTAATTTTTTTCTTTGTGTTTTTACAACTAACATCATGCAGTCCTTCTAACTCTTTAATCCATCAGTAATGCTTTTACATTTTTGTTGTTCATGTTTTAAGATACACTGTTGTTTTCTTTCTAAGGAGTGTGTTTCTGTTACATCATAGAATCATGAGTGAATTTGATGTACTTTCAATGACAATACACTTCGTAGTGTAATTTTTGTGAAAATACTTGTTTATTTTTTTTTAATTTTACACTTTGTCAGGATAAACCCTGAATTAATAAATCTTGGATATTGTGTTTCTCTTTTGTAGAAATATTGATTAATACATGAACTTAACTTTCTTTTTGTAGGTTGAGAAGGAAAAAAGCAAAGAAAGATGTTTCAAAATGCAGACATTGGCAAAACAGGAAAATGTTGATAAATTAAATACACCACCAGGCAACATTACTAATGAACAAATGAAAGAAAAGCCTACTCTATGCAAGAATGACAGTTTGAAAATGGAGAACGAAAACACTGCAGAAGAAAAAGTAAACAAGAATTTTTCACCTGAGGAGAGGTCAGAAATTATTAAAATGCCAATGAAAGTATAAACTAAAGACATAATCTCTTAATTCTTATTTGTAGCATTACTTAAGTATTTTTTAGGTTCTCTAATATTGTACTACTTCAATCAGTTTCCTTAGTACTGAAAGCCATACTGAGTAGTCCACTGCTTTAAGAAAAACACTTGTTTTTTTAGAAAGAGGGAAAAGATACTACCAAATGAATCTCAAAAGTTTGAATGAGGCATTGGTATTTTTAAGCAGGAGTGTTTTTCTTCAGAGGAATCTCTGCTCTTAATACTTCCTCTGATGTGGATATAAGATGCTGAATCTAGTTCAGCTTCCACATTCCCCCCTCATTCTTAGGGCAAGGTTTCAAAATACTTTTAAAAACGCCACAATCTTTGGAGTTAAGTCTGTGTTTTATCAGAGGTATTTTTCATCTTAGTTGTTTCTGGAAATCATCTTGGTACATCTGTTTCAAAGAAATATTTTCTGTAAAGTTACTCAGTTGTTTTTGGTTTTTTTTCTCTCTGCTTAATGTAGTGAATTTGTCCTGAATCCCAAAGTTGCTAAGAAAAACAAAGGACAAACTTCAAAGCAGAAGGCTAATCAGCAGATGAGCTCTTCCGGTGGGAATCATTTTCAAGTCGTGGATGATAGCACTTCCAGTGAAACATCTCAAGAGGAAGGAAGGTACTGAACATAAAGAATGGTATTAATAAAACTAACTTATTGACAAAAATTGTTGTAAAGCAAAATGTAAGTTTTTTGTGTACATGATGTGCACAGTGGTTTTTGTTTTTCCATGTGACAATATGACCATAGATGCCTTTTGTGTTCCAAAACACTTCTTTTTTGCTTAATGTGCTTTGAACGTCCTTGCAAAATTCATTATAAGGACAATGTGCACAAGTGCTGAAAAATTACCTGAAGGTCAGGGTATATGTAAACATGTATTTTTTAAAAGGGACAGGAGAGACTTATACAAGAACAAAGTTGCTGTTTCACCACAGGCATCTTAGGGTTTGGGGTTTTTTTTTGCTTTGTTTTGTTTTGTTTTGTTTTGTTGTTTTTTATTTTTTTCTTAGCTGTATGTCCTCCTGACTTCATGCCTACCTCCAGCTTAACTGTGTAAGTGGCAAAATGAGGAATAGAAGTTGTTGACATGGTACAAGCACTGTTCAGCAATAGCTAAAACACTGGTCTGTTGTCAACACTGTTTTGGTCAGAAATCTACTACACATCATTGTGTGGGCTCCATCCCAGTCAGCCTAAGTTCACTAGAAATCCAAAATTATTGTTCTTTGACCTGTAAGGGAAAGAGTCTCAATACTGAAGAGAGCTAAATCTCTAGTAATAATGGGAATGCATGTAACTGTGTATCTGTGTATCTCCATGTCTGTAGCTGTATGATTCCTGTTGCTTTGAATGAACAATTATTTCAACTATTTGCTTAATATCTTGTGAAAAAAATAATCTTCCAGTAACAGTGATAGACAAATTTTTTCCAGTATTTATGTACATCTAAAAAAATTCTTATATTAAATTTTAATTCCCTTCTGAAATTAGGTTTTCAGAACAGCTTTAGATATTGTTCATAATACAAGATAAACATTGCAGAACTGAAATATATTTCTGTTTTCCAGACCTGCAGCTAAAACAAGGAGTGAAAAGAACAAGGTATTGTAAAATTAGTTTATTGATAAATAGTTTTATCAGCTTTTAATCGCTCAGGTGGGATCAATCAGATATGGACTGTGAATGAGAAAATGAGTCATTCATGCATTTGTAATATTACAAATATTACAATTATTGTAATTCTGTATACAGAAATTACTGTATTGTTTGTAGGTTGGCATACAAAGGGATGTAACTGATGACCTTGATTTAACTCACTCATCTGACACAACTTCAGAGGATGTCAAATTACCAACGTCCACCTACAAAGAGGCTATGTTGCTCTTAGAGCAACTTACTGTGGATCATACAGGTATATTCTAAAGTCACTTTTTCCTCAGATGTTACAAATTTCTCTTTTAAAACATGTTCTCTTTGTATGCATTCCTAGGTATCTTAGTTTATTTATATATAAGATAACACCTCTCCACCACCCCCTTCTTCATTGACCTGGCTGTATACAGAGCTGTTTCTCACATTTTTTTCCTTATCCTTTGCCTGTGTGGTGGTTTTGCCTTCTCCTAAATATATTTTTCTGAGGTGCCACCTGCATGGCTGAGAGGCTCAGCTGTGCCCTGCAGTGGATTCATTGTCTCTGTCTGGCATGGGGCAGTCCCTGGCCTTTTCTCACTCCCAGTACTAGAGAACTCCTACTACCTGCAGTCTTCCCACTAGCAAAATTTTATCACCTGCACCAAATCAAATAATTTACACATGAGAAAGTATTTGTGCATATGTGCAGCATTGTCTTTTCTATCTCAAAATAGGTTCTGCTATTTTACTGAAAATTCAAAACATACTTCTTAAATATGAACAAATAATAGAGCATGAAAAAAATCGGTATGCAGCAGTCTGGAGAGAAGTAAGAAAATTGGAAAGTGAAAAGGAGGAGTCAAAATTGATAGCAGAGCAGACTCAGGATTTGAAATCCATATTGGCTCATCAAGAAGTGGAATGGAAAAGTGATATCCAAAGCCTTAAGTATGTAACCTTGTGTTCTGATAATGTGTTATCTTGTCAGTGTTAATATGTCAGAAGGTGCTGATGATACATATGATGGATGAGAAGCTTCTAGTCTTTTGAGTTTGTGTATTTTGAATCCCATGGGAAAGTTATGCTATAAAGGAAGGACATAATGTCAGCGGACAAGAAAAAAACTTCTGGATATTAGTGCTATCTAAAATCATCTGGATGTTATTTTCACTTTTTTTAATAGCAAGAGAAGAGAACAGGAGAGTTTATATAGGAAAAGGAGATTTACAAGAGAGGGGATTTATATGAGATGAGTATATTTTTGTCTTTGCAGTTTCTGTTGGTGTATAATATTGAGAATTCAGGTAACTCCACAGAGTGCAACTCAGAAGTGTTTAGAGAAGCATAGAGTGTTTGTTTGCGTGTTTGCTCATTTGAAAAGTCAAATTCAGGATTGCCCCATTCTCTGTCATCCTGAGCTAGACTTGGAAGAAGATGTCAGGTTTGTAACCATTGTTTACATCACTTCAGATGGGAGTAGCTAGTACACACCATAGGAAATTCAGCAAGAACGAATGTGAAGCTTGGGTCTTGGGAAGGAAGATCCCTTTGTGGTGGTGTCCTCGGGATGGCCTGGCCAGGGAGCTTGCTGAGAAGACCTTAGTGGTGTTGCCAGAGAGCAAGATGAACATGAGCCATTATGAGCTGGCAGCTGAGAAGGCCAATGGCAGCAGATCAGGAGATTGAAGGGAGTGATTATCTGCCCCTACTCAGCTGAACTGCATTTAAAGCACTGTGTCCACAGTTTTTGGCCTTCTAGTACAAGAGGATCTTAACTGATACGTGTGATTTCAGCAGAGAGCTACCAAGCTGGTCAGGGAGCGAGGACACCAGCCCTGTGAGGATAAGCTGAGGGAACTGAGCTTTGAGCTGTGCCTTCTGGTATGTGGAAGAGGATTATGAGGAAGACAGAGCCAGTCCTAGCTTTGCCCAAATTGGACTCTAGCAGCCTGTCATGGTTTAAGCCCAGCTGGCAACTATACCCCACCCAGCTGCTCACTCACTTCCCCACCAGTGGGATGTCAAGAAGCTAATCAGAAGGGTAAAATTTTGAAAGCTCATGGGTTGATACAAAGACAGTGTAATAGGGAAAGCAAAAGCCGTGCACACACGCAAAGCAAAACAAGGAATGCATTTACCACTGCCCATTGGCTGGCAGGTACTCATCCATCCCCAGGAAGCAGGGCTCCATCACATGGAACAGTGTCTACGCAGGAAGACAAATGCCATCACTCTAATCATACCCCCTGTTCCTCATTATTCTGTCCCGTATATGTACTGAGCATGATGTTATATGGTCTGGAATGTCCCTTGTGTCAGCTGGGGTCACCGGTCCCAGCTGTCTCCCCTCCCAACTTCTTGTGCACCCACAGCCCCCTTGCTTGCAGGGTGGTAGGAGGAGCAGAAAATGCCTTGTTGCTGTACAAATGTTGCTCAGCAATAACAAAATAATCTATATTATCAATTGTTTTCAGCACAAATTCAAGACACAGCCCCATGTGAAGAAAATTAACTTTACCCCAGCCACCATTTTTCAGAATTCTCAAGTATCTATCAATTGTGAATAATTAGTATTTTCATTCTTAATAAATTCTGAAAGCAATGTTAGCCCTACACTTATAGAAGCTATTTTTTTTTTTTTTTTTGGTGAAATTACTTTAAGACTTTCATGTAAAGCTTTTTTCCTGGCAATATAAACCATTGAAATACAATTACTGTCAATCTTTTGCACAATTTATTAGTGGCTGCTGATACTTACTTTTGCAGAATTTCTGAAGCAGATTTTCAATTGCCAGCTCTGTCTTTATGTTAATACTATGTTTTTTCCTTGTTGACTATTGCAAGGATATGACAAAAAAAATACTCAAAATAATTGTGAAACACAAAACTGCTTTTTGTTTGGGTACTGTGGGCACACCATGGACCATTTCTTACCGTGTTGGTGCTTATTGCTGCTTATTTTAGTTAGTAAAGAAGTTGATATTCACTAAGGGTTTCTCCATAGACTGTCTTCAAAATCAGATTGCTGTTGTTTGTTCCAGATATAGATCCTTAAAGATTTAAAGCCATTTTTAATCACATTAAATTTAAACGCTCTGCATTTCTAAATATGTTTTTGAAAATCAACCTCATTCCTGAGTAAATAGGAACAGTATACTTTGCCTGTGGTCAGCAGGTGTTTAAGACTTACGAAAGGCTTGTTTAAAAAGTGGTAGGTCTGTCAGAGAAGTAATGTGCTGCTTCATTAACATTACTTGCAATTGTTGAATCCATAATAAGCAGACAATGTTCATCATATTAAGAAAATGTATATTAATCATAGTCAAAAGTTTGTTACTTTGATTGATAAGACAAACCCCTTTTGATGGAAGTGTCTGTAATATGAAGATGACTTCCTCAAAGCTAACAGAAATGTGCATACTACTGTATATTTACCTATATAAATTTGCTCACAAGTGGTAAAACACTCAGTGGTTTATTTTCATATCTTTAAAAACTGATACCATAGATAATGGAATGAAGTTAGAATTCTTTAAAAAGTTATGAATTGGAGTAAAAGTATAAAATCCGAAAATATTTAATATTTTTAGGGTCTGAGTTGTTTCTGCAAGTTCATAATGTGGAATATCTAATTTTTATATCAGTGCTTTAGTTTCTCAACTGTTACGTTAAATCTCAGATTTACTTTGAAACAAGAAGAAGAAAAGAGGCTCAGAGCAGAAACACTATATGAGAAAATAAGAGAAAAACTCAGAAGGAAAGAAGAGCAATATTGTAAAGAGATGGAGGAGAAACAGCAACTTGAGTTACAATCAAGGAATTTAGAAATGGAGTTAGTAACACTGAGAAAGCTCTTCAAACAGGTATATTAAATAATGACTTAAACACTTGTCTTCTTATTTTTTGCTTCTTTTTAATTGGTGGTATGCTTAAAGAAGAGGTGCTTTGTTCATGGAAGAGGCATTCTTCAATGTCAGATTTTGAGAACAATTGGTTTCCAAGTAGTCTGTTCCTTTTTTTTTTTTCAGTTGTATTTCAAAGCCTGACTTTGAGTTATTTTTCTAAATTACTTCAAAGCATTCTGTATTTCTTCCTAATTTTTCAGAAGAAAATTAAAATTTATAGATGGATTATCATAACTGTGGAAAGCAAAAATATTTACAAGAATAAAAAGGAGAGTGGGAAGATATAGCTAGCTTTGATTTTTCTTAAGGTGCAAGTAGTTTAATTGTATTATTGTAGGTTGAAGACGAGCGTGATGAAACACTGAGACAGCTGTCTCAGGAAAAGAGTGCCAGAGCCCTGCAAGAAGGCATTTTGAACAACCACCTTTGGAGACAAAAGGAACTAGAAGAAGAGACAAGAACTGTAGGAAAATGTTCAGATGTAAGACGATTTTTTTTTCTAATTAATTAAATTTCGCCATATTCGTTCTAAGGTCATAATAAAATTTATATAATTTTTAATATATAAAATTACCAGTGTAATTTTACTGTGCAAATACCTCTTCTGTTTTCCTTTGTCTTTAAAAGTTCTGGAAAGGAGCATCAGTGCTGTGCGTATTTGCACTGTATGTACAAGTAGAAAACTAAAAGAAAATACTACTTATGCCATTTCTTAAACTGTCTTTTTTTCATTTCCTTGGCATTTTATCATCACTTTCTTAGGTTTCTAGCAGTGAAACACTTAGCTACCTACATCCAGACTGACCAGGAAGGAAGCTGTTTGACACTCACTCTGTGTTCCCATTACTAGGGGTTTTTTTTCATTACTTATTCCTTTATCAAACATAGTTACTTAAAGAATGAAGTTCTTTTCCACCTCCATGTATTTAAGTTTTATTAAGGAAGATCGGCAATTAATGAAACTCTTGGTACTAGTTAGATTAATGGAAGGAGAATAAGCAATCATAAACACTGCATTAAAAAAAAAAGTCTTGAAAAGTTTACTGAATTTACTAAGAATGTAGAATTCTTGAAAAAATTATTTGTTCTTGGCTGTGCTGCCCAATAAATGTAGGGTGAATATGTTTACATGGAAAAAAATTCATATAATGAACGGGCACTATACAAGAGTATTGCATTCCAGGGATGATTCAGCCATATAGTTAACGTTCAGTAATGATAAAAAAAAAATGGGTTAAAAAGCCATTTAAAAAGGAAAATACCCTTTTTAGCCTTGGTAAAGCAAGATTTTGCCAGATTGGTAACACAGCTAAAATAACCTATAAGGAAATACTTTAAAGGTATGCACACACAAGAAAGCATGTCATTTTAAAATCTTAATATCTGAGATATTCTAAGTAATTATTTAGTTGCTGGTTTAAGGAAAAAGACCTTGTATATTTGGCATGCTTATTTATGGATACTTTACATTTTCATTCTGTACATGCGTTGTACACATGCACTGGTTCATAGAGCAGCTTATGACTTAATCTGAAATTTCGCTCTTTGAAGTCATATTGTAATGTTAGAAATGTTAAAATGCGATTTGATGCTGAAGTGGTTTTGTAGATTTGTTTCCCACCTGGGTATTTACTCATGTTCCCTGTCATTCAGGAATCCGACACTGAGAGAGAAAAGGATCTGTTGTACAAAAATCAGTTACTGCAAGATGAGATTGCTATGCTAAGACTAGAACTTGATCAAATAAGACTTAGGCACCAGGAGGAAGAAGGGAAATATTTAGAGGAAAATGAGACCTTGAAAGAAAAAAATGAAGATCTCAAAAAGGAACTGAAACTGAATGAGGAAGCTTTAACACAAACAGTTTTTCAGTACAATGGACAGCTGAACTTACTAAAGACAGAATCCGCAATGCTAACGTCCAAACTTGAGCAGACAAAAGAAAGCAAAGACAGACTGGAGACAGAAATCGAATCATTTCGTTCCCGCTTGAACTCTACTGTTCAAGAACTTGAACGTCACCAGTCATCAAAAAGTGATGCTGAACGAACATTTCAGAGAGAACGTGATGAATGGCTTCGCTTGGAAGACAAGCTCCATCATGATCTCTCAGATGAGCGAGAAGCCAGCAAAAAGTTGTCTCAGCAGCTGAGTAAAGCTGAAAGCAAAGCTAATAGTCTAGAAAATGAGCTCCACGAGTTGAAACAAACACTCAGAGAAAAAACACTACTTTTAGAAATGACACAAAAAGAATTAAGTCAAACCCAGTGTCAGGCAAAGGAATACGATCATGCTCGACAACTTGAGAAAGATCAAGTAAACAAACTTGTAATAAAGCAGGAATCCATGCAGGAGCGATTGGCCCAGCTCCAAAGCGAAAACCTTTTGCTCCGTCAGCAACTGGAAGATCTGCAGAACAAGGGGATCATCAAAGAAAAAGTAGTGAATGATGTGCAAGATCGGTTTAATGATATTTTCAACAAACTCAGAGCTGATACTGAAAAACAAGTTTACCTAGTGGAAGAGAGAAACAAGGAATTAAATGCCAAGTGTATTGATTTAAGAGAACAAGTCTTCAAATATGAGACTGACAAAATAGAGAGAGAGGTAAAATATAGACTTAGAGCAATTTAAAGTTCTCCAGTTCTTGAGATTATTTTGTTTTTCTAGAGTGTACCAGGTATAAGCTATATGCATGGGACCATATAATGATGATTTGTTCTGGTTTGTTGTGTTTGTCTTGAAATTGTGGAAGGTTTTGGGAAATGGGATGTTACTGCTCAGATCTGAAGAGAGAGCAGAAAAAAGATACCCAAGTCTACTTTGGTCAAGAAAGGTGATTCTTCTCTTGAACTTCTTTCATCTCTTTTCTTTAGTCCATTTTTTGTCCTATAGAATTCGTATAGGTATTTGATGGTTTTTTTAAGTATTGCACTGGTTACACAATTAAGAGTGATGTAAAGGAAGAATGATCCAATGCATGACAGCTGAGAAATGAAGATGCAGATTAGTGAATTGTGTGAGATGGACTTATATTAAGTTTCTACAGAGGAAAAAAATTGCTTCTCCCTAAGTTGCTATCAAAACTGAAGAGTATTATAGTGTCAAGGTGTTAATTTATGTATATTCTAGGGTCTCTAAGTGGTCTGCCTGGACAATACATGATTATCTGTTCCTAGGAGTAGGTAGGGTATTCTGTAATGATAGAGTACTCTGGCCAATTTCAGGTAGAGCAATGATTTAAAAATTGCCTTACCCATTTTGTTCAATCTCCCCTACTTTCTGGAAAATAGGAACTAATAAAAGTCAATATTTAGGCTGGTGTAAGGTTTGTCTCCTTTAAAGATTTGAACAGCAATTTAAAATTGCACTCCATTCTTCCTAACATGTCCAGAATCTTTGAGTCAGATAAACATAGGCATGTGTGAGATAACTACTTTATTCTTAATTTGTCAGTTACTATAAAGTGTGTGTGGGGAGAGAACTCTAGCAATACTGTCAGTCATTTTAATCTGTGAATTGCTGTGTATTCTTCATACCAAAACAACAGGTTCCTTTTGAAAATACTACATCTATATAACTGAATGAAGTATCCAGATTTTAGTAAACTTAGTAAGTCAGTATAAAGGCAGTTGTTATTCTAAAACATACTCATTAAGACAGCTGTAAGAGGATGTGATTCAACATATACCTAGTGTATATCTAAAAAGAGCTTTTAGATTTATGTATTCATTTAATTATATTTGTAAAACGCAGGAATAGAACTAAGAATGATGTAATACCAAGTCCTGGCTTTGGTCAACAAAGTAGTGTCTGCAGTCAAACTATGGCTCTTGTATCGCAGCAGATTTCTTTGGATTATGTTAGAAAAATTCACATGATTGCATGTGTACTTTTGCATGGTTCCAAAAAGAATAACAATATTCAGATCTTTATGTATTAGGAAATAGAAATCTTCATGAACAGCTGCTGAGAGTTTGGGAGTGCTCAGCTTAGAAAGATGGAGAGGTAATTGTCTGTGCATATGCCTGCTGGTGACAGACAATTTCACTAGAGTTCAATCCAAAGACAGGTCTAATTGTATAATCAAATAAGTCAAAGGAAAGGCATTTTTCATGTTCAACTTTATTCATGCTCATTTAATTGTTTCATTAGGGCATGATCAGACAGCTGCAGCAGGAGCTTGCTGATGCTCTTAAAAAACAATCTATGTCAGAAGCTTCACTTGAAGTTACTACACGCTACCGCAGTGACCTGGAGGAAGACAAGATGCATTTGCAGAAGGAATTGGAAAAGGTTAAAACCAAGGTACATAATGTCTGTAATTATATGAATAAATCTTAGAGTGGCTATTAAAAGTAGGATCAGATGTTGTCGTAAAACTCGAGGAAAAAATTTAACAAGATAGATTTAATAATGTGTGAATCAATTGCATTGTTTTATAAACTGCAGACATGCAGACACAATGCCCTTACTTGGACAAAATTTTTTATTTGTGAAGGTGCTTTGAACAATAAATTGGTGAGTCTATAGCTTATTGCCTTTGGTTTAGCCAAGCAGATTGTCTGATTTCTGAAGAACAGTGGAAGTACTGGACTGCAGTGTTTGGATATTTTTATGCTGTCCTGTTTTTTCCCAGCCCCCACTCCCCCTGCCCTGTCCTGTCACCACGTAACACGTCAAATTCTGAAAGCTTTTGTAACTTCCTCTGAGTTTTTTCCCCTTCTTTGACTGTCCTTAATTTGCCATCCTTAAGCAATTTTCCTGCAAGGGCAGTATAAGCTACTTCTAATTCAGGGACCACTTTTTACGGTGTTTTGCCAAGAACTGAGGTGTAGAGGCCTTGGCGTTCTAAAAGAAAAATCATTTTAAATCTGCTACTTATGAGAGACTTGTAAAGTCATTACAGATGGACGAACTCTTAGTTCATGTTTTTACGGAGGAGCAAACGAGTGAATATGTAGAGCATCCTAAGTCACCAAAAGGGTCAGAGGGGCAATGTCACTGCTTTTAACCATGCTCTAGGAAATCTGTGGAGGGATGGGAGAGGCCACTGTAGAAGATGAGGAAGTAACACAGCTTGTGTTTATTTGCTAGTAGAAGCAAAGCTCTGAAGGTGCTCGAAATGATTGCAGTTCTTTGGGCAGAGGGTAGGCACAGATACGTACAGCACGTGAATCCTTGGGCAGCACCTGAGTCCTCTGTATAATAGCTCACCTGACAACTGTGGATTCTTACTGTGATTTTACAGTTGCAGGAGATGCAAGAAAAGTATCTTCAGTCCGAACGTTGTGTTCGTGACTTGAAGACTGCCTTGGATGAGAAGGAAAGAGAGGCAACCGCTTCTGCCCAGAAGCTGCAGGACCAGCTACTGGCATCTTCTGAGACTAACACTACCATAAAACAACTGGAGGAACACGTGCAACAGTAAGAGAACAACACAGTGGGGCGAGGTGTCTGTTGCTTGCAGGGATGGGGTGGAAACCACACATTAGATAGATAGCCTTGATACATCACAGCGAATTATTGCGATTTGGAAGGATGTTGTTCTTGTTTTTGATTATTTCACGCTGTTCTTTTGGAATTGCTGCTCTGGCAGATTTTTCTAGTAAGACTTGTATTTTTTTTTTTTTTAAGCCTTGAAATTGAAAACACCAGATTGGAAGCTACTGTCCAACAACAAAGCAATAGGATTGAAACCCTACAAAGAGACCTGCAAGCCTCAGCTTCAGTAAGCTGGTCATAAATTTCTCTTTTGGTGACTTCTGAGTCTAGATACCTGTTTCTGTGGGGAAATTTTAAGGTGAGGTTTTCCTGGAGAGCCAAGGGGAGCTCATTTCCTGTATTTTTCTGAATAGAGACTGCTCAGAAAGCAGCCTGCTTTACTTCCCAGCCATTTGAGAGTTTTGAGAGTTTTCCTGTGCTATAGCAAGTCAAACATAGCACTCTAAAAGATAAGGATTTGACAGCAGTACAGCAGTGTAACTGTTGTCTGCTTTAGACCCTTCACAACATCAGATACTGCTTTGCAGACTGCAGTGTGTTTCATTTAAGGTATTCATCAAGTTAACTTGTGGAAATTCCACAGGGTATACTGATGACAAGCCCTTTGTGCCAGAGACCTGGCTGACATCATCAGACTGAAACAAAAATTGTACTCACCACAGCTTTTGCTGTGCAGAATTGCTTTTCCTTTAGCTACTTGCTGTGTTTCTGTTCTCATGAAACAGTGAAGAGGACTGCCTGTGATATCTGCAAAACTCAGTGTGAGCCTTGGAATTTCCCACTGCCTCTACACAGTGATTAATTTTAGCTCAGATAAGGTGCTTACATCTGTGGCCTGAATTAAGAGATTTTTTTTGTTGTTGCTATTTTTAGTATTGTAGCCAGTGAACTAGGGTTTTTGGTGTGACTGTAGTTGTCAATTATAGCTGAAGGTATTTTGAAAGTCACTACATGTGATAGTTGAACTTTGTGATGTATTCATACTGTCAAGAGAAGTGGGAAGGACATCAAAAATCTTTGCACTTTGATTAATAGGGCGTGATTTTCAAGTGTACTGGGGATGAGAAAAGCTACTCATCCCTGTTTTCAGTGAAGATTCTTTATATCCTTCTCTCTCTCTCTCTCTCTCTCTCTCTCTTTTACAGTGGCATCAAACTAAGGCCATTTTGATAATTGTGCTGGGTGTAAATAGTATAGGAATAAAGAGGTGAAGAGGTTGTATGTAATACTTACTTTTGTCAGTGAGATGTAACTTCAATCTAGAAAATCAGTGTGCCTTCTTGCTTCTTGTAATGCTTCTATAGGTTCATAACCGCCTGGAAGACTTGATAACGAGCTTACAGACAGCACAGGCAGCGGCAGAGGATCACCACAAGCAGGTACATGATGGGCTTCTGCGAATGACTGTTTTAGTCTTGGAATTTTTTGAGTGTAGGTATTTGATGAAAAGATCATGTGGGTTGTATAAGCACACGGCTGTTAAATACCCATCTGGCTTTAGGGCAAGGCACACTCAAGGGAAAAGGCTGTAAATTTCCTCATTTCCCTGCTGCCTGATTTTTGTATCTGTGTTGTGGTGTGCAAGACACTTGCGTTCATCAGTGGGATTCATCTGATGAATTACATTCCCCATCCCACCTGCAGGGAGTGAGCAAGTGGCTGTGTAATGCTTTGCTGCCTACCAGGGTTAAGCCCTAGCAGATGACTGATAGAGTGGATGTTGTGGATTGTCTGGAGATCTGTAATTGAAAGCGGAGAGAGGAGACCAGACTTGAGAGATCCATATTATCTTTTCATCTTATCAGAGCTTGTCTTGAGGCCATGTTAGTTCCTCTCATAAGACCCAGTGTTTTGCCTCCTCTGTAAGGACACTTGAAATCAAGTCATACACCCTAAGGATTTTTTTATCTAAGACATTGTGCTAAGTGTTTTGTGACTTTCTGTAGACAGGAGATATCTCTTGTCTTTTCCTTTTTAACTTTTGTAATTTTCTTTTTTTTTTCCTTAAAAGATGCCACTAAAAGCATCTAGTCAATCTCCAGTCTTTGTACTTGAACAGAATCAGTAAGTTCTGTTCAACTAAATGCATCTGTTAGGCAACTCTTTGTCCCTTTAGGTAGAACCAACAATACCATTATCAATTTCAAAACATTTTCGTGCTTTCAGGAGATGTACAGCTGTTATAGAAGCCATGAGAGTAGGTTATTTCTCGTGGTGGGCACTAGAAATTATTACATTATAAAGTATGTCGTGAACTTTCTAGAGACTTTGGAAAAAAGCTACAGCATTATTTTGTGTGTGTGTTTTTTATTCCCCAAAGTTGCAACCTCATCTCGCCACCCCATAGCATTCATTCTTTTTATCATCTTCAATTTCTCTTCTTGGTTACGTTTCCCAAGCTGTGTTTTATATTCCACATTAACATTAACCACAGACCTTGGATGGGGAGAGGAGAGCTTAACCCAGTTTCCATTTAAGTTACAGATTTCTATTGCAGTGCTTTCTTTACAGTAACCTTCAACCTTCTGTCACTGTTGTTTTTACAGGTGCAGAACCAGAATGTGCTGCCTCTGACATCAAAGGACTTGCAGAGCATGTGGGAAGAGCAATTTAAGTCAAGATCCAACCTCGAAGAGCGTGTTGCTCAGCTTGACAGGGAAAAGGCAGATCTCTTCGAACAGGTAAATCCAGAAGATTCTCCAGAAACTTAAGCCAGTACCTGGGAGAACCATATTAACATTTTGGTCAAGTTCTTACGTAAAGAGTATTTTTTTATTACCCCTACCATTCAGGCTCTGGATATGTTGTGATTTGTGCATTATCCAGGAAGCAAATAAAAGCTAGCTGGATATCTTATGTAAGTTCTGGAGTGGTTCTGTGGGAAAGAGTTCCCAGTATGGTTTGCATCAGTTGTGCACATCAAGCAGGGCTGCAGTTCCCCAGTTTTTTCTTGGATTCTTTCTGGTCGTCTTCTGACCCCTTGTTTTCTGGGCAGGGTGGAAGTATTTAATTTTTCCAGTGCAATGCGTGGAGGGAGCAGCAGCATGTTTTCAAGGTAGTGGATGCTTAAAAGCCTTGCAGAAAAACATACTGAAGGAATTCTAGGGAAATGAGCTAGTGGTTGGGAAACAAGAAATGGCTGACAGTTTCAAAGGGGCAGTCTTTCCCTCCTCTTCTGTTGAGGAATAATGGAAGTACAAAGCAACAAGTGCGTAACTAAATAGCCACAAAGAAGAGGTGGAGGTAATGGCAGAAAGGAATAGGATATTGAAAAATTCCCAAAGATCAAATTCCTGCTGGTCAGTAAAGATCCTGTAAAAGCTTTAGATTGATCTGTATTCTCCTATGATAAGCATACCTACAATAATCTATGCTATGAGCCGAGAACTCCTGAAAGTAGTCCAGCATATTTTCCACCTTTGTTTCAGTGGAGGCATCTGTTTTTGTTACTCAAAACTGGCTTGTTTGCTGTAAAATCTAAACTAGAACTTGGCTAACAGATGGAGAGGACTGCAGCTTCTCTATGGAGAACGCTAGAGACATATATTGCACTTAGCTGTTGTTCATATGTTTTATGCGTGTCATGTGTCTTTTCTGTTTTGAAAGTGTGAGAGTGAAAGAAAGAAAGTGAAGAAACTAGTAGAGTTGAAACGCCCAGTTGAACTCCGTCTGGACCAAGAAATGAGAAGAAACTTAGAATTGCAGAAAGACTTTAAGAGGTATGGCTTTTTGGTATGGTGAAGAGATAGCCCTGAATAGAAGTCTAGATTTATTAATCTTTAATGTAAAAATAGGTATATGTACTCTGTGAGCAAATTGAAGTCTCGTGTTAGTCCCTGCAAGGTACATCTGTATGAGCCTATACTTACTTATAGCTGCAAGAAGAATTGCCAATTGAGGTTGCCCTGCAGTTCTCTGAGCAGGGGGAAGGAGGTCTTCTGTTTATGTTTTCAGCTGAAATTTGGATGTATCAGGTGATTTGTGGCACAAGAAAAGTGGGATTTTTTTTCCTTTGCAATTCCCGGTACTGTCAAGTGTGTTAAAGATGAAGAAAGCCATGTCTGCACTCTTTACTTGAGAACATATGGAAAAGTTGCTTATTCCTGTGTTTCATTGTTTTCCAAACTAATTTGCTGTGTAGGTTGAAGAGACTTCTCAGTAGAGCTACGAAGAAAATAAGAGTGTATGAGGAGAGAGAAATGGAGTCACAGGTTAATTTGCAGGGAGAAATGAAGAGCAGATATTCTGAAATGGTCAGTGAAGTTGATAGATTGAGAACAAAGGTGAGCTCTGCTTAGTTTGGGGTTTGTTTGGTTGGGGTTACTTCTTTTGAACCCTGTGTGAAGCTTTCCCTACATTTCTTGTCATGTTGATAATTTTATTTCCTTGGCTGTATTTTGGATTTGATTGATTTTTCTCAATGCTTCTTGTGCTGTTAGAGTAGTAGATGAATAATACTGATGTAGTTGTCATTATGGGTAAAGATGCAGTCCTTAAGTGCAAAGCAGTATCTGCAATGGCACAGGAAGAGCAGACTGTCCTGGAGAGGAAGGGCAAGCCAAGAGTAGCAGCAAGGCTGGCAGAGTCCGTGACCTCATGGGCCAGGGAGCTGTCCCACAGGTGCTCACCAAGAAGAGCAGAACAGGTCCAGTGACAGTAGGGACAGTCAGCCCAGAGTGCAGTTTCCCAGGGCGGGCCTTAGGGATGGGCAGTTCTGCCATTCTACAAGGACGTCATGTCCATGGGTGAGGGTCAGGCCTGGCTGCAGCGTGAGGCTGTGGCAGCATCACCTATGTCTGACAGATGAATTCCTTCTCTGGAAGAGAGGGGAGGAACACTGCTATTGCTCACACAGTAAGATCAACCCTTGAGCCCTGTCTCAGGCACGAGTTCAGCCACAAGCAGTTGAGACTTTCCTTTTCTGAAGAGTGTGATTGCTGTGCAGGGTACCATGAGGAGAGATGACATAGGAAAAATGCTGTAACTTATTACTCAGAGGTAGATGTTTCAGCCCATCTCGGTATGGGGACCCAGAAGTATTGTTGCCAGAGGTGTTTTTAAGATTGCTCTGACTAGTCAATATTAGCATGTAACCTTTAAATACTTCTCTGCTCATTACTCAGATTCGTTCCTAAAAAAGCCATGTTACAGAATTACGCTCGGCTTTAGAAGGCATCATTGTAGCATCAGTTAGTGCCTTTGCAGTGACTCATTTTTAGTCCAAAAGCTAATAGCATTTTTGCAGGAAAAACTGCGAAAGGATTCCTCAGGTTCTCATCCTATCACAAATGATGTGAAGGCTAATCTTGCTAGAAAAGAAGACCCTGGTTACACTTAGTTTCTAATACTGAGTATGCAGATGATAAATAGTCTCCTTGGCCAACCCCTTTAGTGATTTTACCAAAATTCACTGCCTTTAAATCCCTCTTGGTTTCATTTTGTATTTGGGTGTTTGTTCGTGTACAGGTTGGTGACCTTTCCCAGCAACTGGACATGGAGTCTAAAAGAAGCATGCAGCTAGAAGCACAAAATCGAGATTTGCGAGAAGAGCTGTCCACCCTGCATGGGAACTGTGAAAAACTGGAGAAGAGCAAAGGCCAGCTGAAAGAAGAGGTGGCAAAACTCCAGCATCGACTGGAGACTAACATGGTGGATCACAGCCAAATGGAACAGTATAAGAGGGAGGTGGAAGAACGAGCTGGCCAAGAAATAAGACAAAAACTACAAGAAGTCAATCTGTTTTTGCAAGTAGGTGATTGTAGGCACTATGTAGACTTTTGTTGTGGGAATCACTTTTTAGTGTTTTGCTGTGGGTGCCTAATTCATTAGGCAGCTTTCATTAGTAGGTTTGAATGCTAGTACTAATGTGGGCTTCTTCCTGGGTGAAAAGAAGTATTTACCCTGGTGGTAAATCTGCCTTGATTGCTGATGCTAGTGAGGAGGCACAGCCGCCTTCCTGAGCCAAGCAGGGCCCTTGAAATTGGGTCCATGCAATTGACAGGTGGGGAGAATTCTCTTTTTCTTTGTGGTGGTTGATGGTGCACTGTCTCCTTCAGGCACAGGCAGCCTCCCAGGACAGACTAGAACAAATCAGAGCAAGTCATCATGCTTCACTGAGAAACCAGCTAAAAGACAGAATAAGAGATCTTGAATGTGAATTGGACAAGATAAAAAATACCCAACAAGAGACTACTTTTCCAAAAGAATGGGTGCAGGCAGAAGTCAGAAAGTACGAAAAGCTGTATCTGGAGGAGGTGAAGACTAGACGATCCCTAGCAAAGAAACTGGAAAGGTAAATCCATGCTTTTTCTGGAGTGGTAAAAGAGACTTCCTTTTCCTCTTGCATTTTCCTTGTTAATTCCTCTTCCGCACCTGGCCAGCATTATGTGCGAAAGCCTGTGACAGCGTGTTTGTGGGGGAAAGTACCTTAAAACCTTTCCCCTTCAGCAGGCCTTCATTTCTCTTCAGTGTTTCAGCAGGAACACCACTGGTCATGGCATCAACAGCATACTTTTCAAGTTGATGTTGTTTTAACTGTCAGCTTTTTTTGCCAGTCTCTATAATCTCCTCATCGTGCATACAACACAAAAGACAAATTTCATGTCTGTTTCTCTTTGAGTATGAAAAGGCCCCTCAGAGAACAGAATTGGATTCTGTGATGGACAAGAAGAAATGATCTTTTTTGGCTTCTGTTTAAGCAGTGGTTCTGAGCTTTGAGCTTTCCTTGGGAAGGGGAGGCGAGCCCAGAGTTGTTATGGAGGTGACATGCCTACCAGAAGAAGCTATGTAAACACACGGCTTTCACAGAGTGCTTTGAAGCCCTCACGCTCAGCAGTCCTAAGTGTTGGGAACACTTGCTGTTCCTTGCATCCTGTGTGACTTCTTAGAAACAGGCACTCCAAACGAGTTCAGGTCAAATGATGTACTATTTTTGGACGCTCTTAATCTCAGAAGTCAAATAATAACTTGGGAAAGTGTTGCTACCATAGGTAACTGTTTGTATGCTTCTGAATGTTTCAGAGCTAATGAGAGACTTGAAGAAGCCAATGCTAAGCTCCTCCGGGAGCGCCATAAAAGCAAATCTTTAATCACGAGCAGCATTGTCAGTGGAGGTCTGGCTGCAACTCCGGTTCTGTATTCTACTGCACTGGGACATCTTGGCAACAATTTGGGATTGAATAGAAGTCTCAGTCTAGGAGGAAGCTTCCTAAGCCAAACCGAGAACACATTATCCTCAAGAAACAGGGTTGCAGCCTTTGTGGCCAAGGTAAGTATTTTGAAATACTGTTCTTAATTACTGCAGAAGAGTAGGCATATGCAAGGTTATCCTGTTTAGCCTGAAGTTAGAATCCATTTTTTGTTGCATGCCATATTGTCTAATAATCCAAAGCAATTGCTAATCCTTCAAACAGTGCAGGGCTATATGTTGCAAGGCTGAAGACTTCGGGTCATCAGAGTTGTAAAAATTTTCAAGAGGGTCAGAGGCCAAAAACTATTCAAGTCAACTGTGTAATGACATCCTTTTACAATAGAAACTGTGACAAAGACTGCTGTGGCATAGGAAGTTCCCAGCTAAGCTCAACATGAAATTCAAATGTGTGGTTTGGCTAACCTGTTTAAAATGGCTATCATGCTGAGTGACAAATCTAATCAGACATCTCTGAGATACCTTTTTCTTCTTCCTTGATCTTCACTTCAGCAGTTTCTTCATGGAACTTGTTTTAGTATGTTAGTACCAACAAAAGGATGCTTCAAAAATAGGATGATATGAATGAGATGGCATCACTTTGTTCTTTATACTTCAGTGTGGGACACAATGCGGGAGACATTTGTTCTTGTAGTTCCTGCCATGTGTTATTTCATGAAACAGTAAAATTACCTACTCCTTGGCAAGTCTTCACAGCTTTCTGATTTTCCAGCAATGCTGCAACCTCTGCAATACCTCTGGTCCAAGTATGCCCTGTAATTAGCAGTCAGTGTGATAGCACATCCCTCACATCCCACACCCCTCAATGCTGAATATTATACCATGAGATGTGAAAACCCCACACAAACAGTTGTAATCAGTGGGAAACACACTTATCATGGGATTGAGGCATGGCCAGGTTTCTCTGTTGAGTCAATGTATTCTGTTGTTGAGGGAATGTGACAAGTATTTGTTCACTTTTAAGTCCATCTCAGTTCAGTGGTCCCTCCCTGTTGGAAAGAACCCGTTTAAACCATGTGTCTACATAGAGCACCTGTTTTAAGGAGCCAAAGCAGCGTAGGAAATGTGTAGCTGTGGCAGTTACAGAGATGAACTTTTCTGTGTAGCTGTGAACACTCTTTTGAGGGCAGAGAGGTGGACAGACATCACAGGAAGAACTCATGAGGTCATTAGTCCTGTATCATCTGCAGGGGCTATTCTGTATGCAAGCACTAGAAAGGAAGGGAAATTCAGGGACCGACTGCGAAAGGGAAAAAAAGAGGAGACCAGGAGGGGTAGGGAACACAGAACACGAGAGAGAAAGAAAGGACAGACAGATGGGAGCAAGATGTTAAGAAAAAGGCAAAAGGAGAAACCATTCCTCTTCTAGGCAAAAAGCTGTCCTAGTTTAAAAGGAGAGGTTTAACAGTTGTGCCTTTTTTGGAGGAGAGCAAGGAAAACAGACAGCGAAGGGAAAGACAGTGGGAGTACTCGGTGCTTCTTAAAACTGAATTACAGCAACAGTTTTCAGGTAGTGCTTTCCATTTTCATTTTCCAGAAGACATTGGAACTCTCTGGGAATCTCAAAGTTTTGTCAATATCAAGATAGACACCTTCATGGGTTTACTGCCTTCCCTTAAGTATATTACAGAAATTAAATATTTCTCCAGGCTATTTCATGGCTCATCATTTTACTGATAATAAATACAGATGTATATTTCAAACTGCTGTATAGGCCTCTTCAATGGTTTGTGAAAAATACTTCCAAATCTGCTTGTGAAAAATATTTGAGCTGATTCCAAGACAAGTCTGCATTAGATCTAAGAATGGTGATACTCTTCCCAGTCGGTGTCCTGATTTCAACAGCACCCATAGAGTTTCTTTCCAGAGCATGTGTCCCACAGCTTTGAGCATACTCTCAAGGAAGTTGTTGAACAATCATGTATGACATTTTCCCAGTCCTCAATTACTGATGTCCAGAAGGGACTTGCTGCTTAGTTTTAGGGCTGTCTTCTATACCAGCATTTTTCCTTCCTAGTGCAATTTTGTTGGTAGGACTTAGTCCCCTGAAGTTCTCTTTGCTTTTGATTACAACCTACAAAGACTTTTAGTTTGTCATCAGAAGAGCTGAGGATAATTCATTCTCGCTATACACAGTTTGTCTTCTTGGGATTCCCTTTGAACTCTGATACTATATCAAATTCTGAAGTTTTCTTCCTTGAATAAGGGTGAGTCAAACAACTGCTAAATCCACACAAAACTTGCCCATTTCTTACCATTTCAACTAGGTTCTCTTAAGAGAAAGTTGGAAATCTCAGCATGCCAGATTTATCTCAATCAAAGCAGTGTGTCTGGAACTCTGTGAACTTACCCTCCCTCTTACTAAACTGAGCTGCACATTCTGTTGTGATATGTCTTCCTGAAATCACCAATTAGGGAACAACTGAGAACAATTATCACGGTACCACCTGTAATTTCAAGTCACTCGATGTTCAGTGTATTTAGGAAAGTCTTAAAACCTGGTCTTCCCTCTCCAAGGCATAAATAGGAAGTACTGTTAGTGGTCTGTGTACCAGAATTTGGAAACTTAGTGCATAGCCAGGGTCAGGGAATGTCTGTCTGCTGCAAGTGTTGCAAGAAGATTTTGGGGCTCGAGGCCAGTTGTTACATTTACAAACTGTCAAGCTTCAGCAAAAGCCAGTGAAAATTAATGTGGGTGACTTGACATAGAGAAGAGTAGTGAACTCTAGTAGCTGCAACCCACGTGAATTAGTGGATTTATGAAACCAATTTCCTGCATAATGTGAGAAGGGGAATGTCAGCTCTCTATACTCTCTCTCAATTTCTGTTCCTTTTCTGGTTTCATTTTCCAACTGCCCTCATGTATTTTAGTGCTCTTCTGTTGTGAGCTTTTTTCCTTGCCTCGTGTACATGTAGGCCATGTTCTTGTGTCTCACTGAAGATCTTTGAACGTAAGGCTGTTTTTCTTTCTTCTTCAGCTCCTTAATAAAAAATCTTCTCTCTCTTCTCTGCAGCCAGATATGTGACAAGGTTTGTAGCCCATACTGTTTCACCTTGGGTGTTACTGGAAATGTTTTGTCTATTTGTGCTGTTAGGTTTTGATTCAAACTCGCTGATGCAATCACAGTTGCCTAAAGCTGGAAACGCTTTGAAGTTGCTGTTTTCTCTGAGTGAAAGAGTGACTGCTGCCAAGTATTTCTGTGCTTTATGTATTTGTGAAGTTATGGCTTCTGTGGTAATCCAGCTTCTGTAAGATGGCACCTTATGGATGGATTTCATCTGTTCTAAGGGAGCTTGGTTAAACTAGAGGAGTAGGCTCTTACGCCCCCCTGCCTGTTCTGACAGTCAGAAAGTTCTGGGTAGCAACAGCAGTTGTGTGTGGAGTAGCAGTACTGCTCTGAAGATGAGTTCCTAGACTCTGAGTATCACCTCATGGAGTCTCTGAGGATCCAACTTAGTCTGTGCTCAAGAAGCTCTGTGAATAAGTAGTAAGTCAACATCACTTCCTGAAACAGAATTACTGAGATGGTGACTGCTGCAAGTGACCCAGTAGGTTATTGCCTGAAGAGCCAAGGAGAGGTACCTGCTCAGGACACAGACAGGGCAATAGCAATAATATTAGAGCAATAGCATCATTTGCTGTAATGTAAAACTGCAGAGAATTATGGAAGGATATGGTAAGCTAAGCAAAGTACATAACCTTTGGCAAAGAATTATAAAAGGACAAACTAAGCAATGCACCTAATCATTACTAAAAAAGAATGCCTATAGTGATTAAGAAAGATACATCACCAGTTACTCCAATATTTTATCATCATCCAAGTCTGACACACATCAGCTGTGCGGGGAAGCTGTCACAGTGACGGACTAGAGAACCAAGGTAACTGGGAACTCCTGTGGTGTCTGTCCACCTTGCAGGCCACAAAACTCCCTTAATTTTGCTGTGACAGTAGTCCAGCTTCTATACTGGTAAACAAACAGTTTGTAATTTGTAATAATTTGTAATTTCATTCTCCTGCTGGCTTTCTCCCAAAGCCTGGCCAGGGTTCAAGAAGGAACCAAGGGAGTTGTCTTTGATCCTATGCCCCACTGATGAGGCCAGATGTGGCCTAATCCAGTTTCTAGATATGGAAAGGTAAATACATGATCTGCCAAAAAATGAACACATTTAACAATGCCTTGTTAATGAGCAAATATACATCTATATAACATTTGGTTGGAGGGTTCATCTGTAGGTCAACTTTGGCACTGGGCTTATTGTTCAGGCCTCAGTCAGGGCCTGTTGTTCCGGCCTTGGTATTTCATGCCTTCCCCAGAGGGCTGGGGGGCAGGAGAACAGTGGACACACTCTTAGAGTCCTCAAAGGTGTATTTTCACTCAAAGGCCTTTTCATTCCTTTTCAGGGAAATCCATGTGTTGGCTTTTCCCCCGCACTTTCCTCAGGCAGGGAATCACAAAATGGTTACACAAAATGGAATGAGAATCACAAAAAGGTTACTGGAATGAATAAGAGGCAAACAAGACCTTTTTCTTCTCTTGATTCATCCACACATGTTGCAGAGGGTCCTGTGGACCTTCTGGTCATTGTGAAGGCTTCATAAACCAGGGAAAGTGCTTTCTTCCAATACCTCAACTCCAATACCTCGGCTTTGCTTAGGATTAGTCCTGCTTTAGATCGTCTTTCTGTCTAGGCTTTACATTTCCTGCTACCTTCTGCTACCTATGTCCCTTCTCCCCAGGATTTTTGGTTAAAACATCCCTTTTAAGGAGGGTCCCTTCTCCCCAGGGTTTTACTGCTGCTTGTACATGTTTGAAAAAACTTTGAGACTTGGAGGACATTTTTTCTTCTGGCACCACTGAGAAGAGTTTGGTTCCATCTTTTTTACTCCACCTACCTGGTAGTTAATACACACTAATAAGGTTGCCCTGAGCTTTGTCTACTCCAGGAAAGAAACAGTCACAGCTCTCTCAGCCTTTCCACATAGCTCATATGGTCCAAGGCCTTCAGCATCTTGGCCATCACAGGCCATCACCTCCATTTGGGATGATATTTTTGGGTTTTATCACATTGTCTGTAGGAGTGTAAGAATGTTTTAGGAGTTTCAACACTTACATTTGGGTCATATTATATCTTAACTATATGTTTTATATATAATTCTAGGTACGACAAGAACTAGAGGAAAAAATCACTAAGGAACTTAAAGAAGGTAATGTGTCATTACATTAGGAGTGTTTTTAAGGGAAGGGTGACTGTTTCTGAGTCTTGACACCTTTCAAGCCATTTTTTTCAACTTCCTCTGCTAAGCATGGAGATTTTTTTCTGCTACCTTTCCACTTTAGACTTGAATGTGAAAACTTCCTGCTTCCCAAAATACTGCATAGAATGTTATGCGCTTGCCTAGAAAAAAACAAGCAAGAAGAAAATTCACCCACTGCCCCACACAGAAACATTTGGCTTAAGCTGAAGTTGCCCTTCACTAGAGTTAATCTCCAGCAAAAACATCCAAGGAGCCCCCAGATTTTTATAGATCTTTATAGACATCAGCCATCCCTTCTTCCCTGTACATGGATTGCATTCAGTACTACACAGTTCTCCGCTGTTAGATCTTGATTTTGCTTGCTGTGATTTGTGGATTGTCTTTGTAGCTTAGGTGTTGCAATCTTGTTTTGAATATGCAAGAATAACATGATCAGGGACAAAAGATAGTCTTTCATTAGGAAGAGATCGTTCAGTAGTGTTTAGGCAAACGTGAGTTCAATGCTTGCAATATGGAGCATTAAACACGCTCTGTAATTTGAGGCCAGGCATCCAACTGTTTTGTGTTTCAGGCCCACAACTGTTTCATGCTGGTTGGTCCTTCAGAGTCACTGCTTTGCAGGGACTGCAGCTATATAGCAGCAGCAGTGTTCCAGTACAGCACTGCTTGAACGTTTAAGGAAAGCAAACACTTCAGGCTGAAGAGCTCTGCTGAGGCTGCGTTAAGAAGCACTGATAAGGGCCACTGGACTCATCTGTGGAGTCCTGGAGGATGTTCAGTGTGTAGCCTCCAGAATGTCTTTCACTGGCTTTAGAAATGCTGTTGACTGATAAGCAAATGTGGACAAAATGTGTTTCTTCCTTTGTGCCCAGCTCTTCCCTTGTTATGTGCCTTTGGAAACTTTAAAGTCTCGTTCAGGATTGCAGACTCTCGTGTCATGTAAAATGCTCTTACAGTGCCTTATTTCTCCCTGTCTGATGTAAAAGTAACATAAGGAATCTTGTGTCTTTTCTCCCCAGCCACTGCTGAACTTGAAACTGAATGTGCTGGACCTTCAAAAAATCTTCACATGGACCACCAGGATCCCCTTTGCGGAGCAATAGAGGAGGACTGTTGCGGTGGCCCAGGTTGCCACGCGGGACGTGGCAACCGAAATGTCTGTCATCACGGAGGTGGCCGCAGCCCAGCCCGCATCTTGTGAAGGGTCTGCCCCACAATCTTTCAAGTTTTGGGTAAATGACAAGGTCTCGTGGGCAGACCCTAACTTGGACAACGATGATGAGGGCGGTGCCAGAGGGCCGGCCACTCCCACGGGCCGCCACTCCACCTGAAACTCCTCCCCCTATTCTGGATTTTTCTACGGTTAATTGTCAATCTTATGTTCATGTATTGTCAATCCCCTAAACCCTTCCCCTTTCTCCTCCCTTTCTCCAGAACCTTCTGTTTTATTCCCCTTTTTATTGGTTGTGTTCGCCGAACCCGCCCCTGAGACCGCCCTGGGTCAATATCTATTGGTTCATTTGTGTTACGTAATTTATCCCCATTGGCCCAGGGAATTGCCTCCTCCCTTCTCCCAACTCCTCCCCCCTTTAAAACCTTGTGCAATCCCCTGTTTTGTGCCTTCTGCGTCTGGTTCCCTTAGGTGTGTCTTAACCCCACGTCTCTCTCCCTGTGAGGCTGGGGAAAATAAAGAATATCTTAATTCGCCAACGCAGGAGGTCTCCTCTCCTCTTTACTCCGGTCTACACTACCTTAACAGCGGCTACTGTTGCGCCTTATTTGTGGATCAGGACAGTGGAGGCAAGGCTCAGGTTGCCTGGCAATAGCTTGCCTTGGAGGCTGAGAGAAGTAGTTGCAGCCTGAGTCCCTTGCAAGGTTACCACGCACTGTAAGTCGTCCTGCCTGGCCACGCCGGGCCAGTGAAGTGGCCAGTGGATACGGCGACAGAGGACCACGACGTTTTGACCAAAAATTACCTGATTTGAATGAAATGCTGTGAAAAGGCTCTGGAAAATTTTTTGGTTTTATAGAGCATCTGTGGTTTCTCTTCTCCCCGGCTCAGATGTGAGAACTTGTTCATTGCAGTCTGAATATAAACTGCAAGTCTATTAAATGGATGTCAAGCACAGTGCACACACTTGTTGGGTTTTTTCTGCATAGCTGCCTTCTTTTGCACTCGCAGTAAGAACCACATCCATTTTTTCTGACCAGCACATTGACTGATCTGGATTCTTGAGCTTGACAAAGCTGTCAGAAATGTTTCCTATTACAGTAGCTGCATTATGTTGCTCCACTCATGTTCTGTGTTTTAACAAAAGTGTTCCCTTTGTTCTGTTTAATCCTTTCACTCACTGTATTTGTTATGTCTCCAGTGTTATTTAATGCTTAGGACATCATTTGATCTGCTTTGAGCCTGGTGCTTTAGTCCAGATGCAGTGACTATTTCTGCTAATTAACTTACAGTGATGTTCAGGCTGGAGAAAAGGGCACTTTACATTGTTGTCACTGTGTGTGACATAAGTTTAAAATGACTGTGAGTGTGCAGTAGTGCCAAGACTTGCTTTATGGTCTTTTTACTATGTTTGTTTTGTATCACAGAATGAGTGAGGTTGGAAGGGACCTCTGGGGGCCATTTGTTCCAGCCCTCCCTTCTCCAGGAAGTCCACCTTTAGCTGGTTTCCCAGATCTGTGTTGGCTTTTGAATTCCTTCAGGAATGGAGACTCCAAAGCGTCTATGGGCATCCTGGGCTCATGATCAGTCACTGTCACAGTACACTTGAATATCATGAGGGATATTCAAACTCAATACCTCTCATGGTATTGTTTTCTGTATTAAAAATTGCTGCAGCTTCAGACATTTGCAGCTCTTGCATCAACACCTGTGGTGCACCTGAAAACACTTCCTGTGAGAGTGGGGAAAAAAGGAACATTAATATTATCAACTTTCCTCAGTACTCTCCAGAACTTGTGTGATAGGATAGCCAATCTTTTTGTTGCTGCTAGCAGCTGATGATATGGTGTCTGTAGCCCAGATGTGGTGGAAAATTGGTATCAACCCTATAAGCAGTTTTACTTGTTTCAGGGAGTTACCAGTTGGTAATTAATGTCTGAGTTGTCATTTCCCATCTGCAAAACTCACCAGCAGAATATAGAAGAAAGTCCCAGTTCTGGAAAAGTAAGAATGATTGCACTGAGTGGAATCAAGACTAAAAGAATTTTAGGGTTTTACCCACTATTTCAAGGACTTGAGTTAACAGGTAGTGAGAAAAGCATTAAATGCTGCTGTGACACTCTTCCTTTTTATATGAATACATTTTTGTGAAGCTATTACACTGTATTTAATTGAACTTGATATTTAATAAACTTTGCAATCTAGCACGACTTTTTTTGTTCCCCTTCTTGACACTGCTTTCCACCCCTACCCTGCTCACAGAACTCTCCAGAGCTCTCTTCTGCTCACAGATGCACCATGCCTCTCCCACTGTGAGAGACTGGACTGCCACTGATGTGACCATTTGCAGTAACTGCCCAGGTGCTGTAAGAGACTGGACTGACTCAAAAATCAGCTGGGTGCTTGGCTAGTGATGCACAGAGTGGCCTCCTGGTGCAGGTGGGTCTGCACACCTGAGGCTACAAACTGGGTTTCCAGATAAGGAAGGGAAGAGGCTAGTAAGAGGCAAATCCTGCCAAGTGGAATAGTCCTTCTTATCATGCCAGTATCTTCCCTTCACGTAATGACTCGGCTGTGAGAACTCCCTTCTGAAGGACCACAGGATGAAGGTATCCATATGTGCTGACGGGCCATGGTTGATTCAACTGTACTGGGTAAGAGACAGCTGCAATATCTTACTAGATGTCAAAGACTCATGGAATGTCCCATGATCCAGTAATACCTAATCCAGGAGAATTACAGGGGATGTTTCCACCTAGACTCAGCATAATATAAACCCCATAGACTTGGTGTTTTGCAGACTGTTTCCCCTCCACTTGATGGATACAGTCTGCAACCACCACATCAACAGGACTGCAATGGCCAACAAGATGAGAAGAGAATCAGTGGGCCATCATCAGAACCGACGGCGTGATATTTCCGATATCAGTTTCTCAGTCTCTCCCTCCTCTCCGTCCCCCCACTTGTCTTTTCCCTATCTCTCTCTGCCTCACATTTACTGTTAAATAAAAATCTGTACTAATGATGTTGGCATATGGTCTCATTTGCACCTTTATTTGGGCAGAGGCATTCTCTAATAATTTTAATAATCTGATCTTAATGCCCAAAGGCCAACTAAGTAGGTCCCTTTCCTCCAGGGTACTTGAAGCACAGTTGTGTCAAAATCGTGGGCTTGAGCTGAGCTATTGCTAATAAGTAGTTCTCAGATTCTTCCTGCAGTTTAGAGCAATCCTCCTTGTGGTCTAGGCAGAGGCAGTGGGTGACCTTCTGGTACCCATGAAACCTGTGCCAAATTCCACAGGTTTTGAGCCTGTGGGGAGCTGACCCAGCTGTAGCCCGCAAAAAAAAAGTGTTAGGAAATTTCTCCAGCCTGCTTTTGGGACTTTGTAGCATATCCCTGCCCAGAAAGCAACTGCAGAACCTCTGGGCCTTCACTTTTTGTTGTGACTGGGACAAAGGGGGATGTGTTTTAAAGTGTGTTTCTAGCGGGCTGCGTGCTGCCAGTTGGCTGGTGGAGCAGCAGAACAGAAAGTCACTGTTGGCAGGTGGGGTGCAGGGCTAAGGGGAAATTCACTCTGCTCCTCTTGAAGGTCCCTATTCTGTGTCCCAGTGAGGATGTTTGGTGACCTCAGAGGGGCCAAGGCAGTCAGGGGAGGCTCCTGAGGCCTGGAAGACAGGAAATATCTGCCAGGTCTTCAAGAAGGGCAGGCAGAGGAGCTGGGGAACTACAGGTCAGTCAGCCTCATCTCACTGCCTGGGAAGGTGATGGAGTACATTCTCCTGGAATGCCATTTTTGAAGATGTTAGGGACAGAAATGTGATGGAGAGGAGCTGGCACAGGCTTGTAAAGGGGAAAATAATGCCATGCCAATCTGGTAGCCTATGATTATGTGAGTAATTCAGTGGAGAGAGGGAGAGCAGCACATATTGCTTTCATTTACTTTAGCAAGGCTTTCATCTTCTCTACCTTAGAGGCACCTCTCACCACCCGTGTCTGGATGTAGAGATAAATCACCTGTTAATAAACCCAAACAAGCTACAAGTTCCCTCTACCTGAAAATGGTAGATGCTTCTTTACTGCCAGCTTTTGGTGAGAAGCAAAGGTTATTGACTGCTGGACTAAGCAAACTGAAAAGTGCTAACATCTAGCATAACAGTAAGGGAAATTCTAATTAGTTCATTAACTTGAAAGACGGTTTGTTACTTTTCTTGTTCAGCAGTGAAAAACCTGTTCTCAAAAGTGGGTGGTGACTCTTGGTGCTTGTTCAAAACTACATCCTTAAAGTGGTGCTGCTACCACGTTACATGACAATACATATGGTCACTCTTTAACCTGAAACTCCCCTAAGCTTAAGCAGTACTTTAGATGAGGTTACTGTAATAGCTGACCATTCTACTACTTATTGCCTATGATGAGTTATTAATCATTAATTATTACTTTTATGTAATCACTGCTATAGGCACAAGGACAGTGACTTACACAAGCAAGGAGGACAGTCCATGCTTTATTTGGTATAATTTGGAGCAGGTGAGGTGTTATGAACACAGCTGTGTATTGCAAATGACAAGGGCAATTTTCAGTTTTTATCTTCTCATAGTTTCTGTTTTAAACATAGAAACAGAAAAAATCTGCTCCCACCTCAGAGGCCTATTACCAGACATCTATAGCAGCACCTCTATGTAAAATTGAGTTCTAGACATCTTTGTAAACAAAAAATGCCTCCTTCACATTTATAAACACTTGTGATGCTCACATGAACACTGGTGTCAATTCCCTTCTTGCCACTGAAGTGTCGACTGTCGCAGCCTTAGAGAAAAGTCACTTTTTATCTCCAGCCGTATCACCAAAATCCTGTGAGTACAACTCCATTGCCTTTTGCAAGAATGGACAGACAGTTACCATCCAACTCAAATGCTCCTCCAGAACTTTTCATGAAATGGGATTATGCTTACATAATTTTAGTGCGTCAAGCCTTCTTCCATTAAGAAAAGGACATATTTGGAGGTGAGGGTTTAATGTTTACCCATCATTTTTTGGGCAAAGAAACTGTTACTTTAAACATGAGCTGGATTTAATCTCCTCTCCTAAATGACTATTACTTTCCAACTTTATTCCTAAACAAAATCCTGCAGCTGCATTTTGTCATCTGGACCTAAGTACTTTACTGTGAGAAAAAACAACTTTCATTCTGATCAACAAAGACAAGATGCGCAGATGTTCTGGGCATGCAGTCAGGAGTAAACAGATAAAAATATGTACCAGAAATGCAGGGAAAAGAGATTGCTCACTGGCTTTTGTAACACACCTATACTTCCTATGTCTAGATTATCTTCACTGTTAGGCCTTTTTGGGTCCTGCAGTAGAACTTCTGTCATCTTAGAAGTTTCTCATTTCATTAAGTTACTAAGGCTCAGGCGACCCATGGCAGAGAGCATGGAAACTTCAGTACTTTCATAACTAATACCCAGCTGCTTAAAGGCCCAAAATGATGAAAGGCATTCTCAGGCATACCTGTGTGTTGAAAAGTGGCATTAACAGTAGGATAACCTGGTAATTCCCTTTTAGCTAAGTGCCATTCTGCTGGCATCTGCACTTTTCTGTTGAAACTCCGACAAAGTAGTAGGAACCAAACTCAAAACTCTTGACACATGCAGTGTAGTTGTAAAGCACTGTACATGTCTTATCCACAAATGAAATGGGTTCATAGAAACATATTTGTCTTTCTTACTGCCTTCTACATTGGCTGGACTTCCATAAAATGGTGAAATCAGAAGGTACAGCATAAAACTCAAAATTACTTGATGGATGTTATAAATAATGCAAGAAGTTAAACTAGTCTCTAGACAAAACAGAAAGCTGTCCCCTTCACCCACATAATGATCATCACTTAAATTATAACAATCATGAGCTTTATTCCATTTTTTTATCAGAGACTGTTTCCACTTGGATCCTGACAATTTTAATTGAATGTGAGTTGATGACTTTTCAGGGAATCAGTGTTAAAAATCAGAAGTGCAATTCCAGTGATCCTACCTTATTATAGTTCGACAAAATAATCTTAAGGCTGTCTTTTCAAAGTCCTTGACCATTTGCACTTCCTAGATTTAAGCTGCACTTACGCTTGACTCTTGTAACCAGGATGAGTTAGGACAACCTGTAGAAGAAACATGGCAAAAAGCAAGGCTGTTTTCATTCAGCATTGATGAGCACACATGTTCATGGATTTTGCACTTACAGTTTAATCATGGAAATCATCCTGCACGCTCCTGCTAATTATTTGATTGTTAGAAGAAAGACTGGCCCCAGTCCTATTGACTGTTTACATCCTAATGTGCTGTTTTTAAAATCTGTTTCCAAACTAACTGAGGTTCTATTGTGTGCTATTTCCCCCATAGCATCACACATTTTCAATCAGCATCAGCTCCTTAGCCGTAATAGCTTCCTGCCTTGGCTTCTGTTCAGTTGTGTAACTCAGTGCAAAACAGAACTCCCGTACATTCGGTCTGTATGCATGAAATGGTATAGATGAGGCGGTGTTTACGTGGCAGTTGGCAAGAAAGGGTTTTATTAATTCGAAAGGCTACAAACAAAATTTGAAATGGTTATAGATAGCTAGAGGGTTTATTGCTGCATGTTTTTTCCTGGTCTTTTGCACACATGCTGCTTTGAATACAATTTTGACAACCTGTCCCCTGTATCCAAGGACTCTACATCACACGCATGTTCATCAGTTCAAAGGCTCTAGATCCCAGCCATACACCCAGCAGCTCTGGCCAGTTTGCAGAAACATCGCAGCAGTTATCTGCATACAGGTTTCCCTCTACATTATAAACAGAGTTGAAGTCTGAAAACCACACAAGTGAGAATTCCCAAAGATTTAAGCACAAAAATACAAAGCAATAACCATAATGAAAAAGTAACACTTTAGGATAGGAAGCTTCCATATAAAATTCCAGTGCCTTAAAATATTTCTGAGTAGAAAATATTTTTTCACAATTTCTCAGTGTTTCTTATAAGACAAATGATTTACACAGATACCATATCTGTATCTGTGTTTAAGAGAATTTCACTACAATGACCACTGCTGTAAAACCCAACTCTGTTCACATTCAACAGGTTTCCATCCTGCTTACTTCTGTTTTTTATGCATTAGAGTACTTCAGATCCAGCTTCTTCAATTTCTCCACCTGAATTATTTCAACTCCTGTTTCTATCACTGCTGGATTCAACACTAAAGATAAAACAAATCTAGAATGTAAAACAACAAGATGTCAGGAAAGCCATTAAAGAGGTTTCAGCAGACAAAACCAGTACATGCACATGTCCTTGTGCTCCCTAAAGTAATGAAAGCCTTTCATCTGAAAGTGCAAGTGGCAGGAAAGAAGTTGAGCATTGAGTGAAATTTTTTGGCATCCAGTGGCACTCTTAGTGATGTAATGCTGAATGGCAGCAGCACATTGTTCCAAGCAAGTTCCACAGTTCCTGGAACGTGCTGCAAGGCTCCAGGAAGGAACATATTACCAAGTAGATAAGGTCCTGCTTTTAGGGCTAGCAAGCAGGTCTTGGCAAAAGTCTGAATGCTATTGTGTTTTCAGCTTTGATTTTCATCTGCGTCAGTGGAGCTTTTACTTTCTTCACAGAAAATGCTGCTGATGTAAAAAATATCAGCATTTCTGCCATTACTGTAAAACTTACAGAAAAATTTTAAAAGCCCCTGAAAGGGACCCTAAGACAAAATCTAGCACGCGGAGACAGGCTATCAGGAACAGGACTTGCAGAACAAATACCTGGCTCTTTACTATCTTCAGTCATATATTTTTAACCTAGGTCTGGTACAAGTTTTCCCTTCCCTCCCTCACCTCAAGAATCTTGATCTTCTGGTACATCTCAGTTTCACGTTTATTTGTCCACGAATACCTGATACTTGAAGTTATAATGCCTTGTTATTTAGGCAACAGAGAACCTGAAACTAATTTACATGACAGATTTTCTGGCTACTGCAACTTCCACTTAATCCACAGATTTATTTTCATTATTCTAATCAATAAACTGCAGAAATAAGAATTCATTAGTAAATAGTAGAGTAGCATACACAGGTACCAAAAATGTATCACAGACCAAATATAACTAGCAAACACAGATCATCTTGGTGTTTTCACTGGCATAACTCACATTCATAGTTTCCAAGTCTTCAACTGGGGCTTCTCCTTCTTGAGAAGTGCTTTTGTGGTCATTGTAATTTCATTCCTAAAGGAGCAACAGCTCATGACCTAGTATTTATCACGTTAACTATGGAATAAATTAAATCCTTTCTTATCAATGCATGGAGAACACAACTCTGGTATTTAAGGATAATTTCTCTAAGATTCTGCAGAATAAAATTCTTGGCAGAGTGCAGCAACACGCAGTAGAGGCTAAGAGGTGGAATTATGTTGCCACAGGTACAAAACACCTACTCAGGCACACAGATGTGGTACATTTGCTATGAAAGTAGTATGGCAATGGTCATGGGATAAATGTATCATACCATCGACCTGCACTTTATCTTCAGTCCTAGCACAGAGTGTTTGATGTGTATCTCTGCTGTTTCCTTGAAAAAAAAAAAAAAAAAAGGAGAATAAAAACTACCTCCAGGGACTAAGGACAACAGCTATAGTTGACAGCAAAGGTCAAGTTGTACAGAAATTCTCCACTGTTGGATTACATCCTCAAAAAAGTATCCATGCTCTTTCAATCCATTACAGGCAGTAACCCACCTGTAGGCCACGCAATATTTGAAGCACTACAATTGCATGTGAAAGGGGCATGGAGGCACTTAACGTGGATTGCAGTTAGAGAAATTAGCCTTGGACCACAGAAGGTAGCTTCTGTGTTTCTTCAAGCACACCAAATGAATTTACTTAATCTCTTTACAAACCATCTCATTCATTTCACTGGAGGAATCCTTTTCCACTACTAATCAAAAGTTGTCCTTTCACTCCAAGATATCTATTAAACAAACAAAAGGAGGAAGTGACCAACCTATGACAATGCAGGAAACTTAATGGAATATGACAATTACCTCCAATTCAGCATTATTTCCTTTTGTCCTTAGTATCACCTTTCTCTGCCCTTCTCATTTTTGTTGGTTTATTACTCTACAAGGACTCATTGGATTTTATTGAATATCACCTGTTGTTTACTGAATCTTTAATCTAGGTTCATTGCAGGAAGACAATTTCCATGAATACCTTTCTCCTATCTCAGCAGGGCTCTTCATGTACCCCATGGAACCAGCTGACATTCATAAGGCACCAGCAGTCAGAATTCATTGGGAGTGCCTTCAGCTCTGAAAATAGGGGGTTTTGTTTTGTTTTGTTGAGAGTACTTTTCTCTCCAGCAAGAATAAAGCAAAGGCTTTCTTCAGACAATACTACTAACCTCCTAGGAGAAACTTGCTTTGCTATCTCTGTAATCACTGTAAACAGAAGAACCTTCACCCCACCCAGCTGGCACACAGCAATTGGCATACCTCTGCTCAACACAGAAATATTATCTGTGGTGCTCTTTTTCCATTCCATCCAGTCTTCTTTCATGCCTCTTCAGCATCTGAAAAGTTAAGTTTTCCTCTCAAAAATTCAGCACAACTTCATTTGCTCTGTTTTACCTGTTTACTATCTTCAATGTGTTTGCAACACTGACTGCAGCATGTCAAGATGCATAGAGCCTTCACATGTCGCTGAGCTTCCACCCTACTCTTCGTCTGGGGACTAACACTCTAGTTTTCTTCTTCAGAATCACCAATCCTAGGCCATCACTCTATGTCCACTTTGTGGTTTCAATCCCACTGATTTTTCCCATCTTGATTCATTTATGAAAACAATGACATGAATTACTCTCATTGGTGACCCATTTTTTAGCTTAGACTGTGCTATAAGCTTAATTCAATGAAAACAACTCTTTCAGACTGCTTATAATTCAACTTCATGCATAAAATACTGTTTTACTGAGTGATTTTTCTGCACCATACACTTAACAGGACCTAGTTAGCCACTATAGTTTAAAGTCCCCAGAAGTTCACAAAGCTTTAATTCCATCTTACATTTTTTAAAAGCATTATCAAGTCCCAGATTTGATTTCAAGAAATTCCTTCTGACTAGGTCTCCTAGCTTTGATCCCTCCACCATTACATCCACAAGCAGCTTTGGTCAAATCCGGACTAAAACCAGTGACATCAAACTGAAAGAAATGTCGGAGCAGAAACTGAAACAAAACATGAGCATACACCAAAAATCACAACTCTGAAAAGATTTACATGGCTGCTAAGCATGAAGGTAAGCAAACAGGTGTCAATTTTAAGGTTTTAGACAGAACTTTGCTTCTGAGCAGGCTCCATCTTGACAGTGGTGAGCTACTGCTCACAATCCCAAGCAGACCTGTGAGCTGGCCATCCTTTGCCCATCTCATCGCAGAACAGCCAATTTTACAGTCAACTGCCTATCATCAACCCATTTTGGCTTTGCGCAGTCAGTTTTTATTAGGATCCTTTCCTAAAAGGGAGTTGATGTTTATCTGTCTCAGTAATCCCTTGGAGAATACCCTAGGTTTAGGTCAGCCTGTAAGTGCAGTGTTTAATTTCTTCAACCTGTAGCTCCCCACCACCCTACATACACAGGTTCACAGGCTCAGGAAAGTAAATGCAACAACTGAGGTCACTCACTTAAGGAAAAAGGACAGGGTTCACAATCTGTGTTTTAAAGACTTAACTCTGCAAAACTATCTTTTTCCAGATCATGGTTTTCCTGCTTCAACAACTGGAATTCTCATCTGGTCAGTCTCTCGATTTTACTGATCAACCTCACTGCCATTGTTCCACTGCTGAGATGAGCAGTTCAAGGTCAGAGAAAATAGTTAACTCACATCAGCATCTCGTATTTTAAATCCTCAAGCAAACATAGGAGCAAGAAGTTGCATTGCAGAAGACATGCTTGAGGTAGATGGTCTCCATATGCATTAGCACTCCATGACTAATCTTCAAACATAATTTCTCAGCTATAAGACAACATATTCCTAGTTTTTCCAGTGCTTCTACAAGTATTCAATCCATATATTTCAACTACAACTCTCCTAATACATACAAAATTAAGTAGTGCATTAAAAGTCAGCTCACCCTGACTCCTCTTTGCCTCTGCATTTTCTGCTGAGCTCTAAAATACCTAATTTAATAATCTGGCTTTTTTTCTTTATCAATAAAATTCAGTTCCCGTACTTTCTTTTCTCTTGTGCTAGTATCAGCATTTCGGTAGCAAAAAGGCTTTTTTGTTGACTGTTTAATGAAACTGATTGATTCTTTTGACATAATGTATTATAGCCAGATGTAGTACTGACTTTTAGTAAACACAGAAAAACCCTGATTTGACTTATTCAATGTCTGCTCAGCAATTCCCTGCAGAAATGTGGACAGAAAACAACACGTTACTAGATCACAAGACAGATAAAAACAATAAAAAGGTTTGCTGGGCTTCATGTGCACCACCAAGAACTATCTCAGAAAACAAGCTGGAAGCTCCAAGAATGGAGAGACACATTTTATGGAGAACAATATTTTCAGTTCAATGTTTTTAGCTTCCAAACAGCGAACTTGCAATGAAAAGTACCAAATCCCACTTAATATTTAAATCAGTATAAAACCCCCAAATATGCACACTGAAATCCCTTTCCTGTTTGTTTTGACAGCACATTTGTATACAAGGGAAAAATACTGGACCTGTGGGACTCTGGAGAATAACAAAACCAGCTTTGTTCAAGAGTACAGACTTCCTCTCGCTACCACCATGCCAGCATTTCTACTAGGTAGTGAATAGGATGTGGCCTAAAACACACTACACTGCACAGAGCTTGTCCCACTTAGCTTGGCTGTTGCTGATGTATAACAGGTCTACATGTGATCATTGTTACACTGGATCCTTACATTCAATATTTTGGCAAATTTTGTTCAAAATAAATTGTTCATCTACCAAAAGTACTTCCGTGTCTTCTAAACTACATTCTAAGGCAACGGTTACGCATTAACAAACACAATTCTCTTTTTGTAGATCTTACCCAAATTTTTAGCAACACAACAGCTGCTGAAAGGTAAAGATAGAGAATGAATTGGTCTGGAATTTAGTGGGCTTCAAATAAATGTGTGCACTTGGTTTTTTGTGTTCCTGCTCAAAACTCTGTTTCTCCAATTTGTCTGCAAGGATTAAGGCATTAAGAACTCCTGTACCTCCAGTATAGTCTTGGGGACTGAACAACAAGGTCTGATAAACAACAAAAAAAGTATTATACGCATATGTCATTAATTTGACTGTGAAAATTTTAACATTCTTCTTTTCTACACTACACACAGACACCATAATAACCCAATTACAGTTTTCTACTTATAGCCAGAACTACATTTAGAGATAGTTAAACTGACTGTTACACACCTACCTTCAAATAATCCTGGGTTAACATGAAAAACCTTGGTTTACCTTTAGGAATGAGATCTTAAGAACAAGGTATATATACAAAGTATCAGCACCATCACTGATACATTGCATTTCCCAGTGAAACTATGCACCATGAAATCCCGAAAGAAATTCAATGAAAGTATCTTTAGCAAAACGTAGAAACTTTAATTTACATGCACAACTACAACATATTCATAATAAAAAAACTGGTGACTAAACGAATTAAACACAATTTGTAAAAACTGTCCACATTGCTAAATAGGTCTGTACAACCAAAGATTTACAAAGTCCCTGCGCATTTTCATCTTTTCAGTGCACAACTGAGTTTAAAGGTTCTGCTCGAATATTCCCCAAGTCAAGAGCCGAATCTGTCTCTTCATCAATTTCACCAATCACAGCACTGAAATTAAAAAAAAAAAAAAAAAATTCAAGTTATTATTTGTTGAAATCAAATCAGACAGTTCTGGAACAGAAGCTGTATTTTATCTTCTAACCACCCTTACTTGCTGTTGAACTATACTGACTTGTTCTAATTGATATTACATATTCCCTGAAAACTTCTACTGATGCACACTGGAATATCCAGAAGTACTTTGTATCACGACTGTTTCTTTCCTTGTATTTTTCAATAATTTCCCTATTTCATGAAAGTCCCCTATTCTGAAGTTACTATTATTTAACTGTTGATTCTTTTTACTTCTTCCTATAAGGATGCTGAATTTCAGCATGTTGAAGAATTATTACTTGTAATAAATATGTTGGAGTTTGTAAAGATTGCAAAAAAGCAATAAATTCTATTTCTATTTAAGTAACGTAGCTGTATGATGGTATCTTGCATCATCCATTTCAACTGTATGATTAGACAGTGAAGTAATAAACAATTACTTTGTATTTTATACACATTTCTACTATCTGAACGAAAAACTGGTAGAGTGGCATGCTTAGCCCCACCTTTGTACATATTTCAAATTACCTTTTCTTAAAAGCTTAAGTCAAAAGTGATGAACACATTCAAAATGATCCACTTTTTCAATGATGTTAGATAAATGCACCTAGGTATGAATTTAAGTCTTGACATTTTGTTGTACAGAAACATCCATCAGAATTAGAAGATGAACACTCCTATCCAGGCTCATGTGTTGGTATTGCAACATGCTCTTTCTCTAGCTGTGATAAAAAATAAACTTACTTTTGCCATTAGTTTCAGAATGCTGTTACAAAAGTAATCTTCCTAGCTGTCCTACTTACCAGGCCTTCTTTCCACTTCTCTTGTAACCCTCTCATGCGTATGACACACCAGCTACTTTTCTCAGCACTGAATGAGCTTTTACCCCTCATTTTGTAAGGGAATTTTACATCAAATATTAACTCATACATTTGACGTGCCACTACATTGGCTTCAACAACTGCTACACTGTCAAGTCAGAACCTTCAAGCGTTTTCCAGATTATAAAGTGCTCTCTGTGAACATCTCCTCTAAAAAAAAAAAAAAGCTGTTGAAAGTCAACTTTGTATACCAGACTGCTGACTTTTTGCACACAAGTTTTATCTCATTTTTTGTCACTATTCTAGCTTTTCTTTCGTCATCTCTCAGCCTGTCCTCATAGGAGGGGTGCTCCTGTGTTTTATTAAACAGCCCTCTGATCATTTCAATCTCAATATTACAATGTAATCACTTCTGTAAAAGAAGTGTAGATGTTTGCTATTTAATACAGAATCACAGTCATGTAGGTTTGAAAAGACCTGTAAGACCATTAACCTAACATTGCCAAATCCACCACCAAACCATGTTCCTAAGTGCCACTTGAAACACATCTTTTTAATACCTTCAGAGATGGTGACTCAGCTTTGACAATACTTTCAGTGCCTACACACAGATACAAACATGTGAGGTGTCTGGGGCTGTCAAGATTTATACAGGTTACATATATACACACACATACAAATACGCATGCATACACACACACAGTAAGTTTGTATAAAAAGATTTAAACAAGAACATGCTATACTTACACGTTATCACCTCTTACAATGTATAATCCCAGTACTACTTGCTCAACTCCTTGTGAAGAACTGAACACTCGTTCATGGCTTTCATCCAAAATCAAGTTTATAGTCTGATCAAAACCTTTGAGCGTTCCCTGAAAATAAAAACACACACAAAAAAAGCACTCCAATTACCCTTAAAATTTTTCATCTTTGCTCTCAAGGGTATCTTAAACACAGTGGCAAAACTAAGGTACTAGAGAACAGATGTTCTATTTAGGTTTTGTTCTTTGGCTTAAACACAAACAGCTGAAGAATGAAATTTTAAAAGCAATAATCAATTTAAGAAAAGTACACGTGTATTAGAGCGTATTCATGCTAAAAGACACAATAAACTTTAGCATTAAAAGAAGTAAATTTTCCATTTTATCAATAATGTTCCTCTAGACAACTAATTTTACTATTTCTACACTGGTTTTTTTATGGAAGTTTCCAGAAATTAAATATATACTTAAACAAAACAATAGAAAAGTTGGATTCTTGTGGTCAACAACACTGAAACCATTCCTAACAAGCAATTTTATGTCTTTGAAGGAGATTAACTTGTGTTTACTGAATTATATTTTAAAAATAAATTTTAAAAATACAAGATTTTTGTGCTACTTCAGTATGTGTTTGGAAAAATGATAACATAAATTTACTACCAAATTGATTAAGAAATTCAAACTCACATAAAATAGCCATTCAAACAGTGGTAATATGCATTTGCATTATCTAACAATGAATCATATATACCAACTCCATTAAAATCTTTATGACTGATTTCAGCCAAGCAGATTTGGTGAAGCCAAAGTATTTTTCACTTTTCTCTTTCCAGAGGCTCCACAAAGCTAAGTACAGACAGAAAGACACAATCCTTATGCAGCAATCATACTATTAAGTTGCACTCAAAACACAAAAGAATTAAAGATGGCGGGAAATGAAGCAAGGAAAAAAAACGCAAAGCAATAAAACCAAAAATATTATACAGTCTAATATATCAGTTTGCCTATCCTCACATAAACAGAAGCCCACGACAATTCTTCAGGTGATGTTTTTCTATAACCATAGCAAAGAAATGGTTTCAGCATGAAAATTGAAGAGCTTACAGAACAAAGAAGACATTTTAGACGGGAACTAAATTACTGAACAGAAGAGGAATGCAATTTTTTGTGCATCCCCCACAGAAAAAGCCACTTGACAAAAGGTGAGAGCATCTGCATGCACAAATTTATCAACAAAGCTGACATGCAAAAACCAGTAAGTGTTAACAAAATTCTTTTTTTAAGTCTTAACAGCAATTATTCTAGACTCTATAATCTAATGGTGTGAACATGTGAGACTATCCTAACAGAGCTTCTTTATTGTCACAACTGAAACTCTTTATAAGGGGAAATTAAACTTAAAAAAATATTAAGTCTTACCACAATCATTCTTCCATCAGAAGTAATTACTGCAACAGTACCTGGTATTTCATTAAGGAAACATTTAGTCATATCTGAAACAGAACCATCAACAGTTTCTGAAACATTCGTATGCAATATAGGTTTTATGCGCTAAGAGCCTGAAAAGCCTATCAGTGTTTTTTCTTTGAAGCAGCACGGTTTATAATAACATTTAATATAGTACTTTTAATGAAAATCTCCTTTAAAGTTTCACCTCACCCAGCCATAGACAGTCATACACAAACAGAAATAAAAGCAGAATAGATTTGAGCTCATCTCTCTTTCCATTATTAACTGCACTCAAAATTTAAACAACAGTTTTATAAATTTTAAGTCCTTAAAAAACCGCTCGGCAGTGGTGATCTCGAGGCTAGCATTCTGCATCCCTTCTCTCTGAAGATCTGATTATCCCCATTCGATGATCATATATCCATAATCTTGACTAATCCAGGACTACTATCTTACTGTTTGTGAATAAAACTGAAAATGCCCATGTGTTACAAGGAGCACAAAGAAACTAGTACGAAAAGCGTTCCAAGAACCCCAACTCACGGGTTTTGAACAAGTGACGCAAAGCTAGTAATTAAACGCATGTTAATAGCCCTTTAAGGGAGCAGGCCCACCGCGAATCTCGCTCCTCATCACGGATTGGGCAAGGGAGCACTGGGTGCTGTAGGGGACCCTATTCTCCGGGTAACCTCCGGCCTGCCAAGCCAATCTCCAGTAAGGAGAAACCGACACCGCCAACACGTACGGGCCCAAGCACCAGAATCGCGCTGCCGCGACCAGGCCCACCCTCAGGGCTCCGCTCCAGATCGCGGACAGTGCCCGCCACCCCCTGTGCCGCGTGTCCGGCAGAGGATACGGTTGATGTAGTTCTCCAGCGCGGAGGTCATGGCGGCCGAGTCTCACCGCAGAGCGCCGGCACGTCCGGCGCGCGCCGCTGACGTACGGAACGGCGCGCAGGCGCAGAGCCCAGCGGCGGGGCCGGGCTGCGAGCGCGGGGAGCGCGCATGCGCTGCGAGGCAGGAAGCGGCGAGGAGATGCGAGAGGGCCGTACCAAGGAGCGATCGGGGATAGCCTCGCGGGGGGGCGGCTATGGCGCTCCCTCCGCGGTACATGGCACCGCCCTCAATGACGCCCGGGAGGCGCGGGGTCCCGCCCAGACGGGCCCGGCCGGGGAGCGGTGGTGTGGGGTGGGCCGGGAAGGTTCGTTTGGTGCCCAGCTAAGGGTTAATCTTCAGGGCTTTGCTGCCTGGGTGTAGCGTTTTTGTTCTCCGTGGCCGCAGGCAAAGAGTTGAGGTCAATGGGTCATTATCCACGTGGAGACCAGTGATGAGTGGTGTCCTTCCAGGGGTGGGTACTGGGGCCAACACTGTTCATCTTTGTGGGCGGCATGGCCAGTGGGATTGACTTCACTCTCATCAGAGTTGCTGACGACACTACACTGTGTGCTGCCATCGACACGCTGGAGATAAAGGATGCTATCCAGAAGCATCTGGATAGGCTTGAGGGATGGTCTCATGTGAATCTCGTTAAGCTCAACAAGGCCAAATGCAAGGTCTTACATCTGTTTCATGGCAATCCCAGACACGCCCAGAGGCTGGGTGGAGAGGAGATTGAAAGCAGTCGTGGAGAAAGACTTGGGGGGTGATAGTTGATAAAAACTCAACATGAGCCAGCAGTGTGCGCTTGCAGCCCAGAAAGCCAACCATACCCTGGGCTGCATCAAAAGCAGTGTGGGCAGCAGGTCGAGGGAATTGATTCTCCTCCTCTACTCTCCTCTTGAGAGACCCTACCTATCTCACAGGTGCTCCCAGCAGGAGGACATGGCACTCTTGGAGCAAGTTCAGAGGAGGTCCATGAAGTTGATAAGAGGACTGGAGCACAGAGTGACAGTTGGGAATGTTCAGCCTGGAGAAGAGAAGGTTGCATGGAGATCTCATAGGAACCTTCCAGTATCTGAAGGGGGTCTACTGGAAAGCCAGAGAGGGACTCTTTGTCAGGAACTGTATTGACAGGACAATGAATAAAAGGTACAAACTGAAAGAAAGCAGTGGTCAAGTGCTAAAATCCAAACAAAATGATACATATATTTTAAAAAATGTGCAGTGCCAAATAAGTGGTGATTCTTATGCAGAGGTTTGGATGTCATGGTTACATGAATCTCCTTTCAATAAATATCAGAATGGCAAAAAGAATGTCCTGGCAGCACTCATAGTTTTTAATTTTTGTATAACTCTACCTGTCAATACCATGATTCTTATTGCCTGCTATACTTTCTGGTCAGTCTACACAATGCTTAGAGTGTTTCTTTGGTATCTCTGGAGTCCTGTGAGGTAGAGTGTATGGAATCTGCTGGTTCAATGTAGATACTGTCTATTTACAGGACTGTAGGAAGCTGAACTGGTACTTCACACAAGAAGAAATACCTTAGGGAAATTAAGTTCACATTCAGTAATAGAATCAAAGTTAAGCTACGGAACTGTTCCTGATGCTATAGCTGTCTTTGCCTGTGGGAGATAATGTAATCATTGTTAGTATGCAACGTACTTTCAGAAACATTCTGCAATATGTTGTACATATGGACATCCTCTGCATTGCAATATAGTCAAAGCCATGAACGTATGCCTCTAAGGCATTTAATAATTGAGTACTCTGTTGAAGAGATCCGAAGTCTCACACAGGTACAACTTCTTACAACAGTCTATCTACCAGGCTTTTCAAAGCATGAGATTAATGGTGTTGTTCCAGCGCTGCTGCTCAAGTAGTCTTCATGGAGTCACATTAAAATACATTTTCTTCCACCTGCTTTTTTTGACAGTACTGGCTATTTATTGCACTGAATGCCAACCTTTTTAGATGTAACACTGTGCAGGTAATACTCTTTCAAAGTATTAAAACAGTAGGCCATTTCCAGACCGCATATTGTGAAATGTTATCTAAATGCTGATCTCAGTTCTGCATTCCCTGACTTCCATGTGTCTGCCTTTCAACTGGAAAAATATTTTGTGGTCTTTTAAAATTTTACTATATAAGTCCCACTTAAGAGTTTAGATTGTCCCTGTCAGTCCTAGTCCAACTTCCTTTTATTTCAATAAAAGGGATAAATTGGCAAGAGATCCAAACTAGGACTTGGTGTCCAGCCCATGGTTTAATTCCTGCCGGGAATACAATTGCTGGAAAGCAGAATGCTATTGTTTATTCTCCTAGCGTGCCAACTGTTTTCTTTGCACATTATAGCCATCACAACCACAGGGAATGCAAAATTCAGTTTTTTAAGGCAAATTAGCCAGTAAAAAAGAGAATAGGTGTTTTTGGCACCTCTGAAGGTACCTACACCAAAGCAGTCTCTGAAGAATTTGTCTAATGGCTCAGCCTTTATCAGAAACTTGACAAAAGATGTCAGAGAACAAAATACTATAGGAATTGGGCATTATATAATGCTCATCCTCTTAAGCTTTTATTATAAGAAGCTTAACAACTCCCACTAATGGTTACACCAGGACTGCAATTATTGTATATTTCATATAAGAAGCTACAGGGTTTTTGTTTGGGGGGTTTGACATTTTCTTTTTCATACTCTTCTTTCTCTCTTTAAAGAGACCTTCTCAAAGGCCAAGAACATGAGGTCATTGGGATACAAGAATTTAGGGTGAAATATTAAAATACTTGCAGGACATTACCACAGTACCTGATCCTGAGAATCTCCAATCTATCTGTTTATGTTAACAGTGTCCCTGAAAACCAGAGAAGGGCTTTTTTTTTTTTTTTTTTTAATTCTTATTAAATAAACAAGGATTAAAACCCAAAGAGTAAGGCTGGACTCCTGAAGTCTGGTGCCCAGGCTTTACGAAACCAGGTGCTTAACAACAGTTAGCACCCTTAGTATAAAGGAGCTCTGAAAAGAGAATTCCTGGCTTTATCTACTCTTAGGCTCTTCCTGAAGGCAAGCAGCTTGGCCCTACTTCTCACAGTCCTAATTGAGGTTCGGTGTTCTGTTTGAAGCCACCACTGCTCTTAGTCTCTTCTTAGAAAACACCACCCCGCACCCTCCCCTAGGAAATGGTGAACTCCAATTTAATCCCCGTATCTTTCGGGGAAAAAAACCCATTGCCTGCCTCTCCTCCTCAGGAGCAAGGTTTGGCAGGCTACGTTACAACCTGGGGGCACAATTTGTGTAATTTTGTGGAAGCTGCGCCGCATGCGGAGGGCACAGGGATTCTCCAGAAAAGGCCTGAAGCTGTGGTGCGGCCGCACGCCCAGCAGGGGGCGCCCTGTGCCGCTGCCTGAGGGCCTTGCCCGCCACCCATGTGCTCTGAGGGGAGAGGATGGAGCGGCTCTGGGGGTCTCAATTCGGGGTCTTAAGCCTGAGTAAGTCACCTTGGCCTCCTTCACGTAGGAAAAGAATTAGTTTTCTACCAGGGAATGAGTTGTGTTTCCCACTAAAGATGCCTGGTTTTCTCCAATGCTTACAAAGTGAGCCTAGCGTGACTCAGACACGGACATTTCACAGGTTCATACTTGCATTAAACCAGACACATTTTATTCCTGGCGACCATATAACACTGCAGCGTTTGGGATCAGAAAACTGTAGATAACAACCCTTTGCCGGTTCCTTCCCTTAAGTGGCTGCAGAGCTGCCATTGGGGACATGCTAAGTAACAATAATGCCCATGTAGGTCTCAGTTGAAGAAACAAGAGACCCTTTAAAAAAAGCTTACCTTTTCTCTTACATTGTTTAGATATAGCTTACTCGCTAATTACATTTACTCCTGTAATTAAAATCAGTTTATTTCTGCAACCGATTCTCCCTGCATTAAGGTTGCTATGGCAAGTGATTGCTCTATTTTATGCTTTCTGCAGAATATATGACCAACTAATCATGCTCCGTAGCATCTGCACACTTTCATGCTTTCTTAAAGTCTGCCAGGGCAGGAAGGAAACCTTGCAATGATAGTTGTAAGGTGTATGTGCAAGCAGTTGTGTGCAAAATCATTACCTAGTGTAAGGCTGGTGGAGTGGTGGAGTGGATGCTTTGTTGCTAATCACTGTATATTGCTTACCAGTTTTACATCTCCAAAACCATGCTAGCTTCTGGTGGCTTTGCTTTCCATAGTTATGCAGAAGTAACCAGGTTTTATAGAGCCAGGTATGCTTAAGGGTGAAATGGCTTTTTGATGTTCTTGTGAGAAGAGGGGCCTGACCACTGCTGCTATGCCATGGCATGTCTAGCCATGTCCCTGTCAGATCAGATGGAGAAGGTGCAAGATGTACTCCTCTGGCTTCCTTGGAAGCAGAAAATCTAGTATAATCTCCTGACTGCTGGAACAGGAGCTTTAAAGAATTTCTTGTAACAAACCCCCAAAACTGGTAACATCTGTCAGCCTCCTCAAAGAAGAATTATTGCATCCCTTGGCAGCTGCTCAAAAAACAACAAAAAAAAAAAAAACACTTGAGGTAGGAATAATGGAGTGGTACGTACTGAAGAGGAATCAGGCGGGATGTACTCCAGAAGAAAACTAAGCATCCCCAAATCCTTCACATTTCATTTGCTTAATCCGATAGTCTTTCTAATACTTTCTGGGACTCCTCAAAGTTTTAAATCTCCCTGATTTTCACCTACATGCCCAGAATGTCATTTCATAGAAAGAGTTTAGCCCTTTAGCTTGTCTTTGGTTTATACACACCCAAGCTGGCTAAACATGATTGATTATGTGTTCAGGAAAAACAAACATCCCTTCACCTCTGCTTTTTTCCTTTGAATATGTAGAAACGCTAAGGCCTGTTATCAGCAATGCAAGTGTTGCGCTGCCGCTGACCACTCAACTGGCTCGGCGTGGCCAGGCAGGACGACGTCCAGTGCACAATCACCCAAAAGCAGCTAAGCTGCTGCTTGCTTCTGGCACCTCTGCCCCTGAAGCAGGCTGTCGCCTAGCAACCACTGCACTTGCCGCGGTGGAAATGCCCTGACACACAGGGTGGGTGCAACTGTAGCCGGTGTAGAAGTAGCGGGGACTAGAATAAAGAGCGAGAGGAGACCTCCTGTGCTGGCGAATTCGAATGTTCTTTATTCCCCAGCCTCGCAGGGAGAGACATAGACTGAAGATGCACTCAAAGGGACCAAGCACAAAAGGCACAAGACAAGGGGTTACACAGGGTTTTAAGGAGGGGAGGAGTTGGGAGGAGATGGGAGGAGATAATTCCCTGGGCCAATGGGGACAAATTACATAACGTGAATAAACCAATGAACACTGACCCAGGGCGGACTCAGGGGTGGGTTCGATGGACTTAACCAATGAGGGAAGGAATAGGGTGGAAGGTTCCAGGGACAGGGAGGAGAAAGGGAAAGGGTTTAGGGATGGACAACTTAACGGACATGACAGATTGACAACTAGGTGGAGAAACTTCGAGAACAGGGGGAGGAGAGCCCGGGGATTGACATCCCCGGGGGAGTGGCCAGCCCTCAGACTCCTCCTAATGACTCTAGACTCCCAGGGGGATCAGCCCAATCCACTTCTGTATTAGTCCACATACTGAACCCCCGGGAGTCAGCATTAGGAGCCGGGGCGGTTGTACTAGTGGCCACTCCGGCGGTGCCAGGTGGAGAAGGGGCAGCTGCCACGGGAGCTGCCTGATGCATCACCACATGCAAGGACACAGATTTTTTTTCTGGTAGCTGGAGAAAAGTATCAAGATCTCACTCATCTCATGCATGACTAGTTGCAGTCTAAGCTGAGATGTGTTTCATGTATATTATTGTATCAAATTAACAGGGGTTTGCAATGAAACAACTGAAAAATATAGAAAGTTAACAGTCTGAAAAGGGTTCGTAGACTGAATATGTTACAATGCATTAGAAATAAATCGGTAGCATGAGGTCTCAAAGTGCTTGTTATTTATCTTTAGAAACTCGTTAACAAACACCTGATGTAAATTCTGTTATGATAGCAACTGCTGCTATGGCAAACACTAAAAAAAATTTTAACTTGAAGTGCTCCTTTATATGAGAAAGTGTGTTTTTTCCCCAGCAAGTTTTGCTAAAATATGCAAAATACCATAGCAATCTTAATGACAATATCCCTACCTAATGTGTTAGCATAAAAAATAAATTTGCATGTTTCTGTTGGCAGGAAAACAAATGCTTGCATTTTCCTCCTTTTTTTTTTACAGAAGAAACTGATAACAGCTGTAGATGTTCAGTACCATTATCCTCTTAGCTAATAATTTTAGGGGACGTTATGAACTATTTGTAGGAAAAATGCCATTGCTAATGGGTTATGTACCTACAACTACAAAATAACAGAGCAAATGGATTCTTGTTTTCAGTTGCTCGAATCAGAGCATAAAGACAGTTCTGTTGAACACAGAATAAATAATAAGCTTCAAGTAACTGACGCTTACTAGTATGTCATAGAATCATTTTTACAGTCATAGCTGAAATTGCATTTGCTAAATTGCTTTCATGAAGCAGATTTTTCCTTCTGATAGATTCCCTACTTCTCAAAATATAATTCATCTTCCTGTAAAAGCACTGATCCTAATCTTTAGTCTGCATTAAGATGACTAGATCTTCCAGTTTTAATTATGAAGTCCTTTATCTTAATACTCTGCAGAGATGCCTATTTGACCCCATTTCACTTTTTGTTTCATTTGCTCTGTGGCACATAATCACCATGTAAAAGGAACAGCACATGGTCAAAGGGCTCTGTTCAGAGGTGACTTACATGCTGCCTGCTGCCAGATGTAATGTAGATTGCACTAAAAAATCAATATATTTCTGCTTTGTAACTTATATAGCATCATTATTTTTTGAGCTAGATTATTCATTGTACCATGGAGCAGTCTTTTGGCATCAGAGCCTTTAAACCAATTATGGAAGTAAAGAAAGACTATATTGCAGATTTGGCCCTTCCCAGAAAAGGTGTTGGAATCCTTGTTGGAAATGTCAATGAAAAATGATCAACAGGAGAGGAAGATAAATAGATCTGCCTGCTTTCCTTTAGCAGGCACTGTGGTTTTTTCTGATAAAAGGCGTTAACACCAAAGGGCAGGAGGAGGCCATTTTTCTTATTGGTAGGCTGTGCTGTGAAAAGCAAAACTTGACGCACAAGAAACAGAATTGCACCAACAGAATGAAGAGAGGTGGCATACGAGGACAGCAGATGCTATTCTTTCTTCAGAGCCTTGAAGCAGGCTGTCTGTTTTGTCATTATTTCTAGCTTAGGATTTTGTGAGCTACTGCTTCAACTGGGTATTTTCTCTTATTACCCCCAGGATCTCCTTGGTAATCGCAGCTGGTATCCTTGTTGACTGCCAGAGTACATGCTTGTACTTTCAGGCACTCTCTTCATATCCTCTGGTTCAAGTTTCTGCTAGCACTTGAGATACCTTCTAGTGATGAGTCTTTTTAGTTGTTATTGCTCAGATACCGAGGTTGGTTTACTTACGGGGAGGAAAAACTGCTTCAGTGAGATATTTTGAGCTTCACTGAGGACCTTGCTTGTCCGAGCTGTGATAGCTCATGATTCACTCAGGCAGGCCATTGACACCAATGCCAGGCTCAGCTTTGAGGCCTTTGGTATGAAGAAAATAACTCTATAGGCTGCACCTCGGAATCTGTGCTGCCAACAGCACAGGGGTATCTGAAGGGAAAGGAGGAATTGTGATTACAGAGATTAATAGATTTAAGAGCAAGTGACAGCACAAGAAAGCCTTTCTGTTTGTACAGTTGGTCTGAATTGGGGAGCAACTTTGTAAATAAACAGACCAAAAAACCCCAGAGCTTTGGATCATGACGAGATGGAGTTTTGTTGTTGCTTTTAACTTCTTGTTTGAAGAAACATTGTCATGGGTAAAGCTTTTTGTTTGGGGCAGATAAGTTTCATAGCAAGTTCCACTGTGCTTAGGGTTTTTTTCTGTTTTAATTGCAGAAAAAAAATTGTTCCTAGATTAACATGATCACATGTCCAAGGCCTAATTGTGACTCTAGAGTGATAAATGGCACAGATAAACTCATACCCTGAAATTTCAGGGCTATTGGAATTGTTACATCTAATGCCTGAAAATACAAGTTAGTTTTGCAGCTCTGTACTGCTGCAGTAGGTGAGGGGGGGCAATGCTAAAAGGCCTTGAGAAGTGTCCTTTTTTTGGAGTTATGCTTACCTGGCTCTAGTGTAGAAGGGTTACAATCACTGCACAGTATCTCACATGAGAGAAGAGCAATGTCTCAGAGATCACAGCGCTAACCACTAGTAACTTCTGCCTTTTCATTGTCATCCACTGTGCTATTACATTATTGATTAATGCTGTTGAAAGCCATCCCTGCTGGTGTCTTTTGTTCTTACTGACAAACATTTAACATATCAGCCACATCTAATTGAATAGCAAGAGGAATGAGTGAAATATCATTGATAAACACTCCCTTTATAGTCATTGACAAAAATATGTATATCACTGAATATTGAAACCATCCAGAATGCATCACATTTCCAAATATAATGCTAATTTTTAATATATTTCACTCAACTTCTGCTGGGTATGGTGTTGCTATTAATGTTCTGGAGGCTCACATGTTTCATTTATTGTAGTGACTAAAAGTATTCTTTCCATTTAGTTAAGCATTACCATGTCTTGGAATGCTTGATAAATATTATTCTAATTATTTACTAAATCCTTAAGTTGAATTGCATAGATGTTCACTGAAATAGCAGAATTTCTTTTGAATTCAGTGGTGGAACTGTAAATAGAAATTAGCTAATTTTTACATGTTGGTATTACAATGACACCAGGAGGCATTGGTCAATATTAGGATCTCATTATGCTAAACCCCTGTACACATGCCTGTGAAAACAGACAAAAAATTTTGGCTACAAGTACTTTGTATAGGGAATAGACAAAGAGAAAGTGCAGAGGGAAGAAGGTATTAATGTCTCCATTCTGAAGCCCTTAATAACACGCTTTAAATTTTGGTCAGCCCAGAAGTGGTCAGACAGTAGTCACATGATCATTATAGCTCCCTTCCACCTGAAAATAGTCTATTCTGTTTTATTCTGTGGTATTTCATAGACAGAATGCAAATAAAAGTAATTTGCCTAGAGCTGCTCTGTTCCACCAGTAGAAAAAAAAAATCAGATTACTGAACTATGTTCTAGGCAATTTCTAATAGTTTATTGTGCAACAATAGTTTATTTTGGTCTTTAAGGAATGTTCTCCTGCTTCCCCCTCAGCATGTAATTTCACATAACAGAATATGTAAGATCATTCCCCGTCTTGCCCCTTCTCATCTCCTTTCCAGAGACTTTGCTAATCACCTTCATTCTCTTTCAGCCTCAGAAAGAGAAGTTCCAGAGTGGAATATGGATGCTACATATGATGTAAGTAACTATTATCATCTGTCTCACCTACTTGTCTGACTTTTAATACCTAAACAAACAATCAAACAAAAAGATAATTACATGCATCTGAAAGACATAATTAGAATTGAAATAATATTAATTACCATTCCTGGTGATGCTGGTGTGACATATTAGGGTGTTTATATATCTTTCAAAAATGGTTTGTGATTCTTTTATGTCAAATAAGTGATGGGGCAGGTACGACTCTTAGGCAAAAAAGGCCACTGCAAATTAAATCCCAGTATCTAGCTAAGACTGTCATTGTGCAAGTCTCTGCTGCCCTGAAGCTAATGTGCACAATCTGTTTTTGCAAGTGCTTTCATATTTTTGTTCTTCATTATGAACATATACAGCATGTAAGTGTTTTTAGTATCGGCTGACTGGTATTTTGTAGTCACGATTGTGGTATTTAAACAGGAGATGATCTGTTCTGCACATGGAAAAGGGGCTGTGTTAAAGAGGAAATAATTTTTAAAAGTGTTGCTATTTTTTGGCAAGAGGATGTTGTGATTATTTCTCAAAGAATATACTCAAGTGTTCATTATGTTCATGTACGGACCCATGGTGATTTGAATCTGACTTCTAGTCTGTACCTAGGAAGCATTATGACTGTGTTAGAAATGCATGTATGCTATTAAATTGCAAAGTTCTTACATGTATATAGTCTCATCTATTTCTTTTTCAGATGTCATATAATATTACTTCCCAATTTCACTCTAGGAGCTGTGATTACTTAGATTAAATGAGCAATGTCACTTGAATAGCAACTTCCATAAATAATGGAGATCTTTGTATAAAACTTCATCATATTGTTAATATCCAAAATGCATTTGATATGGTAAAACAGCACATTGCCATTGGTTACGAAAATTCCTTTCAAAGAATTTGCCTGGCAGTGATTTTCAGAACACATTTCAAGACTTTATGAAAATCTTGAAATACAAGCATGACATGATTGTATTATGAAGATGTGTTGAAGTAAAAGCAATGAAGATTTGAGGGGAGTGAGTATTGATGTTATCTCCTGAATAAATTAAGAATCAGTATGTCTCCTGATGGAGAGCAAGAGTCAACGTGAAGGTGAGAAAGACAAAACAAAAGCTGTAGAGGTGAGAATTAATCCAAACAGATGCTATAGCAGGGAGAAAGTACTTGCTCTCTGGCTGAGATCTTCTTTAGATTTGCTTCCATGGGATATGATGGAATTGCATTAGGACCGAATTCTGAACACGATGGTCAAGGCACTTGTTTGACGTAATAGAGTAAAGGAAGCTCACTGCATGTGATCTAAAGATAGGTAAGTACATAGTCATCTTTTATTTCTGTTCAGCCATTTTAGGTGAGAAGTATAGTGCCCTAGGCACAATTTCCTACCAGCATATGGGTCCTTCCGGGGGGTGGTATTGATGTCAGGAGCTCTGAAAAGTTAGGTGGGGTGATTGGACCCTGAAGGAATCTTAACACTCCCTCTCACTCCTCCCTCCCCACCAAGTTCAATAAACCAGGGCACAAAAGCTGTTTGGAAAACAGCCAATTCAAAACAAAACTTGATTTGTGTCATTGTAGTTACATGAATGCTAAGCAACACCTACAATGAAACAAACTGTGGAGAAGCTGTTGTGTCTTTTCAGAAATATTTAATAGAGTGCCATTAAACTTCAATTAAAAAAAAAAGTAAAAAGTATTTGGTAACAATTCTAGCCTAGAAACTTTCCACAGCAGCTTTCCATAATGGTTTCAGAGTAATTTATGTTGATAAGTTCAAATACCAACAGAAACTGTGTCTGCAATAGGTATAAAAGTGATTCAGTGTGGTATCATGGTGAAAAAACACACAGGAGCCTCTGTTACACTCGTGTGAATACATGTACAGAACAAAAAACCCCCGATGAATGTCAAAGATGTGATTCTGTCAGAGGTATTAGCCCATCTGGCCTGAGATGATAACATAAAATTGTGTAGCATCTTTTGACTTTGTTGGTCTTTGATAGTTGATGCTTTCTGAAACTGTGTGCCAAACAGAGTATCACCATCTTTCAGTTCATTTAAAGTGTGTTGTGGTTTGACTCTGGCCAAGTGCCAGGCACTCACAAATTAATACACCCAGGGCTCATGAGCTGAGGTAAGGAAAACTGGAAGAAAAAGACGCACTCAGGGCAAAAAACAGGCTAAAAACTTTTATTAGTTAATAGAATCAGAGAAGTAAATGAGAAATGAAATAAAACTTTCAAAGACACCATTTCTCCACTCACCCCCCTCCCCCCCTTCCCAGCAAATGCACAAGGGAACAAGGCATGGGGGGTGGGGGGTAGGTCAGTTCATCACCGAAATGTTTTTCCACTGCTCAGGGCAGAGGAGTCTTTTTCTTCTGCTTAGCCACGGGTCCCAAAATCTCACAAGTGGCAGGCCGCCCGAACCTGCCACGTGAGCTCCTTCCACGGGCAGACAGCCTTCCCAAAACTGCTCCAGCATGGGATCTCTTGTCCACGGATCAGACTTCCGAGTCGGCTGCTCCATTTTGGGCACAAGGCTTTTATTTTCCTCTTTGCTGAACCACAGTCTCTCTCAGGCATCAGCATAGGGCACTTAATTCAGTTTGTAAAAGCCTGTTTCTCCACTGAGACTCCCGCTGGACTATGACCTCCTCCAGGCATCCACCCACTCTGGCATAGGGCTGTGCATGGGCCTTAGCATTCCCCGTGGTCTCCATGGGCTGCAGGGGGACATCCCGCTTCACCATGGTCCTCACTATGGCCCACAGAAGATGCTTGGCTCTGGTGTCTGGAGCTTCCCCTCCCCCACTTTCTCCACTGACCTTGGTGTCTGCACTGTTGTTGTTTCCCCTCACATGTTCTCACCACCTCCTCCTCCTCTGGCCAAAAGAAGTGCGTGCCCCCCCACCTTGGTCTCTTCTTAAATAAGTCTTCACAGAGGTGTAAGCAACATCTCTAATTGGCCCAACCTTGGCCAGCAGCATGTCCATAATTTTCAGCGCCATCAGGGATTGGCTCTGCTGGATATGTTCACAGGAGCCATTTTCTGGGCTCCTCCCCCACTAGCAAAAACTGGGCCAAGCAAAAACCAGCTCAAAGTGGCAGATGGGGAAGGCCCATCACTCTTCCCGTGTGTTCTGCCCAAGCTTGTCGTGGAGAAGACAGTGACATGCGTGCACATTGGCTATCATGTCACCCAGCAGGCACAACTCCAGGGCTAGACTGTAATCCCTATCACATGTACATGAGTGATTCCTTTCTCTTCAGTGGAGTTTCACTGCTGTTGTGAGGAACATCAGCTACAATTCCTGACTGTTGGAAAGCAACCAGAAATTTGGTTTCTATAGATGAAATAGTAGTTTAAAACAGCAGATTCACGAAGTCTGACTATCAACAGGAAGCTTGATATATAAGCCCAAGTTTTATGGCTTCAAACTTTATAATTTTAATGTAACCTTATTTCTGAAATGGATTTCATTCATGTAACCACTATGTAGTAATGTTTTACGGGTGCTGTTAATTCTTTATCCGGGATTACAAATATGCCCTAAGAACGAAATGGAAGTAGATGTTATGGTATTAATTTATGCATTTTTGGAAAACATCAAAGTCACATAACCTTATGGCTAATGATACAATTTAATTATACGGTTCTACATTTTCATCTTCAAAGAAATTTGCAAACAATGACTAATTAATCCTTACAGCAGGCCTTTAAAATACGTAGATAGACATAATTAATCCAATCTAACCAATTCCTTGCCCAAGGCAATACATTTAATCAATATTTAAACTAAGATTAGAGGTCAGTCTTACTCTTTGGTCATTTCACTAAACAGTTTCCTTGCTGTGATAGTTTAGCTGGACATATGCTTTGGCCTGCACCAGATCTTCATTCTCTATCTTCCACCTCTCTGCCAAAATGCTTCCTGTCCCTCTTCCCCTCAGAAATTACTTCCACTCCAGTCAAGCCACATGTGGAATGTCCTACTTCTCACCTCCAGAATCCTGTACTTGGCTTTTTCTTACTTGTTTATATCAGTCCCTGACCAACTCCTTCCACCCACAGTCTTCCTCCCACAAGCTCCCTGTCCTCCAGGTGCCACTGCCCCTCTCTGGTGGAGTCTTGCTTCTGTGCTTGGAGTGCATGTTGGCATCCCATAGGGAAACAGCATCTCTTTTCCCCTGCCTCTGGCTGCCCCCAGCAGCCTTGAGGAAGCTCTGCTTGTGGGGCTGGTGTAGCTTCTATTCTGTTCTACTTGGCTCACTCTTGTATGGTGAGCAGAAAGGAGATTGAAGGTAAGCCTTGCACCATGAAATTGCACACACTATTCTCATAGGCCATGGCCCTTACCAAAGTGCAGCCTGCGGTTCATGTGTCAGTTGTTCTTTTTGGAGGTTTGTGAAAGGCTTTGCAGCCCATTGTGAGTCACAAAAGCAGGTTATAGGGTCAAGGGCAGGCATTGTCATTCAGGTGATATTGAAGTCTAAGGAAGTTCATGAGCATGGAACCAAAGAGAAGCTTATGTCGTAAAAGAGAATTCTACTTGCCTTGGAAATAGACTAGTAATAATATTGACTGGAGTGAGGTGGGTCTGAGTACCATGGTGACCAGCAGGGATTACAAAACGACAATAGTTGTCCGTGGCAGACTGTGATAATGTCCTGATTTGACAGAAGAATTCTGCATAGCATGTAGTGATGGATGTGGTGCAAGAAAGGAGGAAAAAGCAATGGAAAAGGAGATTCCCATCTCATGTGATCAAAGAATGACACGAAAACCTGAGCAATAGTGCCAGAACCTGGACATCCCACTGTGGTGGTGTTTAAGATCTGATCAAATCTTACTTGGCTATAGCTTTTCTTATCTCATAGGAAATAGGAGTTAATGTGATATAACCAGTAACTTTAGACAGTAATGCCACATTTGTATTTGTGCTTTGATGTAATATGTCAGACTAGAAAAGGTATTCACAGTGACTGTAGGGAGTGTGCTCCCCAACAAATTAGTGAAGGGACCAGAAGAATTCCTGCAGGCAGCTGATCTGACTGCCCTCAGTTGACGTGCCAAACTTTTCCTGTACTCATCGTTTCCTTTTCTGTATGGAAAACGTTATGTCTTCATGTGACTGCAGGAGAGAAAAAAGAAGAGGATACACAGAGAATCTGAAATTCTTCAGCAGCATTGCACAGTAGCTAAGGATACATTCCAAACCCAATGCACTACTGCAAAAATTCTGATTTATCTCACCATTCCTAAAAGTGTAATTTTCTATGGGTGAGATTGCATAGCTATGTCTTCTGCTTGATTCCATATCCTTTAGAAGAATGTTTGATGCTCTGCCCCTTACTTTCAGGCTCTGTGAAGCTCACTAAAAGGGCAGAGGGCTTCCTGAATTAGATAGCCTGACTCAGCCACAAATTTACTGAGCTATGACTACATAGAATTTTATGTGGTGCAGAAGGTCACATAGAGGATCATCATTATCCTGCTTGGCTTTAGATCATTGGATTTACTTGGGTACTAAATCCCTCCATTCAGCATGATTCAAGAGAGTAAAATCCAGATCTTTATAAACTAAGAATTGTCCATTCAACCAAATGGCGAATGGCTGAGTATAGACATATGGCAGATTCAATTTTTTTCAGGCTGTTGATAATCTCAAAGAACATGTAGTAACAGAACAAATCAGCATGTTGGTGGAGGTTCCCCCGCCACCCACAGTGACTGGTATTTTGGGGCATATAAACAGGAGTGAGTTACAATAACACATCCCTTTCAATCTGAGTAATTTTCACTGAAATCCAAGATGAGTGGATGCACAAAGCGATAGCATTCTTTCTGCTTTAAAAAAATTATATACTGCGAATACATGCAGGAGACGGCAAATCACTTAAGGGATTGTCTTGAAAGAAATAACTTATTGAAAATATAAATGTCAGTTTCCTGACATAGTTCAAATGTTAAATGACAAGATAACCTAGGATCACCCAAACTAAATGGCAAAGATTTATTGTATGATGCTGTTAATGAAATCCTGCTTCTTGACAATTGAATTATAATATTTTTTTCACAGCCATTTTGAAGGTTGCTGTTCTGAAATTTTCTCTTGCACCTACATGGCTCTACAAATGCATAAGTTACATAGAGTAAATGTAGTGGTGAGTATTTGCTGCATAAAATCTTGAAGAAAATTTTATTCTAGTCTAGGAACATATTTTTTGTTTCTGGAATTAAGGACCTGGGAGCAGCTGATGACCACAAGGCAAAAGCCTAGCCCCACTGAAGTGTTACCAGGTACTGCCCTGTAGTGAGCAGAATACTTTAAGATGACTTCTGCCATGTATTTGGTGTTCTCTGTCTCTCTCAGAGAGGGGAAAGTGAAATGTCTTTTCATTATGCGAATTTTTCAGGCAGTTTACTGTGCTTAATGAACTCTTACAGCATATGCAGATGAACATTTCCCACACTCCACACAGATCTGACACACAGTAATCACTTGTTCTGTATTTCTGTGCTATATAATGGCTATCTCTGTGCATAGAAACACAGCCCTCAAAACCGAAACAAAGGTTGCTAAAGGCTTCACTCTGCCAAGGGTTAGATCTGTCTCCTCCTGTCAGGCCAGGACATGAGAGACTGGCTGGTGGTGTATTCTCAGCTTTAAACCAAGCCAAAGGCTAGGTGGTAAGCGATAAAGTCTACTGCCCTTACTGTCCTACAGCAAAGATCAAGCAAGACCTTTATTCCATTTCGTGTAGGCTTTCACCTTCAGAGTGACAGAACTCACCATGGAGCTTTGAGCTCCTTCTGACCAGAGTGACTCTGCCAGGGTCATACTGGAATTGAGGTAGTCCTACAGAACCAGTTCAGATACTAGGAAGCGTGCTAAGCGCTTTCAGTGAAATTCAGCTCATTGCAGAGAGGACACATCCATCAGTAGGGTGCCTCTTGAGGTCAGCTGTGCATAACCTTTTGTAGATCTCCTTTTTGCTTCTCACATGTTAGGCATAGTACTTCCATTCCTTCCTTTTCTCTCTCTTTGTTAATATAAAATTGTGTCCACATTCGTTCAAGAATATTTGTTATTCAGAGCCTGTGGATAACTGCATGATAGCTTCCTGTCTCTTAGCATATGTAGTAGTGCTGCATAGGTTATATCAGAGTATGAGCAAAAAACTTTGTGATCAAGTCAGTGGCTAGAGTGCCAGGGGTCAAATGCTTATGCTGGGGACTAGTTTTCTCCCTTTATACTACTAGTCCCATCTTCATTGCAGTACTGGCATTTGGACAGGTCTTTAAAATGTTCTAACTATCCTACCATTACTTGGAAACAAAAGGTGAACTTGAACTTTCTAACAACTGAAATGACTTTCACCAAGAGAAATTGTTCATATATATATATATATAATACATAATATCTATATGTATACCTTATGCATAAAATAGGTATGCATGTACATCCACATACAAATAAACTGCATACACTGGCATTGCCTCCAACAATAACGTATTTCAATTGTGGTCCAGACAAAATTGAAAAAATATGTTAAGGAATGGTTCAGTGGATTTAAGTTGCCAGCCTTGACAATTGCTAAGCATGCATGCTGAGTATACTGTAGAGATCAGACTATTTAACTATTTTAAGTTCAATCTATAAAAGTGAAAATACCTTAGACCAGTAGGCACTATTGCAAGTTTCATTCTCATAGACCTGATAGATTTTTCAGTCAGCAGCTTTGCAGATGAACCTGTTCAAAGTTCAGGTTTTTTGGGAAGCTCTTCCCTCTCTTAAACCAATCCTATGACTTACCTGGTGAATTGAAGATCTGATTTAGTTACAAAGAAGTAGTCTACTCATGTGCTGGGTTGGGCTTCAGTTAGATCAACTCTCCAAACTTCTGCCTGATCATGCTACTTGAGTGTAGAATCAGGTAGAAATATGTGACAAAGCTTAAGAAAGAGATTTATCTCCTAGGTGGCTATAGGATTTCACCTTCCATTTCTAGTGTCTTTTGTGCCTAAGAGCAACTTGTCTTTCTCTTGATTTTACCCTCACCCTGTTTTGTTTTTACCTGCAGAACAGTGCAAGTAGATACCAAAAAGATAATAAGCACGTAACATACTGCAGAAGTGACATCAGAAATAAATCACATCAATGCAGCATCCCTTTATTCTGCTGTGAATCTGCTTCAGCTCAGCCTGACTAGAAGTTCTTTAACAGTACCTGGCCACCCCTCCCACCATGAGTCTGGGAAGACCTCTGTCTTCTCTACTCTACTGGGGGTTTTGAATCTCGGCATTGTCTCTATGCATCCTGTGAGCAAGCCAGAGTTACTTGCAGAAAACCAAAGGCAGAAATTCCTGAAGTCAAAATGGTTTTTTAACTTCTGCTCCCAGTTCTTGCAAAACTACATGATATTTAGTGATCCATGAAGTCTGACATCATAGCCCTTGCACAGGAAATAAAATGATAGTATATTCTTATAAGGGATGAAGGACATTGAAATACTGGAGAAGAAGTTGAAAAAAATGAGGGTATTGTTTAACAACAAAATAAATCAAGTTGCCCAACTTTCAATTTCAAACTTTTGTGTGAAGTTTTCAGAGATTTTGTATCAGCTTTATCTTGCCTGCTGCACTAGGGGAAATTAGAATAGTTAGGCATTTTTATAGCTATTTGCTTCTCCAGTGGCAATACAAGTCAATTTATAATTTTCATAAATTTAAAATACTGTTATCCATCTGTTTCTTTCATCAGCGGTGGCTTTAAAGAAATACCACTAGAGGGCAAGATGACAGCTGTCAGCGATCTGAATTAAGGACTTCGGTCCTGCAGATGTTGAAGTTGATGAGAAATTATTAACTCCAGTGGTGCTAAAATAAACCTTAAAAATACATTCGCTTCCTCAGATTCTGAAAACTCCCCCAAAGTCCTTACATATGGAAAAGAAGCTATTTCATTTAAGCTATCATGCTATAAATAACTGTTAAATGTAATTTAAAAATTTATATATATATTGTTGATCAGTTTTATAAAACAAGACTATGAGAGCATCACATCACAAGTCCTTCTGAAACTGCCTGGAGTTCTCCAATGTAAATAAATGGCAGATCTTAGCAATTCTGTTACAGTTAAATAAGGTATTTCAACATACATATATACACTCATCTATCCATGCCTACAAATACATTTACTTCTACGTTAACAATATACATGGAGTACTGAGCAAATATGAAAAAGCTGAATTTGATTCCTAATACTGTTTTATTGTTCCCTAGAGCTTTAAAAAATGATTTTAAAAGTTCCTAATGCAGTTGTACAGCCAGAGGCTTTAAGCTTGTTAGATGCCATGAGCAAAGCCACAGTAGTCCTGGTCAGTTCTTAAGTGAGAGGCCTCAGAGGCAATAAAGGAGTCTGTGAGATGCATGTGTTTTTTGCTTTTAATCCTGCTGCTATTTCAATTTCCCACAGTTCTTGTATTTCAGTTTGTTCTCATTGTGAAACCTTTGTTTCCTTTTCTCCTTATATTCTAAAAAGAAAATTGTATGCAAACAGTCAGAAAAATCCTAAATTACCAGCTGATTTTTTTATTCTAAACACTACGTGCATAAGGCTTCAAAGGAAATAATAAGCAGTGTTTGTAATAATCTTTAGCATTTGGCTTATTGTTTAAAGGATGCTGTGGAGAACATTTCAATTACCAAGTTATTGTGTCCTCAGCCTGGAGCTATTTCCCTCTTAATTTTGTCCCACATAGCTGTGATAGCACTTTTTTATTACACTTATACAGTATTCTTTGCTCTACAAGCCCCTAAACAGACTTCATGAGGCATACAGCATATAGATATAGTAAAGGGGTTTCCTCCAGCAAGAATTGTGCATTAAATCTTGGTAAAAAAAGGACTTTCAACAAAACTTTTGGTGGTTTCCTCCGAGTGGAACACCCTAAAACTTTGGGCTCTTTTTGCATGACAGAGCAGGCCTGTAACTCCTGCCTGTTCATACACCAACACCTTTTAAATCCTGAGGCTGGTGTGTCGGGTCCAAAAGAACTAGACTTTTGTGTCTGATAGGTCCTTGTGGACAGATTGTGTTGGCCACAAATCCAGCTGAGAGGGCTGCTCTTCCTCTGCACAGCTCAGATCTCAGAGGAGCTCCAGAACTGAGCCTTGAGGGCCAGTTCTGCACAGCACAGACATAGCAACACCTCTTAGGGAGGTTGTGTGAGGCCCCTTTCCTATGAAAGTGACATCCTCGGGGCTTGGGAAAACAAAATGATGGGCTGTTGAAGTGGGGGTGAAAAGTCAGACACTTGCTTTTAGGACAAAATGTGCTGTGCAGATGTTATTTGTCCCATTTGCCTTTTCTGTTGTTGGTCCCTCAGCTAATCCTACTGTTTGTAACAGTGGAGCCATCAGAGGCACGGGCAAGGAATGCAGAGGGAAGCACCATGCTTGTGATCCAAGAGGGGGAAGAGGATCCCACTTAAGAGACTTTTGTTTATGAAATCCTGAGATACCATCATTTTCTCATGGAATCCTGCAAGTGGAGATTGCAGGTGCCCCATGGGGTCATAATGGAATTGGGGACCAGACAGCTCTTAGAAGCTAGCACAAACCCCAGAGCAGCCTATTGGTTTTGGAAGGCTTCTGTAGGACTGAGTAATTTATTTGATGGATAGTTGTGCAGCTAATATTTTTCTAAGGTGCTAGATCTGTAATAGGCAGGGTATGACACAATTACCTGACTTGACTCTGCAGTGGATGGAATTTCCCAAGTTATTTGGAGAAAAGTGTTTCTTTAGTTTCTGTGACTTCAGGTATTCTCTATAAAAGTTTGCATCACTACTGTTATTCATGCATATTAGAATAGCTGTGTGCCCAGTAGCTGTGGCCACATAGGATAGTATTATCTAATGATGATCTTTATATTATGGCTAATTAGGTAAAGTACAGCTAATCATATTTTCAAAAGAGCTATACACAGACACATGCACACACATATTCTGTGAGAGTTTTTCAGTGACTATTTTATAATTTAATTTTACAAGTAATAATTAATTCTGGTATTGGTCCAGTTTCTCCATTTATCCTGTATCTGATGATCTACCTGCCGCTAAATAGTGCTCATCACTGAGTTCCTGACAACAGCACACCAGGGGAGGTGTTTTCAGGACAGCATTCCAAGAAAAGAAAGGGGATGAAACTCACAAGATACCTGGTTGCATTTCCAAACATAAAATTTTGAGGTTCAGAGAAAATGTTTTGTCTTTCATGTTTTCATATTTCGTAGAAAAATAAATAGAACATGAAAAACAGACCTTGGAAAATTAACCAAAGCCCTAATTTTCTGCAAAAAAGACAAATTCAGTAGAAATATTTTCAAGCTGTTAAAAGCATAAGCCCTCCCTGCTGATTCAATATAGTGCTCTACTCTGAATTGAAAAAATTAGTGTGGGTTCTTAGACATTTGCCTACATACTAAAGATACAAGTCAGGTTGCAGCAGAAGTTTTCTTCATGCAAGATGTCAGTCCCTTGAGCTCCACGGAAACCTCTTACTTCAGGCAATGCCTGGGACATCTGCATCCAGCTCTTAACTTTCCTTTTGCCTGATCTCTCTCTCTGAGTTAAGATGAAGCTATTTGCACTTCATTACCAAGATGCTTCTGTCAATATTAAACTATAATTGATTTTCAAATTCACCATTTACATCATCAACAAAGTAAAGTGTGCATTATCTTTTGGTAACACTTGCTTCAGTTGAGCAGTGGTTTGCATCAAACATTTTATGCTAGTGATATTCTTGCAATTCCTTTCATAATATAAAATAGTTAATTATCAATCATGACAATCCTGCATGGGTTTGGATAAAGTATTTCATGCCTCTGTTTATTAACCCTGTTGTCAAATAGCAAACAAAAACTATGACTGGTCTCTCTTACCTACTCTTGCTTTGGTTACATGTCTTCATTTGTAAAAGCAAGTTAAAAGAATCTTGGTGTTTTTTTAAATCTTTCTTCCTTTCTTTCTGTATTATTAATATACTATATCTAAGAGCTCTATTTCAAACTGGTAAGACTGCAGCTTCTGAGTCTTCTCAGTCAGCCTTGTGAAAGCTAATGAACCCATAATTCAATTTAGAGCAGGAATTTATGAGCAGAAAGTCATAATCAGAGAGGAAGGATAGTGTAATGACTAATGAAGTCTTTTTCCAAGTCTTCCTTGGTGAGTTTATAAAATCTCTGTGTAAACACTCTTATTTTCTTTTCCTGCATTTCTTTTCTCTAGGGAAGTATTTTGATCAAGGACTGTTGCTGTACATGAGAATGACTTCAAAGTGCTGCTGTCCTGACAGTATTCTTCAAATATGCGTCATGTTGCCTTTGACTGAGTAATGGGTCTCGAGAGCTTTTCCTAACATAACCAGGGTAGAAGGGTCTACTGTTACTTCAGGTCTTGCAATAAGAAAGTAGAAAGAATGGAAAAATCTTTCAAAGTCCATAGTAATACAGTCTCGACTATAAAATTTTAATGCAGTATATTTGTGATTATTTAATTGTAGCTTTTACATGGCATTTTCATTTGCTTTAAGACGCATCTGTCTAGTTCATGAGACTGAGAAGGAACTTACATGGATGTCAACTAAGTCCATGCAACTTTTAAAAATAGTTGTTGTAGGACATAAAATGTGGAACACATCCATCTCATGACTTTTCCTCTAAATACACTGTTAGAAACACATCTTTATCTAACATCCAGTAACTGCCTAGTTAATGCAAAAAAACCTGCTAAGGTTCTTTGTCTTCTGTAGCATACTCAGACATACTGAGTTATTTTTACATTGGAAGTCAGCAGTCTTGTTTTAGTACTACCTGTTCAGCACAGTGCAAGGTTTCTGGCATTAATCTGAAAAAGGGTGTTTTATTTTTGTCAGGGATTGAAATGCTTTTGAAAGTTACCAAGCTGACAACTCTGGAGACTGACATCTTGTTTTGATCTGTTGGATGGGTGCAACACTGGCAGTGACTGCTCAAACTGTCCGGCATTGCTCTATTGCCGTCTACTCCAGGCAGATGTAGAAGGTCCACCCATAAAAAGGAGAGAGACAACCTTCAGGACTTCATATTGAAAAACAGTAAAAATTCTGCAGGGCTTCTAAATACTATAATCCTCTGTTGGAATGACACTTACACCACCACGTTTCTTTACGTCTGTCTTGACTGGTACCAACTGATGATAATTAAGTCCATTGAAATAAGATATTTTCTCCCTTATTTTTGTATAGTCAATACAGAGGTCAGTTCTGCCAAAGTAAAATCCAGAGCTGGAGCCTAAAGTTAGGAGCAGCAAATCTCTAATGTCACTCTGCACTCCCCATCAAATTGCAAAAGGTTGAGTATCCCTGCAACAGACTTACAGCTCAACCCGCCAGTCTCCCTACAAGCTCTGAAAGTGATAACCTTTAGGCATTCTCCTAAACTACCTGAGAGAAAGTAGTACCAAGATGGGAGTTGGTCTCTTTTCTCAAGAAATAATTGATAGAATAAGAGGAAATGGCCTCAAACTCGAGAAGGTTTAGATTAGATACTGGGAAATTTTTTTTTACTGGAAGGATTGGCCAGCACTGGAACAGGCAGCCCAGGGAAGTGATTTAGTCACCACTCCTGGTGGTATTTAAAATCATTGAATAGTTTAATTTGGAAGGGATCTTTAAAGGTCATCTAGTCCAACCACCCTGGCATGGACAGAACATCTTCTATGAAATCAGGTTGCCCAGAGCCCCATTCAATTTGACTTCAAATGTTTCCAGGGTTAGAGCATCTACCACCTCTCTGGGCAACACTGCCAGTGTTTTACCACCTCATTGTGAAAAAGTATTCCTTATATCTAATTGAAATCAGCCCTCTTTCAGTTTAAAACCTAAAAAGTTTGTTCCCCTCTTTGTTGTAGGCCCATTTCAAGATCTTAAAGGTCTTTTCCAAGTAAGTGATTCTATGAATCTATTATTCTAACCCACAAGGTTCCAGTTCTCTCGCGAGGAAACATTGTACAGGATTAAACTTATATGGATAATGTTGGTCTTGAGAATGCACTTTTACATTTCCAGTTCTCAAAATACTTCAGCAGAGGAATGCCTTGGTACTTTTTTAATATTCTGGAGCAATGTATTTGCATTTCTCTGAGTATTGCCCAGGACACTGATATTAATGAATCACGCATCCTTATAGATTGATGTATTTTGATTTTACCTAGATATTCTGAGTTTGTAGTACAAGAGAGATTAAATTTCAAGCAAATGAAAATATTCAATAAAAAAATGCCCAAAAAAATACTATTTACTGTTGTAAGTATTTAATAACAGCCTAGCTACATACGTTAAAGAAAATCATGAGCTGATCCTAAGCGCCTATCTGGAAGTCATCTAGCTCACAAGCCACAGACACTAACAGTTGCCTAGTCCATATGCTCCATGTGATGTAGAATTTGCACACAATATCTGCAAATAGGTTGCATTCATGCGAGATGGTATATTGATGTTGGACTGGAGAAGAGTGAGTGCATTTCTTTTTAATCTTTTTGGTGATGCCCACAAGGGAGCAGGAAGGTACTGGGAATGGGTTTTCCACTGAAATTTCTACCTCCCTTGTGACTAGTGATCCTAAACTTTTTCAAGATGGAGGTTGATCCTCACAGACTGAATTTCCTTGTATGGAAATGTTAATGTCCCTTTTACAGTCATCTTCTCTCTTATGGTAAACGTGGCTTGTTTTTCATGGCTTGTCTAATCTGCTAGCAAATCTTTACTGTAGTGAGAGGTAAAATGCTCTTCCTACCCTGGCATTCTGTAGAATTTGTCCTGAAGCCATTCTGTACAGGGCACCTTATATTTACTGCAGACATGTATCAACATGGGATTAGAGCGGTGTCTCATTACTGTGACTCCCTAGAGACTAGAGAGTTTGATAATCAGTTTGGGATGGCTAATTTCCAAACCTTGTCCTTAACTGGTACAGTGATACTACTGCATATGCATACATATGCTCATACCCTGCCCAGCAGGTAGCCCATTCACTGCCTGACACTTTTCTTTGTTAACTAGCCTAAACTTTTTTGAGCATCCCTTTCAATTTACTACTACAAGGTACATGCAACCAAGATTATGAAGCTTTCAAAAGTGGGTGTTAGATTAAAACACATGACATACAAGCATCAGATGCTCAAGACAACAGCTGAAAATTGTAAATATCATAATAGCTTTTCCTTTCTCAAATCAGAAATCTTAATTTCTGTTTACAATCTATGTACTCACATATTTCACAGAAAATGTTTTGCTGGTCTTTGAACTGCAAACTCCTCAGGTCTCCATAGGAACATATATTAAAGAATGAAACTAGATGTTCTTGTGGAAGCTGAAATCTGCAGTATTCGAAAGATTTAATTCCTGAAAATGTGTCTCTTTATCTATTGTGAATCAGCTATATGAGTCTATCCACTCCCCACTTAATGCATGAATAAAAAACCCAAAAATATTTAAAATGTATTGGAGTCTTCTTCAACAGCACAACAGAGTGGATATTAAGTTATTCTCTTACAACCATTAACTACAGAAACTTGAAATTAAGGAAAAACTGACCTTCAGCTTAGTATTCCCAGCAAAGGTAATGAACAGCATCCCGAGTATAAGAATTTATTGACCTCATCCACATTTAAGGCCACTTTTCACATCAATGAGCTTGTGAAAGTTTTTTGTATACATTATCTCATTTTGTTCCTCTTCCTAGGATTAGCACTTACTGTTCTGGGCCTAAATTCTGGCTTCCTCAGAAAAAAGGTAATTATAAAGTTTTTGAAAAGTGTTTAAAACATTATGCTTGTTGTTACAAATGAAAAATATGCCCGGATACACCTAATCAGGTGAAACGTGGTTATACACAAAATGGTTTTGGATGTTGATGGTGATACTGTACCATGCTGAATGTCAGAAAAAAAGGAAAAAAGTGTTGCCTCAGGGTAATTTTTGTCAAAGGATAGGGAATTAAATATATATCTCAGATTTTCTCTTTTGGCATGCGTTTAGCCAGAAGTCACTGGGTAGCAAAAGGTGCTGAGTGATACAGAATCTTAAGTGAAAAGCCCAAATTCTGAAAAGAGAAACCTTCACTTGCAGCGTGTTCTGGAGCTTGTAAAAATGCAATCAGAGCCTTTCTTCACTGTGGATAAAAGGATCTTTGAGAAACATCTACTCTGGTTATATTTTGCTTCTTAATGATGCACTAGGACTACTTAATTGCTCCAGCTGCCTATGAACAAATTCTAAAACAAAAGGCCTAATGGTTTTTGAACATACTAACTTTTCACATATCTTTGATTGTTTCTAGTAGAGAGGAAAAATATCCCAAACCACATCTATGAAAAGAACTGTGATCTCTGTTAAGATCCCTATCCAGAAGCTGTATACTTATTAATGCCTAAAGAAGGTTGCTGTCTCTTGCAACATCATTATCAGAACCATTGACAAGACATCATATATTGCTTTCTTAGAAGGCTTTCTGCAACAGCATCGTACCGTTCACATTGTAAATAAAGATATAAACAAACAATGTGCAAATAAATGAAAAATATTTTATATATCTGATGGAACATATTATTTTTATTTTCAAATAGTAGGTAGTGAGATTCAACTCCCAGTGAGCAGAGACCAAAGACAACACACGGGACCAAGATCGGAACCTTAGAATACTCAGTTTCTCATGTTTTTGTTTTTGGATGACAGCAATATACTTTCCTGACATTTAATGTCTTGCTTTTCTGACTGTAACTCCTGCTTCCATCTTTACCTCCTGGAATGTATTTTGAGTCTAATAGGTTGCAATAGTATTGCTTCAGATTAAAAGGTGCTGCTTAAATATAAAATCTGTCTTATTTGAGAGTTTTATTTGAGATGATGCATTTTTCTCAGGTTTAATTGCACCACATTTCATTTGGTATTTTGAAATATGATTCACATCATCTTTGTACAGTTAATGTAAGACAGTTTGATAGTTCATCCATCAGCAACTAGAAAACAGAAGGCCAAAGGCCTGTTATCTTAACAGTAATGCAAGTATGAAGCAGTGTCACCATAGCAACTCAGCTTGCACACAGGATGCTGTATTTAACCTTGGGGAGCTCCTAAAAACTCTTGATTCCTGAAATAAGTAAACACTATGTGGTAATGGGGCTGTGCCTTCAATGCTATAACAGTAGATTTGTCTTAGAAATGTGCAATTGCTTTGGCCCAATATAACTTATAAGAAACCAATTGTGTAGGAACATTCAAAGAGCCATATCTCATGGAAATCTTGACTTGCTGTTAGAAATGTGCAAGATTGCTTGCTCTTTTTGGAATTGGGAAGGATTTATCTGTACAGCTTATTGCAGTAAGACAGAAGCATCTTAACAAAAAAATATTCCCCGGAATTACTCTTAGAGTTTTATTTAATTTTTTTTTGCTAGTCCATACGCACCCTTCTATCTGCACAATTACTGTGATCTTTGTCAGGTAAAGCAGGAAAAACATGCATGCTTTTGTGTTTCTCTTGTGGGTTTGAATTTTCATGCTCCTAAACTAGCTGTGCGGATGATATTAATTGTGTGAATCTATATGCCCTCAAGTCAGGTAAAAATCATGTGAATTAGCTTCAGAAGAGGATCATGCTGCTAATAAAAAAAGGTCTAGGCAGCCAATTTTTGCAAAACTGGTATTTCCATAACCTTTTGTAAGGAACATAGTAGTTTTAGAAGTGTGAGATCATAGGATCAAAATTCATTCTTAGAAGGCACAAACAGTGGCAGATTTGAATACTCTGTGGTTACTACTTCCCCTCAGTGGTCAGGCTGTAATGCTTCACCATTTCCTCATCTAGCATAAGACTGGCTAAGTTGATAAAATACCCGGGGCAAGAGGCCAGATTTGGTGGAGGACTTGGTACCCAACTGCCTTTCAGGGTGCGTAATCACATATCATTAAGAGTTTCACAAACCTCTCCTGAGCTACTTTGGGTCTGCAACCCCTTGGCAACTCAGTTTGCAGTGGTAAGTTGCCCCAGGTTCTTACACTTCTGCAGAAACAATGAATACTCAACTATCCATTGCCCACCTCACACCTCTTGCTGTGGCAGGACTTGCAAATGAGGCCTTTCCTGTCTTTATCTCACCTATAGGATGAAAGTGCTCATGTCTTTATGTATAATTATTTTCTGGGGAGAATCACCCATTTGGGACAAGGAAATGTGAAGATCTGTCAGTAGAAGAGACACTTTTATGGACACCTAATTCTAAGGGAAGATTTAACAGAATAGTCCCCTTTAACCTTTTAAAGAAATTAGCAGTGAGTTTACCAATAATTGAAAAACAACGGTGTTCATAACAGACAAGAGAAAAAGAAGAGTCACTATTACAGAATTATATCGTACCTGACATAGTGTGGATTTCAACTATATAACTAAGAAATATATACAGAGAGAGTTGTTACATGTTTTCTTTTTCTCACACTGTTATTGCACTGCTGTTCAGGGCATGTGCTTGTACTATGTTTTAATAACCTGTCTGAACAGATAGTTTAAACCCCTCCGTTATATTTAAATGTGTTTTATATTATTTCACAACCAGAAACTGTTATGAAAGTAGAAGAGTGCTGAAAAAAAATCTGGTAAATGAGAGAGCAAAAAGGAGCATGAATACTTTTAAAATTTCTGCCAAGTATCAAAATCAGGTTACGAGACTAGCTGAAAGTATTTCGTCCAGCCCATCAGTTTCCAAGTCAGTAATTTGTAAAAGCTGTAGGTTCTTTTAAAAAAGTCAGGTCCCATGCCTAGTGAATTCAGATGCCAGAGATTCCCCATTGCAGCAGAAAAGAAAGGTAGACCTCTTTTAGGAAGGATAAATGTTGAAAATGTCCAGCTTCAAGACAAATACATTTTGGCTCAGCTCTTCAGTAAGGTACAGTCCTATAATTTGCTGTGCTGCTCCAGTGACAAACTTCTCAGTGGATGACTGTGATTAGAGACTCTCTGTCTTGGGGCCAGAGACATCCATCTGCCTGTCTGACCATCCTGCTGGGACATGGGCTTCTTGACTAATTCAAAAACCTTAGGCACAGTGGAAAGACTGTTGAGGCATATCCAGTCCCTGACTGTGACTCATGCTATTCATGTTACTCATCCATGTGGGCACTAATGAAGTGACTGTGAGGTTCTGGGAACACAGGGGATGGAGTCCAGGTCACAAGTGATGCTTGCCAATACTCCCTTTCGACTGCAGAGGCCTGCCCTGGGTCATATGAGTCATGAATTTGGATGCAGATCTTTACTAATAATGTCAGCACTGGGCTTCAACTTCCTTAAAAATAACATGCAGCTTTTTAAAGGTAGAATGGTGGGAAGAGCGAGACTGTGACAGGGAAACTGTCTAATACCAGAGCTCAAGCTGGGAGAAGGACTTTGATCTAGGGTTAAAAAGATGTGCTCTCAGTCTTTGGAGGAATCAATTACAGAGTTTCAAATACTGTTTGAAATGTATCTCTGCCATTCACAGTATTGCAGAGACTAGTAAAATGTCTAATCTAGTTCCCAGACTGACCTTCAGCTGCAGATCAGACACTGAATTCAGGCTGTTTAACAATATTGTTATGAAAAGTCAAAACTGCTTGCAGAACACTCTGAATTCAAGCAAGGACATGTAAAACAAATAGCATTGTCTTATACATTTATAGAATTGCAGAATGTTTGAGGCTGGAAGAGACCTCAGGAGGTCTGTAATCCACGCCCCCAGCTCAAGCAGGGTCAGCTACAGCAAGTTGCTTACGTCCATGTCCATTCAGGTTTTGAGTGTCATCAAGCTGAAGACTCCATAAACCTTCTGGGGAACTTGTTAAAGTTTTTGGCCACACTCACAGGAAAAGAAAAAGAAATTTCTCTTGTGTTTAAATGTAATTTCCTACATTTTGGCTTGTGATCATTGCCTCTCAGCCTATCTGGAGATGACTGAGAACGGTCTAGCTCCATCTTCCGTACTTCCGCACAGTGCACAACTTTTCTGCAAAGGTGGGTGATGGGAAAAGGTCATAGACTATAATGCTAGGCACAACTACAGCCACTGTGGTGATTTACCCATATCCAAGTAAAGTGAGTGCTGAACCCCCCCTTCATGGTTATGGAGTGACTGCCAAGAATAATTATCAATGATTCACATTAAGAATGTGAACCCTCATGTGGAGTCCCATATCTTCTAAGTAGTTTTATTAGTGATTGAATGATGAAATTGAATTAATATGTTTAGAAAATCTACAAGCAATATGAACGGAGAAGTTGCTCTTACTTTGATGACAGGATCAAAACTGGAAATGAAATTAGTCTAAAAAATCAGACATCATCTGAAATTAAAAGTAGATGAAATTCAACAAAGACATGAAAATAGACATGTAACAGAAGCGACTTTACACAGAGAAGGATCTGAGGGTTGTGATGAATCACAAACTGATGATGAGTAACAACACAGTATTTTTTCCAAGAAAAAATCTTGGTCAAAGATACATTCATAGGAATATTGTATGCAACCTTCGGGAAGTAATTGTTTTGGTTTACTTGGGAGCAAACTGGATCTCAGACCACGAGTCCACTTTTAGACACCACACTTTTAAAAAGATGACTTGGAAAAAATCCACAGTATGGTGCAAAGAATGTTAAAGGATTTAGCAAACATAATCCATAAAGAAAAGTAATCCCATTGATTTAGACTACAAAAGGGAACATTAAAAAGGGACGTTTAAGTCTTCTAGTATGTAAAAAAGACCATTATAAATAGAATAATGAGCACTTGTTACTTTAGATCAGAAGGGAAGGACAAAAAGAAACTATTGCAACTAAATATTGTAATTTTGAGATTGCATTATTAATGCAGTCTTTTAAGAAGGAGTATTTTGACTGTTGAAGTACTGAACTATTTAAGAATATGTGTGAATGTGTTTTATTGGATGTGTTTAAGGAGAGTTCATACCAGCACCTGTTGGGTACAGTGCAGGAGAGAACAGTCTCCTGTTGTCCTTCACAGATTTGCATCTCTGTGTTTTTAGTCTCAAACTGAGTTACCAGGCAAATGTAAATTCTGGCTCCTAGAAAGAACACACCTTGGAGAGGGAAAGGTTCACATTTACCACTGCCTGTAGATAGGATAAGGATCTATAAGCAGGAACAAAAGCCCCAGATATTTTTTCTGAAGTGTCCTGAAAAAATATAACCTAAATTTTTCCTACACAGACCCCAGACCTGGTATAAATCAGTGAGTCTCCATTGGCTAGAATGTGCACTTTGTAGAAGATGAATGGCATAAAATTTTTGTAGGTAATTAAAGTATCAAAGCAGTGTTCTGAATCTAGCAACAATTCTTACATAGACAGAAATCCAACTCTTAATTTACCAGTCTGCAATGTAAAGACAAGGTTATTAATCTGGTACATTCAGTCTTTTTTAGTAAAACTTAATTACACGGCAAAGGTCATGTGAAGGCAATGGCTGGTACTGCTCTCTCACAGAAAATGCAGTTGCAGTGCCAAACCAGCTACATACATGTAAACAGAAGCAAACCTGCTGCTTTTTGTCAGCCAGAAGATCTGAAATGAACTTTGACTAAACTGAAAAGGCACAGGCACCCCTGGGTGTTCCTTAGTTAAAACCTTTCCACTTGGATGGGCTGCACTCAGAGCAGGCAGATCCTTCTCCTTAGTGGAGCAGTTGCTGATCTCAGTCAGTGTGAACTGGCCACTCATTCTTGTGGTGCTGTGTGGTTCCTCACTAGAACTAAAATAATCTAGGAATATAATGTTTTCATTATTTTTTAATGTATAACTCCAAATGGTCGTATAGATAATGCATACAGATCCCATAAAGCATTTTTGTTCCTGAATCTTAAAACAGTGTTGCTCCCTTTTGCTAAATTCTATAGATTTTGTCCCTAAAAGAAACTATCTCTAAATGCCTTTCTCTATAGCAAAGTCATTTCAGGGCAATATACAGAAATTTCTTTACCCATACAGTATAACTGTGTCAACATCTCCATAAATAATTTCACAATAAGCTTTGTTGGACAGATTCATTCCTGAGAAAAGACAGCAGAAGTCAGTATAAATAGACTTATATGAGCACCTATTTTACCATAGATGAATTTATCACCAACTCCACAGTTGAAAAGTTTGATCCAATAGTAAGGCATCAGAGAGTGAAAATGCAAACTTATCATAAGACAAAGGATACTGTCACTACCTCATAAAACCTGTGTTAAAAATACTAGTGTTCCTTCAAACTCAATCAATTCCAATAATTACACAGTCATTAAAGCAACAGTCTAAAGGGAAAAATACCTTCATAGAAGAGTTCATGTGAACAGTTACTTAATCTACATTTTAGAATATCTAGATGAATGACTTTTTGCTGAATATAGGACATTCTATTATCAGGTCTTTGCAGCCATTCTACTTAATTACTTCTCTGCCATGATCATTTGTACTCTGAGATCTCTATACAAGGCTAGATTAGAGGGAGAAATTTTATTCTTGCAGCTTTAGGAGAGGCCTTTTCATCATTCTGTGAGTGGTTTCATACTATATTTTCCTCACATTATCCAGCACTAAATAGACAACTATTAATTTGCAGGTAGCCTTTTCAGTAGTGGGTCTGAGGGCTGCTGCCATAATCAGATTTAAACATTCAAATTCCATCTTATCTCTGGTGTGAACACTTCAGTCTCAAATACAGATCATTAACACCTTGCCTGTGCTGCTGCTTAGCCAGGTATGATCGCATATTTCAAAATAATATGTTCCTCTCACCCACCTTCCCCACTAAGCACCCTAATAGCCCAGTTATAGACACATTTCTGCACTTTCATTCTCTCAGGAGTGCGATGAATATTCATTCCATGCAAAGTGGAACAGTTTGAACAGAAATAATGGGATGCCTCACCCTTGTGCCTTAAAATAGCTGACCTTTTGTGATCAGCATATTCACCTCTTAGTAGGAGATACCCGGTCAGATTCCCTCAGCCAGCAAAAGAAATTTAATCCAAGCTTCTTACAGCCTTGCTGGGACAGGTGGGTTTTATGATCCAAGCTTTTCTTTGCTGTATCTTTCTGGTTAGCTTGGCTTAGCTTGTGTCTACATATAACTCTTGATCCCTTACATAATATTGGTCATTTATGAAATAAATATGATGGCCTCTGTGATGCATGGCTGGGCTTCCTTTTGGTGGAAACAGAGTGCATAGAGCTGAGACTCCAGCCTTACCTGAGTAGGATAGGTATGTATTCAGACTGAGAAATGTGAAAGTGGTCACTCTTTACATGGTCTGGGATGCTGGCATTAAATAACCTGACATGCTGGAATCTCTGGGAATGCCTCTCTTTCCTCATGCTGTATGGAAGGCAGAGCTTCACAAGTTTTTTAAACTGGAGAAACAGCTAACTCTTTAGAAAGAGGTCTGTCTTGCAGTTTTACCACAGCTGTTTTCATTTATAAATACCTACAGATAGTTTAGCGTGGAATGTTTGTTTATTCCTTTTGCTTTCTTCAACTCTCCTTGCTTGTACGCTTGTGTGTGTAACATATACATGTGGGGGAAGAAGTGGTTCAGTTTTGACATTGGTCTTATGCAAAACCTTTTGATTTTTTGCAGACTACTTAGAGTTGTGGATCCTTTATATACTGTGATGGGGCACCTGAAAGCTGTCTGTTTCACTGCCAGAATCTCTGCAGACTTATAGTGTTTCACAAGTGTTAGTGAACTTCACTGCATTCCTGTAGAAATGGTTTGTGCTAAAATCCCATTGTCACAGATGTCCACTGCTTTTAGAGAGCCACCTAGAAAATCATGTTTCAGAGCACTTTTTAATGAAAAGGCTGTTTAATGAAGTTTTATGCAGTGGGAAGCACCTCCAGCTGGAGTTGTGAGTATTCACTACGCCTGCAATTTCATCCACAGTTGTTTCATATTAGATACCCAGAAAATGAAGAAAGCATAACTTGTGGCCATTTTTTGAAAACTCTGGTTTGGGTGACCCTCTCAGCACCATGCAGAACTTGAGGAGAGATGCAGGGACACAAGCCCACCTCTGGATGCTAGTACTCGGATTTGGAATGAAAGAGGCAGGTGTTGGGGGTGGTGCAATATTTTCCTTTGATTCATACCCTTCATTTGACATAGGACAACGCTGCCTGCATGCAGTGACTGTGTCAGAATGCCTGTAAAAATAAATAGTATTTGATCATCGAAATAAAGACTTCATTGTAATATTTTTAATAAAATCAAAATAGTCTTTAAAGGCAGTAGTCGTCCAGGAGCAGCCTTTCTTGTTCCTTCGGAGTGCTGGTGTTTCTGGTCAGCATGGGCAAAAGGAGCTGTGGTTACAGAACCAAATATTGGCTTATCAACTGATCTGGTAATGTAGTTTGGTTTATAACAGTTCAGGGGATCTGAGAGATGAGCCTGGCCATGGCTTAGTTTGTATATCCTAAACCTTAGGAAGTGAAGCAATTACATAATGGATTAATTTGAATTTTTTTTTTTTTTCTGGGAGGTGTTGCAGTTTAACTTACAGAAGATTTGAATAGAAATATAATGCCAAGACTCGCTCTAAAGCTTACTTTAGGCTTAACAAAAAGTGCAAGTAGATGTTGTTAGACAGTAGGGGCAGATAAAAACTGTGACTGTTACTACCTGCAATAGTGGTCTCATGGTAACCTGGGGTTAAACTTTATGGTAAACGTAATGGAACCAGGGTAGCTTGCCCAGAGTAGCCTGTGTGTATATACACAGCATCTGTGTGCACATTGAGTTGAAGGCAATGTCAGGAAAGTGCCTAAAACATGACCAGGAGAAGCAAAACCTGAGACCTTCTGAGCCACTGAGGCAGGAAAACTTCTACATTTGTGTATTCTATGTCTGGCAAAGCAAAATTACCTTGCTTTTTTCTCCTCTTTTTCTTTTGTTAAATAAGATGGCAAAGCAAATGTACCTTTTTT